>WBMW01003007.1:463254-504839 GCA_013396635.1 Penelope pileata | reverse complement strand
AGACGTTCTCTTACTCTGTAGGTTTGAAGTTGTGAGATGCTTGAATTCATAGCAGAGCAATGCCCAAAGGTTGGATGGAGGAAATATTTTTTTAATTTCTGGGACATTGCATGTTTTTTCCCCCAAGCAGATTATTAACCACCGCTTTCTAATCCATGCCATGACATTATCATCCGGTTAGTCTTTATCTAATTAAGATATTAAATAGTACTGTACTGAATGCCTACTTTAATCTTCCAAATGCTGTATACCTCTATTTAATCAAAAATCCCACTGACAATCTGTTTTGATAGATGTGTGGTGGTTACAGAAAATGATGCTCTCTATTCTAGATGGTTGTGGGTTTAATCATGGAGAGGTTTCTGAAAACCTGGCAAATTATTGTTTGCTTCATCTGCCTTTTCCTTTTCCTGTACGTAGTGTGCACTTAAATAGTTTTAGCAGAATTTTAGCTGCTAATTTTCACTTTTGACATCAGTGGGTGGGAATTTCACTCGAGGGTTTTTACAGCAAGTTGCTACTGAAAGAATTTGAAAGGTGAGGATTTTCTTTTAGATCTTTCAGAGTTCTTGATACATCTGACTTCATGTCGAGACTAAAAAGTGTTGGGTTTGAGGTCCTTAAGGGGATTCCAAATTGTTAAGAGGTGCTGGGATGAAACCTTGCTAGAGAAGGGAGAAACTGTCCTTCTCTTTAGTATAAGCTGCTGTCTTAGCTAAAAGAGTGTTGTGTAGTGGTTAAAAGATAGATCACCACATCTATTAGAGCATCAGCTTTGTGTTTAATGGATGCTGATAGTTTTTGCACGGATTAGCATACACATGCAAAGAAAAAAACCCCATCAAACGAGGAAGTTACTTATACAGTAACGACAGCAGCATGTTTAACATTTTTATTCTGTCTGGATATGAATATTGAAACATGAACACTGTTCATCTGAATATGGAGAAATTACAATCTGATAAACTCTTCTCTTGCCTGATCAATTTATTTTTAAAAATGCCATTGTGGGTTAGAAAATCATTGCACCTATGGAAATTCAATAAATGATATGCAAGATATCCAATTAAAACTGCTTGAAGAAACGATAATGTTTTTAAGTATATAAACCAGTTTTATAATGTAGTGAAATGAAATTGATGTGGTTCTTGTCATGTGTGGTAAAGGTTCTTGAACAGTGATAATAAAGCATTTGTAAGACTCCTGTTTTCCTCCGTTCATCAGTTAATTCTTCCACTTACTCTGTGAAGACAGCTCTGTGAAAGAGCTGTGGTCATAAGTAGCTTCTTTGCAAGGTTAACTGAGTCGCACATGGGAGATTACCATTCTTTGATGCCCTGTCAAGACCCTTCAATATATATATATTTCCTTGTTGGAACCAGTTTGAGTTGGATTTCGATGAGTATTCCTTTAAACATCTGTGAACTGTTGCAGCTGAGATTCCTTGTCCAAGTTCCCGCAGAGCTTGGCAAGTTTGTAGACTCCCACTGAGTGGGGAGGAAAAAAGAAAAAAGAAAAATCATGCAAGAAGCAGGAGTTATATTTATGTTTCTGACCAGAGAGTAAGGGAGGTTGGTAAGACTGATCTTAAAAAAGCTCAAGTCTTAACACTGTGCAAGTTGATATGTGTATACTTTATAGTATTTTAGAGGAGTTTCTCATTTATGCTCTCACTTGGAGCTGTTGCTGAGAACACAACAGCGGGTATGCCAGCGTGTAATACCTTGCTGAAGTCTGAAAGATGGATCTGAAGATTTTATTGCCAGTATGGATCAGAGGTGCTAAGCTGAGCAGCAGTGTGATGTTTCACTACCACTGTTTTCATTCCTCTACCTCAGGCATTTTGTACAAGGTCTGGTTTGCAGCTCTGAAACAACACAGGACCCAGAACTCTCCTACGTGCAGCCAAACTCAAAGTTCTCAAATATCCCTGCTTTGATATACTTGCAATTACGATGTCTTTAGCTGTTCTAGCCTAAGATCTGTGGAAAGAACAAACAGTCTCTCCCATGAGATAGTCAGATTGCATGAGCTAATTTTAGAGATTCCTACAAAGCTCGCGGTTAGGAGTGCTGCTGCAGAGCGTTTTAGCAGAAATGAAGAGCCTAAGTGGTACGTGCTATTGCAGAAAGAGTCAGTTTTGTTCCCCTCCTCCTCCTCATGTCTGCTCTGCCACATTTCAGCATATGTCTGATCCTGTGATGAGGAAGTTTAGAGAACTGAACTGCTGTGATGCTAACCCCTGCAAACAAATGAAAGGAATCGTTTTCTCTCTCAGAACCAGCTCACGGAGGGTCGGAGGAGCTGAAGTGTTGACGTGGGGAAGTGACAGGAGAACAGGGCTTGCCTTTCTTCTGACAGTTGACCAGAGAACTGGCTTTGCTATGGTGTTTGAGTGGCCTTTGAAGGAGGAACTGTTTATGTTTTTCTGAAGGCAATACAACATTCCACTTCTTGGTCCTATGCGTTTTCAGAAGCACGTCCAGTTAATATCTGACTTCCCCAGCAACATTTCTGTGGCATTGGACAGCATAAATAATTTAAGTGGGGGGAAAAAGTTTACTTTATTAGGTCTTAAATCAATCCAATAATGAAGAACAGGTCGCATTCAGCATAATCCAAGATGCAAATATGGCCCCATAATTTAATTTAGGGCAGCAGCAGCAAGATAAGTGGAGAGCACATAAGTTAAAAATACCAAAATCTGTGCAGGAATGGAGATAAAAGAAAGTAGGTGAAGATAAAGAAGTGTGAACAAGGGTGGCATTTGTAGGCAGGATGCTGACAGCAGGAGGGACAGAGGAGAATTGGGGAGTGCATGAGAGGCTGTTAAACTCAGTGTAATGCATTACCTCGTAGCAGTGATCTGAGGTGAAATCGTGTTCTTAGGTCATTTAGTAAACACTTCTTCCACAGGCCTGCCATACAATATTTTTAGAAACTGAGTGTGAACCTCCCCCTGGAATGCAGAGTCCCAGCTGCTCCTGGTTTCCCTGCTGCTCTTGCTTCTTGCAGGGCTTTGCAGCTGGAATCACAGCTGGCTCCCTGTTGCTGCTTCTGCTGGCTGCTGGGCTGGGATCTGCGCACGTGTACCAGCTGCACTCCCAAGAATCAGCCCCGTGTGCTGTTTTCTAAGATTAGGGTTCTTTGTCACCGTTGTCTAGCAAACTGAAATCCTAAGTGTAATGCAGCAGGGGATTTGGTATCTCCAAATTAATGGGAAGTATGTATTTATCACACAGGATATGTTGAAGAATTTCTTGTAGGATAAGTGCTGAACTGTCACAGGAGGTGTTGGGGGGTCAGCCTGGTGGTTGTCACAGAGCTGCAGCGATAGCTTGGTGCCGACCTGCCTGCACTGCAGTAGAAGCTCGATGCAGGGCTCTTTGAAGTCTTTGCAAATCCTTGCATTGACTTCACTGCCTGGGTTAGGCTTGCGAGCAATAGCTTCATTTTAGAGTAGTGTCTCTCTTTAAGGAGTACTAAACTAATTAAAGCTTATCTGTAGGAGAGTTACCCTGCTGAACAGCAGAAACCGTTAAGCCAAGGTGCATGTAGTAATAAAGGAGATTGTATGAAGATAAGATCAGTTAAAGCTTTGATCCACTTCTTTCACTTCTGAAATGTCCACCACAAGAGCAGGTGTGGTTCTGCAAGGCAGGAAGTAATCTCTCCCAGGATAAGCCAAAGCAGTTTGAGGTTCTAAGGATTTTTTTTTTTTTGTCTTTTATTGACAGTTTGAAAAATTATTCCATCAAGTAGTTGCTTAGAGTGGTAAAATGATTTGTTTCATACCTTCAGTCCAATTCTGTGAACTTAGTTCCTGTTGGAGAAAGGCTGCTGAAGATCCTTTTAAATTAAATGTATTGTTTGCTGCTCCCACTGTGAAACAAAAGTAAAAGGAGAAACATACAGTGAACTACCGTATTTCCTTTTGGTATTAAGTTCTCTGAGGATTTTGAGGAACTGATAATTTGAGGGTGATTGTAAGAACTGAAATGACTTGATTGTATTACTGGCACCTAAATTGCCATTACTGTAATGCCTCCATCACAGTGACACCGAAAGTACTTGTCTGTGTAATGATTAATACAAAAATAAGTTTTTCTGCTTGACTACTCTCCAGGGTGCCAGTCTGTTAAATACTGCTGCAGTACACATTCCTGATGATGGCCAAGTGAGTCTGATACCAAATGCTAAGTTTGATAGTACTTGTGAAATTGTACGTGAAGTCCCATTCTTATTATTATTTCTTTTAAGCCTGTGCTGGGCTTTCCTACCCAGAATGTCTTTATCTTGAGATACTTTGAACTTGTCTAGTTGGATGCAGCCCCAACAATCATGTTAATTAGTTGCCTCAAGCAACCAGTTAATTGGGAAATTGTTACACAGGAAAGAAGAAACAGTAGTGGACTCGGATGGTAGATTGTCTTTGGAGATTGTGCCTCAGTCAGAGTGGGATGAAGCTTCAACAGAAATGAAATCCTGTCACAGGCTTTGTTTTTTCCCTCTTCAAGAGCAAAGCGTGCTACAAACTTGGGGCATGTGAAGTTCAGAAATCTCTGTGGAGTTGGTGATAGTCATGGTAAAAGCAATGGACATCTTTGCACACATATCCCCTTCCTCCAGCACGTGTGCTTGGAGATGGTAGAAGTGAGTTTTGTGCCATATTTTGGGACGGCCTTGCTGAGATGGCAATAGTTTGATGGAGCAATTCACCCAGGATAATAATCAGAGCTTGGCAAGCAGCTGTGTCCTACTGGCAGCAACCTGTTATGCTGTTACTCATTTTAAGTGGACATTTTCTTCTGTGAGGTTGCAGTGCTGACTGGTACAGCGCCTGGACTATGATCCATGATGGTACTTGCCCTTCGGACCCTGTAACAGTCTCTGACTGAGGTGGCTCCTGTTTGCTCTTGGCCTGGATGTTGCCTGTTGTGTGAGCAGCTGGCAAGATTCATGGGGGGATTCTGGATGGGCACATTCCAACTGCACAGTATTTTGGATTGGGATTCAGATGCAGTGTTGTAGTCCTCTCTCTGTTCTGGAAAGTTCAGGATCAGCNAGACCCAGCTTACTGAGCCTCTCCTCATAAGGGAGATGCTCCAGGCCCTTTATCATCTTTGTGGCCCTCCGCTGGACTCTTTCCAGGAGGTCCCTGTCTTTCTTATACAGGGGAGCCCAGAACTGGATACAGTACTCCAGCTGAGGCCTGACCAGGGCAGAGTAGAGGGGGAGGATCACCTTCCTCGCCCTGCTGGCAATACTCTTTTTAATGCACCCCAGGATCCCATTGGCCTTCTTGGCCAGCAGGGCACACTGCTGGCTCATGGCCAACCTGTCATCTACCAGGACCCCCAGGTCCCTCTCTGTAGAGCTCCTCTCCAGCAGGTCATCCCCCAGCCTGTACTGGTGCATGCGGGACATTCGTAACTGATTCGGACTCTCCCTTTGCTCAATGTGCCTTTGAGAACTTGGAAATGCACATCCTAATTCTGCTTGAGAATAATGTCCTATGTATATTTCTGTGTAAGTTTTGTGGGATGTTGGACTTCCTGATATGCCACAGCAGTGTTCTTCTCTAGGGATTAACATTGCAGGGGTCAACTGAATGGTTTGGAGCAATGTGAAGTGCTTCTAGTTTCTCTATTTGGCAACCATCCTAATCCTTTTGAAATTATCCTTTTGTAGGAGGGGGGAAAATAGACTTATTTTCTTTCTTTTGGCTTTCTCTCAGCTGATGGATTCAGTCTTTGTTAGCAAAGTCGGTGTCAGGGTTCCCATTGACTTCAGCGGAACGTGCAATAGAAAGCCTCAAACGTTTTGCCATCTGTGTGGGAACAGACTGCAGGAGGAAGACTGCTGGCAAGAAAATGGTTAGCTGCTTTTTTTGGTGGAACGCTGAGACAGCTTGTTCAGGAGCATGCTTCTGAACTGCTTCTGTTAAATGTCCGGATGCCTGAAGACAGCCCAGTGGCTGGGAACTGGATGCTCCCCTGTACTCGGTGCTTCTGTATAGAGTTGTGAGCAGCATCTGTGGGGACTTCCTCCATGCTGTGCTGATGATGTTCATTACTCCACAGCAATGTTCACTTATACATTTAGCTGTAAGCGAGAGAATGACTTGGAGGCTTGGCCCCAGACCTCTCCTGTGCTGCCTCACTAACTTCCAGCTGCTGAGCTGTGGGCCTTGCTCCGGCTGTGCGGTGGTGGAGCGTGGCTTGGAGCCACTGCAAGCTCCATCATGAAAGAAACTGAGCCTGGCGGGTCTGTGGCACCACTGCAGTTACAGAGGGTTGTTTTCTGTTGAATGGGTTTTTGTACTGAATGAACAGTAATAAGACCTCACAGTTTTACTGATAAGTGTTAGGCAGCTTAATTGCTCTGGGAGACACTGTTTATGCCTCAGATCCATGGCAACTTCAGTCTGTCACTACAGATATTCTGTGTGTGTGTATACATATACACACGTATGTACAAAATGGAGGGATTGGTTGGAAATGTCTCGAGAGACTGAAAATGCAGGCAGGAAGAAATAACACAACTCTTAAAGGATTTTGAGTTGGTATGAATTAAAAGCTTGCGATGTAAGATGCCATGAGCTTCATGAGAGTGAGGATTGAATGTCTACACTCTGCCAGTTCCGCTCAGCTCTTGCTCTTGTGATGCTGATCACCTGCTGGCTGGGGCTGCCGTGCCCACAGTGCCCGGAATGCCCTCAGGTGTCCCATGGGCCTGCAGAGCCTTGCACTCCTCTCAGCACCCAGCAACTGCTGCTGCACTGCCACTACAAGTTTTACTTTGTTTTGTAATGAAGTGGCTTGATTTGTGACCATGTGAACGTGGCATTTAAAGCAAAGTAGGAATTGTGCTTTTACAGGAGAGGGAATGTCTGAAATTGCTTTGTGTTTGCTGTTTTTAACAGTATTTCAAATACAATCAAAGATGAAACCCTTTTGAACAGGGAAATAAAAGGTGTATTTTAAGAAGCTCACAAACGAAATACATGCAGTTGAGATGCAAAATTATTTGTCAATAAAAATTCCTTTGTAGTTTTATTTTTTCCTTAGTTACTAACATTTAAGATGCCTTTGTTGAACTGCAGGGGTGCTTATCTTAGGATTTTCTATCCAAAACAAGTGGAAGCAGAATCTGCCTTCATGATGTGTGAAGAACTAAAGGCTGCCTTGCTGCTTCTGTTGTAGTCACAGAGGCGGAGCTGGCCCTGACCTCCTTTAAAAAGCATCTCTCAAATACATGTTCTGTGAATGTTCTGTTTGTTTCACGTTGGAGCAGGTTAAGTGTTGGAATAGTGCAAACAATGACAAAAGAAAACTTGTTCACATTTGATATAAAAAATAATTTTATTAAACATCTTTTAAAATTTGTAAAGAATCAAGAACTCCCAGATTACTTACCATCTGGCTGTATTCCAAGTATCATAATCAAATATTTTCAGCATACCAGTAATGAGATTTTTCTGCAACTTTTCTTGCTGAAGTTTCTTAAAATGTTCATACCTACATACCTACATCCTTTCCTGCTCCTTCAGAGACAGGAGTACACCCAGGTGCCCTCTTTTGAATTCCAGACTTGGACTTTTCTTCGCTGTCCTATATTTTGAGCTGATGAATGAATTTGGAGCTTGCTTTCAGAACTGTTTCCTCTCCAGTCTTTTTCTGTGCACAGACACTTCTTTTTTTTTTTTTTTGCCGCAGTATCAGTGTGAGTGGAACAATCTGTTCTGTAGCCTTCATATTACTTAAATGAGTGCTTCTCCCCTGTTGTGTTTTTATGCTGTGTCTTGCTTCATGTGGGAGAGCTAACCTTTGGAGGTGGTAGCAGTGGAGCTGAGAACATCAGGTGTTAGACTTCTTCTCGTTTTAGCTTCAAATTCATTACTTTGTTGTGAATGAGGGCTGTGGGATCTGCAAAATTCATTGGCTTATTTGACCGTGGTATCAGAACTTCATTTTTAGGAGATTGTTTAAAGTATAACAGTTTATCTCATCTGGGTATTGTCTGGGTTCTGTGCAATGAGAACTTCATGAGGTTGGAGCATGCTGGGTATACAAACAATCACCTCCTTGGAAGTCTCTTGTAGAGAAAAGATGGTGGGGCTTTACTTAGTGGTAGAACACACATGGTGATGTCACTTCATTCCTTGCTTTGCTGTCAAACTTTCAGTCACCCGTGGATTCCAGGGCACAGCTTTATTGGGAGAAGCACCAGTTGAAAGCTCTTCTCAAACTGAAACATGGCTCGGAGCTCCTCCTGTTAAATACCCACATGGATGTTGTTCATGGATTCAGGATATTGGCTTATTTCTTTAGTAGCTACATTAATTTTGCAGGAAATTGAGATCAATAGATTCAGCAAGTGGAAATGAAGAAGCCAACTGCTTTACCTAAATAAGCCAGAATTTTTACGTCTTCCGTGGACAGATTCCCAAGTTACGTTGCAAAGATCTTGTTACTGATCTCTCCATACCCTTCTTCCCTTCCCTTGTTCCCCAGGGGAACTGGTACGTCGTGAAGCAGAAGTTGCTTCCTTAGCGAACTTCCTTCTCTGTGTGACCTGCTGAAGCCTCCATCACCTTCACTCCATTGCCGAGCATTTCCCCATACTAACTTTTTTTCTCCTGCAAGAAGGACATGTGGAACAAGTTTCTGCTGAAATATCAGCAATATTTATAATAAAACACATCCCTTTGTGAAAGAAAAACAAAGTTCATCATTGTTTTGGAAAAGAAGTCTGAAAATGTTTTCAACTTGATATACTTGTTTTTAGAAGCTGGGTATTTCCTTGAATTATTGATTTTTGTTTTTCCATTTTCCATGGCTCAGAAAAAACTGTTTATGTGGAAGTTCACAAAAGACAGCAATAACTTGAAGCAGGCATGTCCATCCCACGGCCTGTGGGCTGCATGCTGCCCAGCACAGCCCGTGCTGCGGCCCACCCTCCTGTGCCATCATGGTGGCAACTCTTCCCTGCCGGGCTGCCAGGCCCAGCCTTGGGCATGCACCCATCACTCAGCAACAGCCAAACATCACTGCTCAATGAGCACTGTCTGAGCCAGTGTCAGCCAGGACACAGGGAGGGCACAGTGCAGGGCTAACTCAAATTATGACAAGTAATTTTATGCATTTTGATACTTTGGCTAAACACAGTCCTTGGACAATGAAAACTATGCAGCCTTGCTTTCTGTTTTGAGAAAGGAATTTGAGAATAAGTTTCAAGATTGCCGAAAAAATCATCAGTTTTTCAGTGTATTTGCAACTCCGTTTTCAGTCCACATAAATACGTTACCTTCATATTTTCACACAATTTCACAATAGAGTTGCAATCAGACATTCAACTGAAAGGAAAATGTGGTCATGTCTCTCTGCTAGACTTTTTGTAAGAGCTATCTTACCAGAGAAACATAGCCCTTGCTTCACAACCACGCCTTATGCACATCATCACTTTTTAGCAGTATGTACATCTGTGAGCAACTGTTTTCAAGGATGAAGCACAGGAGGAATAAAATTTCATCAAAAATCTCTCAACGAACACCTTGAGAACTCATTAAGAATTGCAACCACTTCCATCGAACCAAACTGAAGCATTAGTTTCACAAAAACAAGGTCACATTTACATATGCCACTAGTTTTATGTTTTTGCTGCTCTTCTTGATTGTTTGCTTTAATTAAAAAAAAAAAGTTAAGTTATATACATTAATTATATTATATATTTTATATGTGACCCAAGACGATTCCTCTTCACTCAATGCGACCCAGACAAGCTTAAAGGTTGGACACACCTGAACTAAAGGGTTGAAAAGGAGGAAAGAAGGAGGGGAAAAAATAAAAGGAAAAATGAGCACATTATAGAAATTTTCTCTTCTCCTGAAGTGTAGTTTCCAAACTCCTAAAGTGTTTCCAGTAGTATGCATCTTGATGAATTTTTAAGGAGGAAGTCAGATATTGTAAAATGAAATCCTGAAAAAGTCCATATGGATCTAATCAAGCAGAAGTAAGCTTGTTCAGCTTGTTCTACTTTCAAAGCGTGACAGGGCATATGTAGTACGATACCAGAATTGATTGTATGTATTTTAGAGCATTGTTATTTTATGAAGTCTCCTATTTGAAACACATTTTGAAATGCAAAACAGTAAATGAACCTTTGTGTTGGTGGCTGCTCCAGATTACAGTTTTCTCAAGTAGGAAGGGCTTCAGAAATGGGCAGCCATTTTAATGGGCACCATTTTAATAGATGAACATCAATGATAAACTTGATTGTATCCAAGATGCATTTAGTCTTCATAACAGAGGTAATAAATGCCTGATTTATCTTCAGTTATGTATCCTTCTCCAGGTTACTGCCTTAAGAGAGCAGTTTGTCGGCAGAATGACTGCATCCGCACAAGAGAGCGGTGAGGCAGTTAAGACTACTGTGGACCAAATCTTAGAGTACTTATGAGAAGTACTAGACAACTTGGAGAAAAACATAAATTTTTAAATATTTGTGAAGTGATCTGTGATTAGGAAGGAAAACTTTTATCCAGTTATATATCAACTCTAAACACTTTATATTTCGAAGTTATGCTTCACTATACACACAGTATATGTCGTACATAAGAGGTATACATGTATAAGAATTATAAAATGGAAAGCGATCACTACTCAAATTTAAAAGGAAAAAAAAAGGCAGCGTTGTCTTAGAAATACTAGGGTAATTATTTTAAGTGCTCTGTCTTAAAGGACTAATCTAATGCATGGAAATACAAAACACTGGGTGCACGCTCCTGTGACACAAACAGGAAACATTACTGATCCATATGTTTTCTGATATGCTAACTCTACATTTGTTCCCATGTTTAACTCCCCACTTTTTTAAGGTAAAGATATACTGTAGCACAACTGTTTCTAGGTGGCAAGTTTTACAATTCTTCTCTATTGGTTTCACTACAGAGCTAAATCAAGCTGAATGCACAGTTGCCCTGTGTTCTGAACAGGTAGCACAGCCGCTACTATTGCAGAATGTAACCTCATATTGCTACTTCACATTCTGGGTACTACACCCCCAAGTTTGAGAAAAAGAGAAATAAAGACTTGTTTGCCTCTTGGGGTGTGCAAGCAACTGAATCTAGGCTCTTAGATTAATAAATCACCCACTGGCTAGTTCCACAGTAAACTCAAGAATGTGTAAGTTAATTAGATTATTAGAAATGAGTTCCCAGGCCTGTTACTTTGTGACAGTTCTTGCAAGGCCCCCAGGACAACTTTGACATAAAGTAGGTCATTTGGTGAGCAGAGGAACTCTGAATAGTTGAGTAGAGAATTTTTTTTCTCCAAGTATATTATAGGCTTTATGCTACTGCTTAGGTACATCTTATAATGTAATCTACTCAGCAAACAAAAATAATCAGTTGTAGCCACTTATATTCCTATTTGTCAGAAGGGTCTGAGATCTTCTTTAGATGAAGCACGTGAACCTAGTCCAGCTAGGCAGTTTGATTTCAAATGTAAATTACATCTCATTAATGTTGAAGGATTTTTTTTTTTTTAATGCAGAGGGGGAAGAAACTGTAGCTTTCCACATAGAGTGATTTCTACAGTGCTGTTAACTTAAGTGTTCTTCTGCCTCTCTGTACTGATAATCAGTTGATTAACTACAATAAACAAGCAGCCTCAAAACCAAAACTGTTCATTGCTTCTAAGGATGCTATAGAGTAACAGACAGGTGTGCTTGAGCAGAGAAACACTGAATGGTCTTCAGGTGGCCTGGCGGAGTGGGCTCTGCTGTCACCGTGAGCACAGATTTCTTCCTGTGGAGAAATAGATGTTTACATTTAAACAAGTAGGTGCTGAAGGCGGGCAGGCAAGAAGCTTATGAGAGACCGTGAGTCCAACCCTGTTTACTCTGAGGTTTTATAGTATGAGCAGCCTGGATATCCTCTGTAATTATTAAAGAGAGGCTTTGGAGACCTGACATGGTAAACAGAATTTCTGGCAGGGCTAAGATTTTTGGTTTGGTTTTCTTATTGCATGCAAGCATATTTGTGTTATAACATCAAGGACTAGAAAGGCAGTGAGGGGAATGAGGTTGACCACGTTGCCTTATTTGTGCTTCCTTGTGCGTCTGCCTTCTCTGTGTGCAGAGGAAAGCACTCAGAGGAAGCCAGTGTGGGAGCATGCTATTAAGCCTCTGCTAATGTGTGGAGCCCTGTGTGTGATTTAAGGTTGAGCACACTTCCTCGAGTCTGGCAGTTTTTCTGAATGCTTTAATTACAAGGTAAGTGGCAATTTTCTGTGAAATTCCAGATAGAAACACATCAGGGATTTTTAGGAGAAGGGTCACATACCTATGAAGCTGCTTGCAGGCAAACCAACCCAGCTGGCCAGTGAACCAAAACCAGCTCATATTTCTACCACTCTCAATGCTAAAAGCACTTGGAATGTTATACCAGGATTTTATGTATATCCTGCTCACAGGGAAAAGCAGTGAATACACATTTTCATGACCCAGGAGTGAAACAGCAGAAAAATCTTCTTCTGTTGTCTCTCTTTGCCCCCATNCTGCTGAGCCAACCCATAACAGTAATGTTCATCATCTCCCCTCTCCACCACCAGTACAGACAGACACACACAACACACCTCCACCCATATACCTATTTTTTGTGTTGTTTTTTTCTCCCTCTCCGCTCCTTTTGAGATAGGATTACTAATGAAGGTCACTGGATTTCAGAGCTTGAAGGGAGAACCTAGGAGGTTTAAAAAATGTTTTGGAAACAACACCAGTGAAGCTGGTGCTATGTTCATTTGTTTCCCCTTTGTCATTCCCATTGAGCAGATGAAAGGCTTGCTTGGGTCACAGAATAGCATCAAAATTGGGATACTAGATAGCAATGTAGTTTTGCTTCTTTGTGTGGAACCGCCCACGTGGCTGAGAAAGCCAATGGCGAATGAATGTGGTCGACTATGGGGGAACATAGCTGAGCCTGCAGAGACTGGGCAGAACACAGAAGGCCTCAGTGTTGACTCTCAGAAGTGTGCTGCCCTGGAGAGGTGAAAATCCCCAGCCCGGTGACTGGTGAGGCCAGAGGTCAGCCTTATGGAGCAGTTGCTGTGCAGCCATGCCAGTACTGTGATGTTTGCGGTGTCGCTCAAAGGGCAACTGTTCTCCCTCTTTCTCAGCGATGAGGAGAGCCCAGTCCCTGTTTCATAACCTTCCGTAGGGATAGATTAGGTGAAAGGAGAGCATCACTATTTATGCATAATATCTCTTTGAGGAAAAACAGAAAAAGTGAGGATGTGGTGAATGTGAAATGTTCTGAACAAATGTGACAATGTACTACATGGTTCATATCCCATGAAACACAACAGCTGCTGTCTGCAGATTTTGCTCCTCAGGGGCTGCCTGGAGTAGTCAACCACGTAGCACGGCCTTTGTGTCAGCAAGTTGAATTCTTCCTATAGTTTGCGTGGCATCCCTTCCTTGCTTGTCAGTTCAGAAGCCTACATAGTTGTATGCGTTATCGCTGTGTGCAATTCATTCTCTTTTTTTTCCTCTCTATTTTGTCAAAGTTCAAGAGACGGTCTTTCCACAAGAGTTTGTGAAGCTCGTGTTCTCTTTTTTTTGGTGGAAATTTTTAGCTTTGACATTGTTTTCAACCTTTAAATTATATGACTATGCAGCAGAAAATACAAGAAGTGAACAACAATTGAAAATAGAAAACTTGACTCTTGTAAACTTCTTGCTTCTCAAATCCTGAGTCTGGGTTTAGATATTAATCAGTGAAGATTCAGATTTACCTTGCAGCAGGATGCTCTATCGTAACATAGAAAAGTAGTTGTGGAAAAAAAAGTAATCAACTAGAATATTTTGACGTGAGACCTCTAATAACTTGAATCTGTGTACAGCTGCCTGTTTGCAGATACCCACCCTCTTCCCGGTCTTGCAATCTGTGTTTCAGTTGGACTTGGCAGTGCTTGTGCCGTTGCTGCTCATGTGATGCCACTGTTGTTGCAGCTGACCTGGGACAGCTGGGAGTCTGCAGTGTTGCAGCTTTGGAAGTTGTAGGTTGAAAGCTTGCAGAAGTACTGTGCATAGACACACCAAAATGTGTACTTCCTCTGGCTGGACATGCCAAACTCTTGCAAATGAGAGCAGCACATCTGCACTCTGCAGTTACTGCTCTACAATAATATATGTACGCAAAATACTGGGAAGCAGCTGCTGTTATGTTCCTTTTTGTGGCTTTAATGTATAAGTTGCTTTCTGCCCTCTTAACAGGAAAATCGTCAACAGGATTTAGGTTTTAAAGATACATTCCAGAAAGGAATTGTTTTTCTCCAACTCTACTTTGTTAATCTAGAACTGAAGGCTCTTTTCCCCCCAAAGTTGAAGCATCATGTAGTTGTCCTTCAGATATGCCCACTGTCAGAATGACATATTCCACAGTTTTAAGACCACTGTTTTCCTAAACATTGCTTGCTAAATGTAGGCTTTTTTTTGTGGTTGTATCAATTGCTTGCAAACTACTTCTCTGAAACAATCAAAAAATTTCTTAATTCCATTAAAGCACAGAGGCAAATAGTTACCTGTCACATGTTAATTTTTTACAATTTTAAAAAGCTAACTGACAATTTTAGTGAACAATTCTAGTATAACATCAACATTAAAAGTATAGAATGTTAAAAGTACAAATTCTCATCGTCCGACTGGAAGGAAACTTTTCCACAAACTAAGGGAGGTTTTGTTGATCTGGGTGTAATCAAACTGTGTTTCAGTTTGACTTCTATTTAAGTAAATCAGAACATTCAGGTTATTCAAGTTGCTAAAGATGTGGCTAATAAAGCCACCCTCGTTTTTGTTCTGACTATTTACAGCAGGAGTTTCTTCATCTCTCTAAGCTACGTGTATGTTCTTTTCTAGCTTTTCAATGGCCTTTTATATTGAGTTTTTAATATCACTGTTGCTGACTGAGACAGATTTCAAGCAGATTGCCAACTCGTAAATACTTGACAGATCTGGGATAAATCAGCACCAGTTCTTAAGTATCATATTTTAGAGAGACACTGGACAATGAACTATTCTGAAACAAAAGCCTTTTTAAATTGTGACATTAAAGAGTTGAGAATTACGTTTGAATTGAAGTTGACTTTAACACCTTACTGTGCCAGATGCTGATGCATAGGGTAAAAGGCACATCTAGAAACCAAATGTGTGATGTAATTTAAGCCAAGATACCACGTGTAGGTAGAGCAAACAGCTGAAGGATTAGAGAAAAAGAATAAAAATAAATGATAATAAGAAAACGTGTCTACTTCTGACTGCTAGCATGTGGTAGCACTTCAACTGGTGTACATTTCTCATTTAAAAGAGTCGAAATTCTAACTGATGTGGGATGCACTTCAAGAAAAATACTGAAATGTTTAAATAACAAATGGTGATTTATTACTATGTGATAGTTTTGTACTTCAATTTTAAACGGTTAGCTTTTTGACTCTTGCCGTGGTTCTCTGTAGTTCTAACATGTTTGTGAAGATGGACACCAATCCCTAATTATGTTTTAAATTTGTCAGTCTACTATTCTGTTTTTTTTCCTGTTTGCATTAGTGGAGCATTCTCCATCGTGAAGTAACCCAGAACATTTAAGACTAATCCTGAATTTTGCTCTATTCCCTAGGATGGTTCTGCTTTTGAAGTGTATAGGAAAAGATCCTTAAGCTTAAGCAGAACTAAGAGTAAAGCTAATGCTAATTCCAATCATACAGTTATGATAATATTTCAAGATTTATATGTACTGATTTCTATTGTTATTGTTACCTTAGTTGCCTGATAAAAAATGCAGTAGATTGAAATTGCTCCGCTAAACTCATAATCAGTTAACATTGTAAACCTTTCAAAAATTTATTTGAATAATATTATGAAAGCAGCAATACTGCGCTTTTAAATAGAAATGTCCTGTAATATCAGAGATGACTGTCTCCTATGATTATGCTCAAGTATTACTTTAAGGCTGCACCATGATAAACAGCATTTGTTCACTTCTTACCAAGCATGTATGACTGAGTGAAGAAATTATTTATATAACCTTGGTAAAATAAGGATAAAGGGTTGATTTTAATAATCAAAAAGTATGTCTTAGATATTTCAATTGCATCTAATGGTAATATTTGGGCACTGGCATGGGCTGCCCGGAGAAACTGTGGAATATCCCTTCTAAGAAGTGGCCATGGTCCTGGGCAGGTGGCTGTAGGTGGCCCTGCTCAAGCGGAGGGTTGGACCAGGTGACCTCCAGAGGCCCCTTCCTACCTCACCTGTGGTGTGTTTCAGTGTGGATCAGGGTGATCATTTCATACCAGCAGTTTAGGATTTACTTGTTCCCAAGGAGCTACTACTGTGGTGGCTGCGTTGGTTAGATAAGACTTCTCCTATTTCAGTGGAGAAGCCTTGGAGCAGGGGGTAGGCTGCTGCAGCCTCCCCTCGCTTGTTCCTGTGGTTGAGCACCCTGGCAATCAGTTGTCCTGCATCAGCTTCCAACATTCTTGTTAGACATTTGTCTGACAAATTGAGAAGCTGGGTGATTTAATATTCCTGAAAGCAGCCATAAACCACAGCTAGCCTTGGCCACGGGCCTGTCCCTGTGTTCAACTGCATGGATTAGTCCTGGAGCCCAGCACTTCCTCTGCACAGGACACTCGATCTTGTCGTTGCTCTCCGGCTCGCCTCTGAACTCGTTCCAGTTGATCCTGGTCTTTCTGCATTGCAGGTCCACAGCTGGGCCTGCTATTCTGGGAACTGCTGTGGCCATGCCCAGTGCCTCTCTGTGCGCCTGGAGCTGCGCAGGCCGCTTGCCCTCAGATTACTGAGGGGAGTTTGTGCTCGCCGATGGCTGTCACCATCTTTCTGAGGTGGTCCTTCCTGAAACAGTCCCCCCGTCCTCTGGGAACACGCGCACACCCTCACAGGCTGGCTGTGTGGGAACACCTCCTGCCTGACTCCCGTCCTCCTCGCTGGCACTGGAGATTGCTGTGGGGCTGACTCGTCCACAGCGTTACTTTCATCTTTTCCTCTGCCTCCCAATTTCTTGTCTCTTCTTCCTCTTTCCTTCCCTATGTGTTTAAAATCGTGCTGAATCTCTTGTTGAATAACACATATTTGATTAGCCTCTTGTAACATAACTGTATCACCAATACCTTTGTGTGTAAACAGATCAAAACTCCTTTTGTTGAGTACGTGCATTCACATTTTACTTCAATCCAGGCATCATCGGATTTCAAAGCAGTGAACATAAATTTAAACAAGATCACAGCAATTTCTGAGTAATCTGAGTGCAGAGGCTTTTTTTTGCTTTTTGCTTCTGAAGCCAATTCGTAAATTTACTGATGAAAACAGAAGTAATAATGTAAATTTTCATGGGCAGTTAATTTTTTGCATTACGTTGACCTCTGTTTCTTCCACTACTTTTAAAATACATTGAAGGAATTCCTGTGCAACAAGTTGGGATAAAGTTGAAAGTTTAAATGTGTAATTTTCTGAAGCTCTCACTGTGACTGTCCAGAGGGAGCAATGGCTCATTAGGGATACTATAATTAAATACGAATCTCATTTTTCTGTGCCACTAAGTATGTCCCACTTCAATTCAGAGCAAATATCTTACGTAAGTCTAGTTAGGGGAACTTTCTTCAGTGCATACGCTTTGCTGGCGTTAACCTCCTGACAGTGACACTCGGAGCCTGTGTTCTCCTGTTAAGGGTGGACAGAGCTTTGTGTGAGCTGTCAAAGGGAATAAGGAATTTGGTAACTGATGCAGAAACAAAAGAAGAGGCTTCTTTGTATTTCTTCTTCCTTGTGTCCTTCTGACAAACACTGTTAACTCCTTATAATTTGTTTTAATATACTAACCAATAGTGAAAATGATGGACATGGGGAAATAGTGAAAATAAAAACAATATGCTAATACTCCTCCCCCTCATCTTATTGTTTCAGTAGGAATCTGCAGTAATAGTTCACTCTAACTCACCTCAGGAAAACAGCTAAATGTCTTTGTTTTCATGGATCAGGATTCTATTTCCACTTGTTTTTAAAGCTGTGCACATGTTCTGTGTATACGTAACTATTTGGAATTTGTCCTTACATTTTTTGCTTTGCACTCCAATCCAACTTTTTTGAAACTTTAGTCCTTTTCATTTAAGAGAGTTACTTCCTTAGTGTGTGATGAGTGACACTTAACCCTGAGCAATGTTAAAATGGCCCTCATGAGAATGTGTCAGTGACACCATGCGCTATATGAAGCGCGTGGTTTGTGCCAGCACCCAGTGTACGTGCCTGTGACCTGTAACTATGCAGCACGCTGTCTGGGGATGTATAAACTGGGAAGTCTGTAGAGTGGTGGTGATGATAAAGGCAGCGTCCAAAGAAAAGCAAATCTTTCTGTTGTATCTTCCTCATTAGCTCTTGAGGCAGCTTTGTTGCCTTGTGGTGCACTATTTTCACAGCAGTAGAGGTGTGAAATTTCCCACCATGGTGGAATCCTAATCCATTCTGGCAGTGCTGTAATGAGAGTAAAGAGCATGAGCATGTGCAGACCTGTCTGGCAGAGCTGGCGAAAGGATGGGCAAAGATAAGAAGGCTGAAGAGGACAAGGGAGCTTTCATTTAATTTGCAACCTTGCTGTTTCCATTCAGAACCCAGTATTTGAAGCACAGAAGGAGCAGTAAATTCTTCTGGAGATGCTTCCTGTAATTATAGTGAAAATACTGTGTTTGTAAAGCAGATGCTGACCATCAGCCCAGGTCACCTGCTGCAGAGCAAGCGAAAGAACAAAGCCACAGTCTTCTGAATTTAGGAACATTTTCACTCTCCATCTTCAGTTCTCTTATGTGGGCTTCATCTAAGTGGATGATCTAGCATGCTGGGTTAGTGTAAAAGACTGCATGTGTGAGTGAGACTAATCCGTTTTTTTATTCTCAGAGATGGCTATAGAAGTTCTTACGGTGATTTTCTAAGCATTGGCTTTGGACTTCTGGAATTCACCCAATTTTGACCCAGTTCTCTTCATTTGGGATTGTATTCCTTCTCTTTAGGATGTTTTGTGTTGTTTCCAATTAGTTGCATTTCCTCAGGGCTGTTTCTGTTTTTCTTGTGTTGGTAGGTGTGACTGGACTGTAGTTTTCAGTCTGCTGAAATCCTTAGATTTGATGCACTCAGAAATTGGCAAGGATTGCTTGAGGAAAGGTGAAAGAGAACTAGTCTCTTCTGAATTTGATGTTAGGCCAGACTGACATCTCATTTGAAAAATCAACAGTGAGAGCCATAGGCTACAGCAGAAAATATGGTGTGATATGATGAGAGTTGGGAGTGCAGGGTGATGCAGCTGGAGCTGAGCATCCATGCTGAGCACCCTTTGCAGACTTTGTTTTTGGTCAGCTGTGGCCTTGTTGTGTGGGCTAACCATCCATTGGTGGCTGGGGAGGCATTGCATGTGCTCTTGGAGCACGTCTTCTTGCTTGGTTTGATCCGTGAGGAATCTAGTTTGCCTGTGCTGAAAATCCTCCACAGCATGAACCTCTGCATAGCCAGGAGTGCGTTTGTAACAAACTGAAAAGCTCCTGTAGATGCTCTCGGTAAAAGGTGACTGAGAGGTGGCTCTGCACAAAAGTTCAGTGCCTTAGGCTTGTCCAAAAAGTCAACGCAGACCAGAGGAGACAATAGTGACAAAAAAAAATATTATAATTAAAAAAAAAAAAGAAGTGGCTGGGTTTAGAGGGCTGAAGGAGATAAAAGTCAAGTGTGTGGCTTGATCAAAGCTGTGGCTTCCCAATAAATTAGCCATCTAGTATGCTGGTGGTGTGGTTGTGCTTGTAGAAGGATTTTACAGTGTTCAGAACAGACTGGATTTTGATCTCAGAATTCAGGGAAAATTGTAAAGACATTTATACTGGTGATGCAAACCTAAATATGAATAACTGGTTAAAAAAAGAACGTTATGCAGACTGCAGTGGGAAAGATTATGATGTTTGTCAAAATAAGCATAAACATATGCTATTAATTTTAGATGTATGGAGATTAGTACCAATTATTTATGAAGTTTTACAAGGTCATTGATATCCTGGGCATGAAGGACAGGATATTTTAGAAACACCTGTTTAGATGTTCTTTAGCTGAAGCGAGTATAACTGGCCAAGTTACATTTTGGCAGCCAGCTGTTACCACCACTGAGCTGGCAGCTGCATGTTTTTACTGATGAACAAATACACCAGCTTCTCAGGTAAGTGTCTATACTCATACCATGAAGTAAATTGAAATATAATATATGGTAGAAGTGGGAGAAGTTAGGAATTAGAGTATGGTGTTATGACACTTATTTTACACGTTGCGTGACCCAGAGTGCATGCTTGTGATAACATTTTTCTTTTTTCTTCTTTGTATTTTTAATGTTAGGTTTACCCTGAATTGCAAATTACCAATGTTGTCGAAGCCAACCAGCCAGTTACAATCCAAAACTGGTGCAAGAGAGGATGGAAGCAGTGCAATGGTCACCCACATATTGTGGTTCCCTACAGATGTTTGGGTGAGTGGTGGTTTTTTTCCTGCTCTTTGATGTTTCTATCTCTTCATGAGAGTCTTCATAGCTAGTTTTTGTATCTCTGTATTACTGCCCTCTCTGAGGTGAGTTTTGTCCAATTGTCCAGTCATCTGTAACTACTACAAATAGAGAGAAGATGAGCTTGCTCTTCCCGATTCTGTTTTCACGAGTGACTGCAAACCAGACTTCTGTTTACACACTAGATTTTTGTCACTGCCTTTTTCCTCTGCTTTTCTCCCACATAGACATACATCTGTGCCCAGTTTCTGCAACTTTTTTTTTTGCAGCGGCAGTAACATGCTTTTTTCTCTGACCTTCTTGGTGGAGGGAGATTCATTTATTTTTTCTTTTTGTGCGTGTGGTAACTTCTGTTGGCTTTCTATCAGCATTCAAAAAACTGAAATTCACATTAATTTGTTGTCTTCATTGATGTTCTAATCACACCTTTCTCTTGAAATTGTTCCATGAGCTATTTAAACATGCTACTTTATCAATGTCATTTGAATCATGTCATTAATTGACTACCTGTAGTTCACAGTTGGAGTTTGTTGTTCCTTTATACCAAGGCAAAATCCCTGTGTGGAAAGCATCTCAGACCAGTTATTCCATGAAATGAATAAAGAGAAAAAAAAAATCCAGAAAATACGTGATCTTTCTAGAATTCTTGTTCATTTGTTAGACTAAGTAAGACAGATGGTACCCTGAGCCTGACACAGGGACAGTGAGTGTGCCAGCTTAACGACAGCAGCACTGCAAAGTAACAGATAGACATGCTAGTACTAAGATGACGAAACAACAGATATGGAAAATCTGTACTGAGACACATGATGAAAAGTTTGTCATTCAGTAAAGTTTCTAGATCTGATTGATTTTGTGGACTTTCTGACCGGAAGATCTTCATCATCCATTTGTATTCCAATCTTCGGCCAAGGCCTTCTGAGATGTGTAGAGCATGTAAATATATATATATATATATATGTAAAATACATGTTTTGAGATCTGTGGTATGCAGTGCATAGTTACTGGTGCTACTGAAGATAAGAATGACAAGTCTAGTCTAAGCATTAGTGTTCAGGGAGTACCTAAATTCAGGACTTTTTCTTGCTGGGGGTAACCTGCCTCTAGTAATAAATTTCAACTGTGTGAAGGAACTTGCCACTTCCTGAGTGTTTTCTAAGCCTTTGCATGTGTTATGTTGATCACTCTTACACAAAAATGTTGAATGTTTGAAAGATGCTCTTCTCATTTGTTGCTGTGTTTTCTTTAGTTTTCCATAGGCAAGATAAAAATCAGTGTGTAGGGCAGATAAACTTTGTAGAGCAAGAAAAGCAACTTCATAGAAGTGGGACTGAACTACAGTCTGACTTGACTTCATTATTACATATTTGATCAAATTTCATGCAAGTTCACTTGGACTAATTATAGAAATGAAGAAAGAAGATCGTACTAATGGATGTGCAAAACCTCATTTTTATTTATTGTATTGTCATCGTGACTAAAACTCTGAGTTACTTTCAGGGAAGTATTATGTTCAGGACTCTGCATACTTATGTGGATTTGGTCAGTGCCCTGGAGACCTTACAACTTAATTTAAGATAAAAGACAATGTCATCACAAGAGCAAATGAATATAAATTGACCATGAATAAATTTAATCTGGAAATTACAAGGAAGTTTCTGCAAGAGCAAGGAGCTCCAGCAGTTTCCTGGTAAAAGGAATAGGAGTAAGAAGCCGAGTAATTTAGAAGGAAGTTCATAAATTTATGAACAGTATTATGAGCAGTTGCCTGCAGGTGTGATGAACTGGTCTTAGACTTTTAAGGTATTTTTCCTGAGCTGCTGTTATGGATGAAATATTACCAGGAGTTAAATTTCTGCTATCTTAGGTAGCACGTTAGACTTCCCTTGCTAGAGGCAAAAATTTTAAAGGCAGCTCATTCCCAATAATGCTTTGCCCTTAACCTCTATTCTACATCTATTATTTAAAAAAAAAAAAAAAGTATGCTATTTTTTTTTTTTGCCTGATTCCTTGTAACTGAAGTTTATACAGTTGTGTCTTCCCGCATGTATGGCTATTTGTCATTCTTCTCCTTTCCTACCCTTCATCTTTTGACCATGACTAGAATAAAGCTAATGGAAACAACGTCCTGAGCAGAGGCTGATGTTCCTGGGAGTAGGAGGAGGAGAGTGGCCACGTCAGTACATCCAATGAAGGAATAATTGCCATTATCTGTTATTTCTCCACAAACCCTCTGACTGCTGTCTGTGGTCCCAAAGGGTTAAAATGAGGCTGCGTTTCATGCAATAAAAGTGCATTAGAACGGAAGTCTGTTGGAGTGGGTCATTTCTCATGCGTAGGGGTACAGCCTCCCATGAGGAGTCATGTTTGCTTAACTCCCAATAATTTTGTGTTGCACTGCTGGCAGCCTGGGTTGTCCTCTCCTCTTGGCTTGCTGCCTTCATGGTGGTGGTAAAGTTAGTCATATGATGAACCGACTCCTGAAAAGAGCAGAAGTCTTGAAGGGGAGGAAAAAAAGCATAATTTGGTTTTGTTTTTAAACAAAGACTGAACATTTACTTTTTGTTAGACAGTTACCTCATTATTTTATTGCTGTGATTTTTCTGTAACCTGATAGCTGTGGACAAGTTACAAATATTTTCAAGACTTAATGCCTTGTAAATCAAGGGAGTAAGACTCAGCCTGAACAAATAGCTCAGTATTTCTCCCCTGCTAACGCCTCTTCAATATTTAAAAAAAATTTTTTTTTTTTTAAGATTTGATCTTACTTATAAGCTCCTTATGTGCATGTTCACTACCCTGGGTATGGTTGGCAGCAGGCAGCTTCAGAAGGCTCTGGTGATAACTTTTCTGCAGTAATCGTGGTTCACGTAGACCTTTGATGCAGATAAACATTAACTAGTAAAGAATTAAGATGTCATAAAAGGAGTTTTGCCAGTAGGCAGCTGATCGCAGAGTTGCATGTGTGGAATTTGTTTTTTTTCTTTCCCCTCCCTCAATATTTAATGCTGAACTTTATTAAAACTTAGGGGGCTTTTTTGAAAAAGGTTCTTCGTCAACAACCAATTTCTACCGTTGCAAACCATTATCTTGGTGTGAAAATCACTTTCAGAATCTTGAGTCAGTTTATCTTATCTTCCATCTTGATATTCATTTGCCTTAGAGATGAGAAAGACTGGGGGACAGAAATGGCGACTTTCTGACCAAAAGACCTTCATCATCCATTTGTATTCCAATCTTCGGCCAAGGCCTTCTGAGATGTGTAGAGCATGTAACACTGCTGCACTTGGCTGCTCCCTTAGCTTTTCTCTTTGAGACCCTTGTGTGGTAGTTAGTGCAGTAATTTGTAGCAATGTATTTTTGTAATATTGATGAGATTTATTAGATTGCACAGCTTTGTATTCCCTTCTCTTGAGGGGATGCAGCTAAAGCATGTAGACAAGAATTTAAATAAGGCAAAATGAAAGCCTCTTGTCTGAATGAGCCATGTGCTTTTGCAGTGACCACAAATGTTCTAACTGAACCAAAGCAGAAAAACATTATGTTTTCTATTCAAGATATGATTTTGCGCTGGTGTGCAAGCAATATTCTTAAAACTACAAGTTTTGAGAAAATTTTCTCATGCAATAAATCTCATTCACGGCGTCTTTATTGCATGCTTCCAGGGACACAGGCTACTGTACAGTTTCAGTTCACTGAGGAGAGAAAACCTCTTGTGAAAAGGAAATTATTGAAAACTTTCTGGTTACCTTTGTGAACACACTGAAGGCATTTGCCTTAGTAGTACTTTTATTTTTAACTTCAAGTTTTTAGAAAATGACATGTTCCAGTCTGTGCTTATTATGGCTTGATGCTGTTAGCCACCTTCTGACAAAAACAGGAATCTATTTAGGTATCTCTCTCCCTCTCTCCTCTCTTCGTCCTTCCTCTCTTTCTCTTCCTTTTTTTTTATTTTTTTTTATTTTTTTTGTCTTGAAGACAGCAGTCTGACACAGTTCAAAAGAAATTTTTTAATTACAGAGATTAGAGGGTTAAAATATGCTGTTTGAAGGAGAAGTATGCTGCTTCACATAATCACAGATGTATGCTCAGAGGAGGATGGTGAGCAGTGAGACTAGCAGGCTGCAGAGTGAAGATCTGCAGTGTTATTTTGGCATGGTCTGTGGCTGTGCGTGCTGGCATCCCCAGACCTGCAGCATGCAAAAAAGCAGGCAAGCTTTTTTAAGTCCGACTGCTCCAGAATGGTGACATAAGCTTACTGCGGGGCCCAGGCTGCAGGGTTTCAGCAAGCTGTGCCAAGAAGCCTGTGATTACCACTTTGTTTTTTAAACTGTTCTAGAAAGATACTCTGACTGCAAATCTGGCCTCGTTAAAGGTAGAAGCAGCGGGAAGGCAGGACTTGTGCACTGGGGCAGTGTAGGCAATAATCAGTTCTGGTTTCCTTTCTCTTCACATCTCCCATGAGAAAAAGCAGCTGGTGAATTCCTGTAACGTGGGCTGTGAAATGAGGTAGTTCCCTCCTTTTTCCAGGCTCGCTGCAGAAACAGGCATCCTTGTCCCAGTGGTGCCATTCTTTTAAAACCTTGGATAAACGTATGGCTACGCTTTCCTGAATAGATGGCATTTCATTAACTATTGGTGAAATATACCCTAGCCTAGCTGCTTGTTATACACTGTAGCCTTGGTGGGAAAGGAGAAGCTAAATTATGTAGGTGTTTTTGGATACCCACCAGTGAGGTGTGGTGAAGGGGAAGTTGTCAGGGAGGGCTTTGCTTAACTGTGCTGTGTAAAATGCTTGCATATTCCTGTGTGAACGTGTTTTGTTGTCCATTTAGCATGTGCTACTAAGCCCTACGTTCAGGCAGCTCTAGAAGGATCCAGATGTATTGGGATAGCATTGTATATGTAGCCTCTGTCAATCAAGCTATGATTACTTAGGATTCATAAACAAATGGATTAGGCTATACAACCAGTATATTTTTCTGTTTAGTAATGTAGTGAAATGCTGGCTTCTGTTTTTGGTTTTAGCGAAAACATCTTTGAAAATATTTATTAACTTGTCATGCTTTCTTACTCTAACAGCTTGTGAAGTTTAGCCACGTGTTGATGGCAGACAAAAAGCTCAAGCTTTGATGCACATGCCTAGCCAGTTATACCAAAGGAAACACTAGGGTTATGCCTGGAATAAATTATTTGAATAAATATATACATAGTTGACAGCACAACTGGTTCTGGTCCTGTGGTAGTTTGTGTTTTTAACGATGGGATTTGTACATGCAAGCATGTGAAGTGCCTGTTCTCCACTGCTGCCCAGCTGCGCTGACTGTTGTTTTCTCTCAGCCCACTGCCTGGCACTCCTATTTCCAGCTGTGATTGCAAAACTGCTTTTCCAGACACTTTGGAAGAGCTCTCCACTGGCTTTTCTGTGCAATGCCTAAATAGCAGAATGACAGTAATTGCCTGAGTTTCCCTGTCCCGCCTCCAGCTTACCTCAGTCTCCACTCAGCCATGGGAATCATGCAGGCAAGCCTCGTGTTGCACCCTTTTCCTAAAATATAAGACGTGCTTATTTTCAGCCTACACGACTGCATCGCGTCTAGATTTTCTGACAGCGCTAGCTGACGGGAGGCAGAGAATCTCGAAGGCTGACAGTCCTAAGTGCTTAATGAGGAGACCGCGAGCGAGAAATCTGTGGTGCAACAAGCAGCACAACTACACATTTGCAGTGCTGCTGAGAGAAATCCCGTCATCTCTGTTCTTTGCTCCCTAGTGGACAATACCCCTGCTGCCAGTGATACTTTCGGTACAGTGCTGGCGGTCAGGAGAGCCCTGCCTGTGCAGGCCGGGCGCTTTTCCTAAGGACAGAGAGGCCTGCGAGCATGCAGCCTTGGCTTGGGCTGCCTCTGCCCAGTGCTGCCTCGCCAGGCCCTGCCCTGGCCCAAAGCTGCATGTAGCTGGCACACTGGAGCTCCTTGGTGCTGTGCCAGTGGTCTGAACCTCCTCCTGTTTCCATGCCCTCGTTGCTCGGCTAATTGCAGCAGAATCTGGGGCCTCATTCATCGAGTGTCTTCCTGAATGCCCTGCTGTGCATCGGCGTAATTAAGAGTGTGGCCTGACATGCTTTGTTCAATAGAAATGGTTTTCCATATATACCTGAACTCGGTTGGCCTGAATTTTATGGTCGGCTGCTGAGCATCAGCTGGCTTACTGATCGTTTTCACAAATGGCAACAGGTTTATATTTTCAAGGCAATTTTCAGCAGCTGCATTGTCTCCTGGCTTATTGCAGTGCCTTTCCAAGCTTTTTCTTCGTGGAGCAGGGCTGTACAAACCACTAATGAGGCATGCGGGATGCTTCAGGCACAAAACACCATCCGCTAGAGGGAGGGGTGAGGAGTGGGCAGAGAAATCCTGAATGCAGTCGCCCACCAGGCAAGCGAGACCTTCCTCAGTCAGTCACAGGTCTGCTGCCTCTGTGCTTGTGCCAGGTGTTGATTCAGCTGCTTGTTAGCCAAATTGGAGCTCGAGACACAGAAGCCTTGAAGTGAAGGCATGAAGCAAAATTAGCCTGCTGGCAGAGGCCAGAATGCACCTTTACATGTGATTAAATGTAAAGGATCTTATTTTTGTGCAGTTCTAGACCAGAAGCAACACAGAAATAAATGAGCTCAGACTTGCATGTTTAGGGTATACACAGATTTTACTTGGTGACTGGAGTAAGTTTTAATGAGAAATTTGTGGAGCAAGTCAAAACACAAAACCTTTTTAATATCTTGAACACAACAGCTCTGCAAATATATTCGTGAAACAACAAAATAATTTAGGTAAATGTTTTAAATGAGTGTTTCATTTGTTTCTTTAAAGTGCAGAAAGGAAACCAGACCAGGTGGTGTATGCACCTGAAGAACAGCTTACAGGAAGCAGCCGCTGATTTGTTGAAGTCATGTTAATAGCTACCTATTAAATAAAGCAGTACAATTGGAGTAGTGGCCAAACTAATTAAAAAAAAAAAAAAAAAAGGAATACAAAGCCCAGGCTGTTTTGGAATGTGTAAGAGCTTGAAAGGATTAATGTAAGTTTTCTGCTTGAATGGCCAATCCTAGCTGGACCAAGATTTTGTCTCTTGTAACTCTCTCTGGGCTATCTGAACGTCAGGCATTCCTACTTTATCTTCAGTGCTTTATATAAAGTGAGTTTACCATAAAAGGTATTGTTGAGAGCATTGAGAAGGTTAAAAAGTTAAAGGGCTCAAAAACTGGACAGTGAGGAAGTGGAGGTGTAGCCCCCATGACCTTACGTTGCTTCAGCCTTATGCATTGCTTGCTGTTCAAACCCTGCCTAAAGACAAAAGTCAATTTCCTTGCAGAAATTTCTCTAATCTTACCTGAGCACCTTGGAGACAGTTTTAATTTCATAAAGGTCATGAAGTAAAGGCTGTCCTCCCTCTTTCATAGGTGAAAGGCTGAAGAAGGGCTGGGGGAAACTTCTGAACCAAAATTACCAGTTAGTAGTTGGCTCCAAGCTCTAAAATGTTTGAAACAGCATGCATGTGTGCCTGTGCATGCACACCAGGGTTCTTCTTGAAGTACACGTGTTTGGTTTTTGTTAGGTGTACATTCCCATATATGCAACCTGTGAACAATGTGTGAAGCCATTGCATAAGTTTCATACTTTGTGCACACCCAGCTTTTGGAACAGACAAAATAGCAACTTTTCATCTGAGGATCTTTGTGCTGCCCCAGAGGTGATTCATCCTTCTTCAGATGTTTCTTCCAATAAACAGTACTTAATTTTGCCATGGGAGAATTCTGCTAATGAAAATGTATTGTTTGCCTAGTCCTTCAGGAAGGAAAGATAAAGGGGAAGAAAGGAAGTGTACTTCCCATCACGTGTCGTTACACTGATTTTACCCATAGAGCATCTTCCCACTGATTTTTGCTCATCCTAAATACATTCTGGTCTCAGGAAGATTGTGTTGCTTGCAGATTTCAGGCAGTTATTAACTACAAAGGAAGGGTCAGTGATGGAAATGACTGGATATTTCTAAAAGATTCTAAGGAAGATCTTGAAAATGCGTTTCAGTAAGCCTATTGGAGGGAGGAGAGGCACTGAAGTCCTAAACACCTACAAATAATTGGCTTGCCAGTGTGTATGAGATTGAGGAAGAAGCACTTCCACTTTTTTTAAAGGAGTAGATAGGCAAATGGATAATGTGTCTACTTCAATTTTTCAAAAGAAATTTAACAAGGTCCATTACCAGAAGCTATTAAAGAAATTAATCTGCCATGGAATAGAAGAGAAAACTCTTAGGTGGATAAATAAGGGAAAAAAAAGGTAAGAATTAATGGTCCATCCTCAAGGTGGAGAAAGGTCACTAGTGGAATCTGAGAGATCAGATCTTCTGCCTGTGACATTCAGAATATTTGTGAGTGATTTGGAAAAGGGGCTAAATCGTGCGATGACCCGTTTGCTGATCTCACTAAGTTATTTATGGTAAAATTAATAAAGGCAAGCTATGAAGAATTTCAGATGGTTCTCTGATATTGATTGACTAGGGGTAAAATGGCAGGAGAAAATCAATGCAATAAAGGCAATATACATGGGGGAAGCACAGAACAAATTCTTCTTTTCTTAGTAGATATGTGAGTAGCCCCTAACCAGTCAGGAATGAGATCTAGAGTATTATTAGCTCTGTGGAAGCATTGGTTCATTATTGTCCAAAAAAAAAAAACCAACCCCCATGTTAGGGATTATTAGGAAAGGAGTGAGGAGTAAGTCACAGAATACAGCTGTGCCACTGTGTCAGTCATGGACTTACCTGTATTTGTAACAGTGTGCAGTTCTGGTCTTCCTTTTAAGAAGTATGTAATAGAAATGAAACAATTTCAGGAATAGTGATGAGCACTTCAGATATGATATATCACATACAGAAGAAATGACACTAGATCAGACATTTTCAGAATAGAAAAGGGATGCCTTGAGGCTTTGACATTGCCTTGACAGTAGCTTGGAGATGGAGAATGAGGAATGGTCATTTGCAGTATCTTCCAAGGTGAGACCTCATGTTATCAAATGGGACTAGCTGGTGACAGCATCCAAGCAAACAGTTGTCCTTGTACAGTTTCCTATTTAATTGGCAGTGCGTATATGAGAATCCTCATCCCTTTGCCACAGAATCTTGTAGGTCTTGAGGGCCTACAAAGGTTAAAAAACCAACTGGACAGTTCACCAAAAGATAACCAGTCAGGCGTTAGTGACCTCCAGTCTTAAATCTCTGGAGGTGGTAGTGAAACATCGTTTTAAGGAAATACCACTGTGTGCTTTTATACTCTTAAGCCTTGTCGGATGTTGTTGTAGGTACCTGCTGTTGAGCTAAAAGTTTTTTTGATCTACAGTAGACATTCTTGTGCTTACATCGGTTCTTTTCCAGTGTCAAAGTGTGCTCATATCAGACTTCACAGTTCTGTTCTCTCTAACCTGCTGTTCTGCTTTTCTGTTTCTCTGAGTGCTCATAAACTTCTCTTGTTCTTCTGAGTCTCTCTCTCAACTTGTTTTCCAGCCTTGCTCCCTTTTTTGACCCACCAGGCTCTACTGTCTTGTCCATCACCATTCTGCTCGTGTCTCCATGCCCGAGGCATTGCTGTTCCTTCACCTCTTCATGAGTCCCAAGTAATCTTCCTAGCTTGGCATCAGCCTTCTCTGAACACTTCCTCTCAACATCTACTGTCCAGCCGCCAGTCCTACATCCGTCCACTTCCCAGCTTTTCATCAGCTCTGCCGCTCCTTTCCTGTCATCTCATTTCACGTCTCACTTGGTGCAACTTGAGCTAGGCAAATAGAGGGAGACCCTGTGATGCTTCCTGGCAGCTCTGTGATTAGTCTGTTCCAGCACAAAGGGAAGGTAGAGCTTAGAGGAAAAAAAAAATGCCTTTTGTCACAGCAAAAGCATGCATTGTGTTCTCAGTGCATTGTGTTCTCAGGGTTTTCTGCACATCTGTCAGTGCTTCATCCGATGTGAAGAAAGATATAATTGCCTCAACTTAGCTTTTGCTTCGTATTTTTGCTTTCAACAATTTGCAATGAAAATGGCTTTAAACAAAGTGATCTTGATTGTGACAGTTACAGGCACAGTCTGAGAGTTGTTTGATGTTGATTCGCTCTGAAGGAAGATGCTGTTGCTCTCTCAGATGACCAAACAACTGCTGTAAGATACTCGACGCTTCGCTGAACTGAGGTGACTTGATCTTGAATACCAGAAGTAGTCAGTGGTTCCCCCTTCAGTGGTGTCTAGTTAATGTTTTAATTGGTCTTTAAGGTCAGAATTTTTTTTCCTCCAGAATTTCCATCCTGCATGTGGTTATAATGTCAGTTGAGCTGAAGATTTCTTTAGTCTGTATTTTAATACCATTGTCTCATAGGCAGGGTGAAAGAACATTGTCATCTCGTTTTTAAGTGCTGGCATTGTTCTTCCTGTGGATATAATTCTATCTTGTAACTCAATAAAACAGAGCAAGTCAGAATAATAATACTTCAGGTTTTGATATCCAGAGGAGAAAAAGCCATGGTAGTGAGCGGAACTTGGGAAGGAGCCTCTTGGTCGGGAGTGATTGTATTGAAGCTGTATTTCCAAAGTCTGTGGGAGAGCTGGCTGGACTTGTGACGTGGTTTTTAAATACCTGATTCTCAGCTGAGGCTCTGCTGTCCTCTATCCCTCTTAGACAAGAAGTAGCGAGCCAGGTGGCAGAGATTGCACTTGGCCATTACTTTGCACAGAAGCAAATGGATTATTTCCTTGGGAACTCTGTGGCTGAGGCCTTTTCTCCGTTACTGAGTGAATCTGTAAACTATGTCTGGGTTGTCTTGGGTCCAGAAGCAGCAGAACTGTCTCTCATTGCATGAAACTTCAGTTAGCTGTCCTTCAAGGATATAAGCAGCCTTTGGGCAGCTCTTCTGTATTTGCACTTGTTGGAGTTGTATGTTTTGGCCACTTTTGTTTTCCATGGCTTTCAACAGCATCACTGTGCCTATATAACTTAGAGTTGGTCTTGCATTTAAGCTCTATTGCCTTGAATTTAGGTTCTGGAGTGATTTCTAGATTTGGTGTTCCTTTGTCACAGTACTAGCACCAAGACAGCAGAATTATGTTTCCTGAAAAATGTATTTTCTTTAAATAACATAGTAAAATTATTCATAATTTAACTGTAACAACAACAAAATCTATGTACTGTAACCTACAGTGTATGTATTTGCTTTTTGTTGTTGGAATGCTGGTGTGAATTGATCACCATATTTGCTGTTTTAATTTAGGGGAAAAAAAAACCTGATTTTAGTAACTTAAGTGACTTTCTGTGAAACACATTTTGTCCTTCATTAACAGGTTTCAGACATTTGTTCATAAATATGCCCTTACATTCTCAGCTTTAGTGGATAGTCTGGCATCTGGGGAAAGTTTGTTTCTAAGAGCTCATCTGTAACCTTAAAAAGGAATTCGCAAAATGACTTCAAGTGTAGGAAAGAACTTGGTTAATTTTCAGTGAAGTATTTCTCAATAAGGGCACATTGCCCTTCAGGCAGAAAGGACTGATAAAGCTAGCACTTAATGATGTGACAGCACAGCATCTTGGCATTTATCTGCCCTCAAAGGATAAATCCTCCATCACTGGCAAGGGGACACATGGCAGCATTATGGGGCTGCGCGTTGAGTGCTGGAAGTCACTTGGGTCTAGCACACGTTCATTCATCAGATCACATTGCTGAGAGCCTCAAGACGAAGAGCGTTGTGCTGGCCGTGCTCATGCCCAGCAGTGTCCCCATGAAGTGGTAGGCTGGTATTCAGGGGCTGTGGGGAAGCTGTGCTGGGACAACACCAACCATCTTCCTGCTAGGCTGGTTGCTGTGCTCTGAGTATGTCCCTAGGGAAAGCGTTACAGCATTTCAGACTTGTGTAAACATCTGAAATCTTTGCAAGATGAACACGCTGGCATTTGAAGGTCAAACATGCTTCAACACTTCTAGTCCCTCAGCTGCAATCGAAAGCATCTCTGTCGTGCGAGCAGGAATTCCCCTTGGGTTCCTTACTCTTTCTCGTGAAAACTTGTACTTAAAATCAAGGACTACAAAACAACATACTGTGTAACAGGAGACATTTTGTATTCAAATGTAGCTTTTTATTTCCTTGTGGAAAATTTCTGCAATAGAAAATATGAAAGTTTACTTCTCTTGAAACTCCTCAGATGTTTTTTTTTTGCAGAGCTGATAGCTAAGAGTTGTAGTTTAGTTCTGTACTCAAGCTGATGTGCTTAACCTGGCCATTAAAAAAATGCTTCTTAATTGTTCAGTTTGAAAAACTGAAAGACGGCAAAAACCTGAGGATAATGAATGAGGATCATGATTATGGGAAATTATTTACTTTCTACACTAAAATCTTTGATCTTTTACTCTTGTTGGCTTTGTCGGTAAGTTCTTGATGTGTAAAATATTTAAGTGACCCTATTTTTTTATTAGATCTTTGCAACTAGGTCAACAGAAAGTTGAATCATAACAACTTGATATCAAAGTTAATTTCAGTAACACAAATTAATTTTGGCTTTGTAGTAATACCAGCTTCAACTTCTTTTAGCAGAAGGTCCTCTGGTGAATACATAAGCATGTCTGCTTCTTAGGAAGTCTGATCCTGTATGATTTGAAGGAGATTGGTTTTCATTTTAGTTTTTCCCTTAGCTGTTCTTCATTGAATTGGTTTATATATGATGTGTTTTAATTATAGCTAACCCTAGGACACACTTCCTGAGTATCTATTCTTCTCTCAAGCTATCCTTTTCCCCTTATGAGTGTTCTTCATCTGTTAAATGTTTATTGAATATTTAAGAACAGCTCCTTTTGACTAGCTGTTTGGAACCAATCCACTGAACAGAGATTTAAATCCCTTGGATAAAGGATCATCATCTTACACTTTCTCGTGATATGTAACGCAGTAGCATCCTGGTGACTGAAAAGTCTCCATACCATCATATAGCACAAACAAGAAATGATCAACTGCATATACGTAAGTCTGCAGTTGGAGTTGTTTCCTTTAACCTATTTTCTGGGATTTGTTTATTCAATCTGTACTACGTACATGCTAGGCAAACTCCTTCCCTTTGTGTCCTGGGTGTGTTGAGGTGTTTTGTTTTTCTTTTGATTTTTTTTTTCATTTTACGATGTCTGCAGTACCGCAGTGATGCCAGCAGCCATCTCTGAACACTTTGCTAGAGCAGAGATTGGAGGAAGCATTTAGAGTTCATGGGTGTGGGTTAGCCTTTCTACTTCTTGTCCTCCAGACTTCCTTTTGAAGCTTTTCTCAGTTCAGCGAAGATTGGCAGCCAAACAGCTTGAGACATGAGCCAAGCTAATTATATAAATGGTCCCCAAGTTGCCCTTTGCTAGGGGGTGTTTAAAAACCCAGATCCCTGATCTTGCTGACAGCATGGTCACAGGTGTGGTAGCACTGGCAGGGTGGCAGGCTGGGAAAGAGGGAGGGTGTGGAGCGAACCTTGCTGAGAGAAGCATTGACATGGGTTGGCCTAAGTCAATCTGAAACAACATTATGTTATCCCCACTTTTTTGAAAATATAAGTTCCTGTGCTCATCAGTGACCCACAAAACATTTGGCTACCCAGACTATTTTTTCCTAGTTATCTTGGGTTTTATATTCTTAAATACTAGGTTGACTTTGAAAATAGAAGGTGCTACATGTAAATCACGGCCATATCATTGTTGTAGAGCACTGAAGTGATGGATCTTGCATATTTATTTTCTTATTTCAGATTGGGAGGGGTGAATCAACCTTCATTTTAGTTAGTGTGAACTTCCCCTCCAGCTGGCCTTTTCCTCTGTTCTGCAAATCATAAACACTCTCATATGAATTTTTTGTGTTTTCTTCTGTTGATGTGAGAAATGAGATATTTACATTAAAGCTTGATTGAATCTTAATCTTTTCTGTAGCCCCCCCCCCAGACCATTTTTGTACTTCACTTGCACACATTTATTAGCTAACAAAGATCCCTTCAGTTCATTTGGCATATTGTAAAGGAATAATACTGAGATCTCACATACCTCTCTTTTTTGTTAAGGTCTGGAAAATGATAGGCAGCTCTAAAGTTTTATTTCAATTTTCAGTTATGTAACTGCCCTCATAATTTACAAAATGTCTCCTATGTCAATGTGTTCAAGAGTAGCTTTAAAGTTCCAATAAAAATGCAATATGTAATTTTAACTTAAACTCTAATGCCATTTTTATTATGTATGAGCAATTGGCGGTGTGCAGTTACTGTTATCTGGTCTGTTACAATAGAATCATTTTTGAGCAATTTTTTTTTTTCAAATTATCAGAGGTAAAGCTCTTAAGAAAAATGTATTCTAAAATCGTATGAGCTCTGCTGAGGCCGGCTAATTTAGATAAGGGAAATGGAGAAGGGGGAGACTGCCTTTTTGAGCCTCCCGAGTGCTTTGAGGAGCCACCTTCTTCCCTTTGTCCCCCTCCGCTCATTCAGCTGTATGGCTTCCAAGGTGTCTCTGAGGTTTCTTATTGCCCAAAAATTCTGCTGTTGTCAACAGAAAAGAGTAAGAGTGGTGTCTTTGCTGTAAGTTTGTGTTGTCTTGGTCTGTACACCACACCGGGTGATGTGGACTGACTCATGCCCAAGCAGTCCTCTTGGAAGTTGGTTATCGATTGACGATAAATTCTCAGGACCCTGATGCTTGTAGCTTTGTAGCTTACCACCTCATTTTTTCCTTTTCTTTTTTAAGCATAATTTCCCATTATTCCCTCAAGATCTCTGTTTATCACATGATTAGAGTAGCTGGAGGTGAAATGGAGTAAAATCGCACCTTCAGGGAAAAGCCTGCTGAAGAGCTCACTGGAGTTCCTTTAAGCCGTTCTTCAGAAAATGAGTTTTGCCAAATGAGAGGCAAGGTGCTTATTTTGCTGAATTGGGACTTCAGTTCACTTTACCCTTTTGTCTGATGTGACAGGTTAAGATTTTTGAACAAGAGTGGCTGTGCTTGCTGCAAGAAGTGCTTGAGCACAGTCACTGCCCCAGCAGACCTCTGAGAGGGACTTGCTGTGAACGTCTTCATCATGTGAGGCAGACATGGTCTGAAGTCTTGGTTAGACAGTAGAGTCTGAGCAGTTTATTTAAGAGGGCTTAACATAATTTTTATCTGAATAATGTAGTCTATTTATGTGAAATTTTTCTTGTTAACAATTTGGATTCAAAAGCCAGCAAGCAAGCGCATGCTTGCTGTCCTGTTTTGTCCATCCTCCTCTGAGTACCTCCCGGGTCTGTGAACTGGGCATCTCCTCTGCTGGACTTCAGCAGGAGCATTGAGAGATCAACTTCCTGAGCAGTTAAGGCAGAGGCACTTGTGTGGGAAGAAGCAGCACCAGGTGTTGCAGTGACACACTCTTCTGTGTGTATTCCCCATCCTTATTTACTAACACAACTGGTAAGCTATCAGGACTCTGCAGAGTAATAGAAATTTTCATCTGTGGCTTTTGAAATTTTCATTCCTGATTCTGATGACTGACGTCCTTCAGAGCTGTCCCCTTCCTGGTGTCGTGTGTAATTCCATCCAAATAGAATTTGGGTTCTTCTGAGCACTGCGTATGAAGCAGTTTGACCACTTACTTTTCCCTCTGTGTGGGAACTTGCAAAAAGTGTTTCAGATCATTTTGATTACTTCTGTTCTGTCAAGTGTACATAAAGATGTATAATATTCTGGTTTTGTTTTCGTTAATGTCACTCTTGTGTTGTCTTACGTACTTCAGACAGATTCTTTACCCTTAAACTTTTCTCAATGTTGATTCAGCTAGAGGCGTTTGACTAGGGGAGAAATCTGCAGAGGATTTAATTCTAAACAATAAGCTTCTATTGACCTTTTCAGTTGCATTATGAAATGTTCCATCCCAGTGGTTAGTCTTGATTTATTCAATCTAATTTGGTCATCCTTGCTGTAGGTCCATAATATGATACATTTACTGTTCTTGTTCAGTTTACTGTCTTCTTTTTGGTTGTTCATCTTTAAAATCCATTTACTCTCTGAATTTTTTTTTTATCAGTGTGATAAAAAGTATTTGAATAAAAAAATCATTGTTCTGATACTGTGGGTTAGGCTTAGACATCAGGCAGTGTTTCTGAACATAAAGTCTGTGCAAATAACAAATGTTTTACCATGTTGCCCTCAGCATTTGCATGTAACCTACAATTTGTGTTAGTCCTTGGGGTCAGGATTTAGATCTCAATAGGACATGATCTTGCATGTTAATCCTGACTTGATTTCTGTCTGCAGTGACTCATTTGTATGAGGGAGAGAAAATAAATGAAACAGGTTGTAAAATACGACCACCTTATACCAGCTCTTGATTGCTGCTGCTGTGTTCACTGAGTTTAATTCTTGTAAATGAGAACTGAAGAGAAATACTTTTTGTCATAAAGTAGGGTGGTTTTTTTTTTTGGTAAGTAGTAATATTTACATATTTACATGACATTGCGCATTCACAACAACTTTACATAATGCTGAAATAATGCTACACTGTCTTCTAGGCTATTGCGTGCTCTCATGGGGGGATTTGTGATGATTCAGAGCTTTTGTCTATTAATCAGAGGAACTCACCCCATCAATAGTTGTGACAGTCATTACTTTCACATGTTAGAAAACAGAAATTGCATTTGCATTGTTTTGTTAAAGCTACTTCATAATGTCTGGAGCTGGGGCACAATTTGTATACCTAGTAAGGCAGGTGATTTGGCTGATACAATGTACCATCTTCCTCATTTACCAGCAGAAAGTGGTGCAAGAAACCTGTTCCATGCTCATGTGACTTAAGCGTGTGATGCTGATCGTGTAACCGTCTTGTTTTGTCTGTCTATAAAGTTGGCTCAGCCATCACTTATCCTTGTTTGGGATAGATAACAGAAAAAACAAGCTGTGTTGTTCCCTTTCTGTGATCATACACAGTGTGCCAATGTCCCTGTGAATTAGGAAAGGGACCACTTTCTTCATGATACTGTAGCTTGCAACAGCTTCAAAAATCCAAACAGCAGGTCACATGAAGGATGCAGAGTGATGATATTTTGAAAGCCAGTGTGGCTAAAATGAAGTCAGAGAGTGTTGCAGGTTTAGGTTTTACGGTTAGAGGATGGGGAGGTGGAGAAGACATAAGGGATGAATGGAATCATAAGCTACTCAGACCAGAAAGGACGTGTGGAGTTCTTTGGTCCCACCCCCACATTTTCCATCCCAGGGACAGGGCTAGGCATTTGCCTCTGTTACATTTTATGAGGTTTCTGTCAACTCATTCCTCTAGCCTTTCTAAGTTCCTCTGAGTGGCAGTTCTGCCTGCAAATGTGTTGGCTCACCCCCTGGTTTGGGGTCATCTGCAGACTTTGAGAGAGTGCATTCTGTCTCCTCCATATCATTGATAGAGACACTGAACAACAGAGGGGCTAAGATAGCATCCTGCAGGATTCCATTTCCTTCATGGTGGAGTACAGCCATTGAGCTTGCTACTGCAGTTAGTTTTTCTTCACCTAACTGGTAGCCCATCCTCTCAAATTGTAACATCCCAACTTAGATGCCAAGCTATTGCAAGAAGAGGGAGATGATATTGAAATCTGTACTAAAAATAAAGCAGACAGCGTTGACTGCTTTTTTTCGTACTCATCAGTCTTGCCATTTCATCCTAGAAGACAAGTCAGGTTGATCCAACATGATTTACCTTTGGTAAATGTTTTTGCTATGTCAGGCATGTCCAGCCTGCGGGCCGCACGCGAGCCAGCACAGCTCGTAATGCGGCCCACCCCCTGCCACTGAGCCATCGTGGTGGCAGCTCTTCTCTGCTGAGCGGCCCGGCCCCCTCTGAGATCCCATCACTCAGCACCAACACCAGCCAGAACAAGGGGAGGGAGCATTGCAGGGCTAACTCAAATTATGACAAATAATTTTATGCATTTTGATACTTTGGCTAGACACAGCCCTGTGAACAGTGAAAAATATGCAGCCTTGCTTTCTGTTTTGATAAAGGAATTTGAGAATAAATTTCAAGATTGCCAAAATATCATCAATTTTTTGGTGTGTCACTCCATTTGCAGTCCATGTAAATATATTACCTGCAAATTTTCACATGGAATGGACAGAGTTGCAATCAGACACTCAACTGAAAGAAAAATGTGATCATGTCTCTCTAGTAAACTTTTTGTAAGACCTGTCTTACCAGAGAAACATAGCCCTTGCTTCACAATCAGGCCTTATTCACATCATCGCTTTTTGGCAGTACGTACATTTGTGAGCAACTGTTTTCAAGGATGAAGCACAGGAGGAGTAAAATTTCATCAAAGATCTCTGATGAATGCCTTGAGAACTCATTAAGAATTGCAACCACTTCCACTGAACCAGACTAATGCATAAGTTTAACAAAAACAAGGTCACGTATCCCACTAGTTTTGTTTTTGCTGCTCTTTCCTTATGTTTTAATTTTTTTTTTTAAGTTGTTAGTTATATACATTAACTATATTACATACTTTATATGTGGCCCAAGACAATTCCTCTTCACCGTGTGCAGCCCAGGCAAGCCAAAAGGTTGAATGCCCATGGGCTAGATCATCATCATCTCCCTGTGCCCAGAAATGGCACTCAGTACTTGCTCCATGAGTTTCCTTGAGACTGAAATGAAACAGACTAGCCTATAATTCTCTGGGTCATGATGGGGTCATGATCTATGAAAGATGTCAGTCAGTCAATTTTTGCTTTGATCCTCGTATCAGAATCTGGTTTATAAATCAAAGTTTCTGACCACAAAGATGTTCCCTGGAGAACCAATATACGAAATGTAGAGGAGTTTCAGGGAGTTTTTCTATTTTATTGCCATAATTGTCAAAATCATGAATTACTAGCCATTCAGAAATGCTTTTGCTTGCATGAAGTCATGGCAGTGTTTATCAGTTGTTCATTGCTTGTAGTTAGTGTTTTAAAAATAAAAAGCTGTGATCACTGAATGCAGAACTGCGGTGTTGCGTTTAGTCTGTCTGCTTATCTTTAGCTTCCTTGAATTATGTACTCGAATTGGCTCTGTTCGTTGTCCCAAGCTGTCTCTTCCCAGCAACCTTGTACGTCGTAGATGAATTGCCACATCACGCTGCCACCCTTACTGCAGGATGAGTAAAGGCTTTGCACTAGAGCAAAAACACATTTTGGCATGTAGCTCCTACTTTGCTTATCTGTAAACTTTGCAAAGCCTGAAGGTGGTTTCTTGTTTTCCCAGGTCATTGGTAACACAGTGAAGTCTTTCACCACCAGGCAATAACAGTCTGAGTGGAAGTTTGGTCTCAGCAAATAGAATATTCAGGGCTCAGTGGTTATGGGAAGTGATTGCTTAGGCTGTTAGTAATCAGCAAGGTATTTCTCCTAAGTTGGTCTTCAACTGCTGCTTATGTAGTTATTTATTCACTCATCAGGTCCTTTGCACAAAACAATATTGCAGAAATAATTGCAGTCTTACTTGATTTTATAGCAGTTTCTTTTCTTTGGAAGACAATGAGCAAAAACTGAATTAAATTCTTCCTGAAGTAAAAAGAATCTGAATTTTATAATGAAGCATGCAGTATGAAAGTGTTTAGGAAGGAAAGCAGAAGCAAAACTGAAATCTTACTTCATTAAATATTTCCTTATTTGAAATCTGATTTGTCATTGAGAGTACTAGCACTTGAAGCAGCTTTTGATGACCAAACTTTAAAGCTGTATAATACAGTTAAATTCTTTCCAGCTATAATGTTTGTGGTCATTGCGCCTTCTAGATATCAGTGACTGCTGGGGCTTTCTCTAGCTTTGCTGCTAATAACAGATGCTTTACCCAAATTAGTAAGAATTGCTCATGAGAAACATCTTGTCATATAGCAAAGCCAAGCATGGTGGGATTGCTGGTCCCAGCAGTGCTGAATTGTTTCCAAGCGTCCTGTCTTTGTGCCATCTCACCACTTACTGGTGTCTGCAGCAAGTCACTAGTATGAATAAGTAACGTGTTAGTAAATTAACCTAATTACCTGTTACAGTATGCTGTTTCCAATTCAGAGCCCATTTTCGAAGTAGCTGTTATGTAATGAAGTGTGGTAAGGGTCACTTCAACCAGAAGGGAGGCACAAAATTTTAAACTGCTTGGAGATTTGCACTTACAGATCTTGCTGCAAAACATGTCTGATGCCTGCTGTGAGAGAGGGAGCAGAAACTAACAAGTGCTTTTAAGCTTGTAGTGCATCTCCTCAGCAGCAGAATGTGGTGTTAATGGCTACATTGTTAAAATTCATTTATTCAGTAGCATTTATAAAGCATAATCTTTTTTTGAAATTCAGCCATACAATTGCTTGGAGAAACCTGAAGGCAGCTGGGGGAAAAATAAGGTTCACAAAGATGGTTTTTTAAGATATGGAATGTATCCACTTCTGAGAAATACCACTAAGTTTTATTTGGTCCTCCTTCCGGACACCTGGGTGTCCTGGTAGACAGCAGGCTGTCCATGAGCCAGCAGTGTGCCCTGGTGGCCAAGAAGGCCAATGTTGTCCTGGGGTGCATTAAAAACAGCATTGCCAGCAGGTCGAGGGAGGTGATCCTCCCCCTCTACTCTGCCCTGGTCAGGCCTCAGCTGGAGTACTGTATCCAGTTCTGGGCTCCCCTGTATAAGAAAGACAGGGATCTCCTGGAGAGAGTCTAGCAGCGGGCAACAAAGATGAAGGGCCTGGAGCATCCCCCTTATGAGGAGAGGCTGAGAGACCTGGGGCTGTTCAGCCTGGAGAAGGCTGTAAGGGGATCTTGTCAATGTCTATAAATATCCGAAGTGTGGGAGTCAAATGGATGGGGCCAGGCTCTTTTGGGTGGTGTGCTGTTATAGGACGAGGGCAGTGGCCAAAGATTGGAGCACAGGAAGTTCCGCACCAACATGCGGAAGAACTTCTTCACGG
>WBMW01003007.1:368224-463171 GCA_013396635.1 Penelope pileata | reverse complement strand
GCCAGCAGGTCGAGGGAGGTGATCCTCCCCCTCTACTCTGCCCTGGTGATGCCCCACCTGGAGTGCCATGTCCAGTTCTGGACTCCCCAGTTCAATAAAGACAGGGATCTCCTGGAGAGAGTCTAGCAGCGGGCAACAAAGATGAAGGGCCTGGAGCATCCCCCTTATGAGGAGAGGCTGAGAGACCTGGGGCTGTTCAGCCTGGAGAAGGCTGTAAGGGGATCTTGTCAATGTCTATAAATATCCGAAGTGTGGGAGTCAAATGGATGGGGCCAGGCTCTTTTGGGTGGTGTGCTGTTATAGGACGAGGGCAGTGGCCAAAGATTGGAGCACAGGAAGTTCCGCACCAACATGCGGAAGAACTTCTTCACAGTGCGGGTGACGGAGCACTGGAACAGGCTGCCCAGGGAGGCTGTGGAGTCTCCTTCCCTGGAGATATTCAAGACCCGCCTGGACGCCTACCTGTGCAACCTGCTGTAGGGAACCTGCTCTGGCAGGGGGGTTGGACTTGATGATCTCTTGAGGTCCCTTCCAACCCCTACAATTCTGTGATACTTATATCTGCATGTGACAAAGATCATTAAAATAGATCCTACAGTATCAATAATTTTTATTTATTAATTCAGAATATGTAATTTTTATAATGATTTCTCTAAATATGTTTTTAATGTTTTAAAAGCTGCTCGCTTTTGTTCTTTTGATATTTTTGAAAACCATCTTTGTTGTAGTCCTACTGGATGCAAAGAAGAGTGAGTGTTGCCTTGAATAAGCCCAGGAGTGGTTAACAGGTGTTTCCTACGTTGCATAGACTGTTTAACATATAGATTGAGAACAAGGGCAAGTTCTTTTTTATTTTTTGTCTTAACTGGTACTGACTGGCTGTTAACCAACAACAGTGCAGATGGGAAACTCCACTGTGGAGCAAGAGGGAGCCCTGAGGAGGTCCAGCATGCACACGTGAGACAAAAAACCTGCTGTAAACCAACAAGTATGTGGGAACGGCATGTGTTGATCTTGTGTCATGAGGAGATTGCACCTCCTCAACTTTTCTTAATCTTTCTTCTTACCACATTGCTGTTGCCAAACGCTTCACCCTGCCATGTCTCTCCAGCTCTTCTCATGAACGCGGGGTATGGAAGAGGTGTGCGGTCCCCTTGATGAAGAGCCAGCTAATGTGGCGGGGTGGTGTCCAGCTGCAGCTCTGCTGCTTTCTGCTGCCTGCCTTGGGACCAAGGGCTCGTGACAAGGACCTGAGAGCTGCCTGTGCTGACTTGATATGAGCAGATTCTCACTCTGCAGGATTTTTTGATATTTGCTTGGTGCTTGACCTATGCTGTGTTCTGTTATTGAATGTCCCACCCAGCGGTGTCTGAGAACAGTAAAGGAGCTCATCAGTAGTGAATTGTGAGAGGGTTACCCTACAGAGCCAACTTATTTAATAAGAAAGTCTAAAAATGATTAAAATTTTTTAATAAAATAATAACCTTAACCTCAGGGTTTTTCTTAATATCCCTGATTATTTTTTTCCCCATCACTAATATCTCAGGACTGGACAGATGGTTCTGGTGCAGACACTGCTTAAGCTGTGTACCAGCAGCCTTTTTCCATCCTGCACAAGGTGGGTTCTTTATATAGGGTCCCAAAACCCTACCCCCCACATTGCAAAGAAAATGCTTCAGCTTACTCTGGTTTTGTTTTCCACAACAACTTCTGGGGCATGGAAGGTGAAGGTACTCTTACCTCTTGTCCCTTGTACTCCCTATCTGGACTGAGGTGGTCAGCGCTCTGAGGAGTAACGTTAGTGAGTTTCTTTCACTGAAGCTTGCTGTAAAAAGCTGCATAGGGACAGGATGCTTTTCGAACATAATGGCAGCAGACGTAATAAATAGCAGGCATATAGCTGCATATTCCAGACCGTGCTGAGTAAATAGCTTGGGCGCACAACCTTTCTTGCAGAGTGGAAGTGCCATCATCTTTGAAAGTACCACTGACCTATTTTCCCTCCTGATTTTTCTGCTAGATTGGTTGTGGTCCAGGGTACTTCAAAAGTTGTCACTTTCCTAGGTTTCTGCTTAGGGACTGTTCATAAAATCTTATTAAATCTTCACAAAAGATCTTGTTAAGCCTTTCACACTTTGTATCTGTTCCTTAGAGTTTTTCAGTGCTGTTTTTTTCAGGATTTTTTCCTTTTGTGAATTCTACTGACTATTCTGTGTGGGTCAAGAGATTTCCAATAAATTCTTCAGTTATTCTGTCTTTCTGTTTGAGGAGTCCCGTCATTATCTCTGCTCTGCCGCACGCAGAATCAAGGAGATTTTTCTAACTTGCCTTGGTTCCCAGCACCTTTCAGCTTTTCATTGCCTTCTATTTTTATATCACTGCGGTGATATAAAAAATCTGTTTTAGCTAGACAGTCTGCTGTCAGTTCAGGACAGGACTTGGAATCCTTTAAAAAATAAAGAAATGTGACAACAGGCAGCATCTTTCGCTTCTTAACCTTTTTTAACGCTGTAAACAGCTGGGCTTCAATCTACAATGTGCTCCCCAGCCCTCCAGAGCAGTTGACTGTGTCTTATAATAGATTTGTCAAACAGGAATATTGCAATAATGGAGTGAAAAATAAGAAGATGGGTCTGATTGCCTGATAAGAAGGCAGCAGGGAAAACAAATTCTGTTGGGACTGCAGAGAACAGAGGGAAGGGAAACAGAAGCAATTAAGGGTGCTGTGAGAGCAGGTGAAAAGGTCTTTGCTGGAAAAGGTCTTCACTTGCAGAGGGTCACATTGTGACTGAGGCAGGATGGAGACCAGCTATCCAGATTGACATCTGCAGAGTTTTTGTTATTCCTGGAATTCCCTAAGTATTTCTTGGAAATTGAGCAGCATTACAGAACTGCAGGAGAGAGGGCTACGTCTGCAACAAACACTGGCAGTTGTGGCAGTAACTTTGAAGATGTGATCAGTGCACTGAGGAACTGGAAAGAAGAGTGACTCAGTTGTGAAATTTCTCAACTTTCTGAGCTTGACTGCGCAGCCAGTTTTGGGACTGTTTCTCAGTAAGTCATGAGTGAGAGCCTGTGTTTGGTTTGTGGTGCAGGGCAAGAAAATTTGCTCGTTTGAGTGATTGGTCCCCAGAGAAAGTAAATGGAGGAAAAAACCCTCCAGATAGCCTTTTGGAAGTCACCTTTGCTGCTGGTCACACTGATAAACAAATTCTGATAAGAGTGGGGTATTTTGTTTGTTTGTTTTTGGAGTTTTGGGACCCTTCAGGATGTTGGGGTCAGGAGGAGGAATCCCAATATGTGACCTAACCCATGATGCTGCAGTAGTGGGCATTAGCACAGTTCTGTGACATTGCATTAATGAGCAAGAGAGGGATAGAAGAAGCATCTTGCTGTACTCCCAGAAAGGCTTCACCATGAAGATGGGGAAGAACAGCAGAAGAAATAATAGAGAAGTAAATGGGCTTAATGCTTCAGTGAATCATTGAGGTGCTGCAGACTTTGAAGCAATGTTTATGTGCGTTGTCTATAATGATGCCAGAGCATGTGATGATGTGTATTTGAATCTTCTTGCATGTAAACAAATGTATCTGTTATTGGCATAATGCATAAAATATGAATGATGCTGTCTGGAAAGTAAGCCAATTTCATCAAAAAATGCATTCAAGCAAAAAACAAAAATGGCAGGGTGAGCAGAAATTCCATTTATGTTTATGATCAAAGAGTTACAGAGGAAGGAGGAAGAAGATAAGAGAATAACCCTTCTTATCTGTAGAACCGTATGAAAGTGAAGACGTAATAAACACTGCAAATTGCTTCCAGGTGCAGCTCTTGTGTAGTTCATTATTTCATCTGGACACATGCACTTTCGTGGATTGTACCTAAAAAGTTCTAGCCCTTCAACTTCAGAATTTTACGCAAGAAATTTGGACTTTACAAAATCATGGCAGAACACATGATGCATCAGCACTGGGACCTCTTGTGCAGTTGCTGGTGTGCGTATTGAGGTCTCGGTGTGTTCGCTACAGCGGGTCGTCTTCTGCTTTGGTCTTGTGTCACCAGTATGGCCATATGTTTTGTGCCATCAAAGTGCTTGTGAAAAGCACATTATTGTGATTTTTCAAAATTATTTTGAGAGCATTGGGACACTAAGGTGTAGTACAGCCAGAACTATCAGTCAGTTTTTAATAAAAAAGCTTTGTTCATCAGAAATTTTTACCTTTTTTGCCCTGATAAATGGACAAATGTCTCAAATGGCAAAGGTGGTTTACTTGAGTTGTTGCTTTGGGGTGTATTTGTTGCTGTGTATGCACAGTTGAGTGCCAGCTCCTTCACAGCCTCTCCTCTGCTGACGACCGTGTTGTGTTTTCAGCACTGGTTGATGCTGCTCTAAACGTTTACTGGAGAAAGCAATAGAGTAGGATGGTGTTTGATAGCCCCCTGGGTACTGATGTTAATGTTGGGAATCATAGGTAAAAGTGTAGGTAGAAATTATTTTTCAAATAACTGCAAATGGGTTTTTACTTCCTAAACGCTGCTTCTCTTTCACTTCCATTTAAAATTAAATTTGAAATTGAAGAAATCTCTGAAACCCCCGTTTACCATGGGCTGTTAAAACCATTTAACCTAGGTTTGAAGGACTGTATTAGTCTGTCTGAACGCAGCTTATGCTGGAGTGAGAGGAAAGCCATGCATGGAGCCAGGGATGGTGCATGGCAGCACCCCTGTCAGACTAGCTGCTGCCTCTTCACCTGTGGGTGCTGGGTCTGAAAGCCTGGAGAGTGCTGAGACTTGTTCAGTACATTTCTAAATAACTCTGCTTACTAAATCATTTACTTGAAAAACAAAATGCATTTTTAAAGTAAACCATCCTGTAAGCAAGACTGCACATTCCACGCTTTCCTTTACATAAACATCACCCTTAAGAGGCACCTGAAGTTCACAGAATCATTTGAGTTGGAAAGGACCTCTAAAGGCCATCTGCTCCTACTCCCCTGTAGTGAACAGGGACACCTACAGCCAGATCAGGGTGCTCAGACCCCTGTCCAGCCTGACCTTGAGTGTCTCCAGGGACTGGGCTTCCACCTCCTCTCTGGGCAACCTGTTCCAGTGCTTCACCACCCTGACTGTAAAAAAATTTATTCTAAAAAAGTTACATGGCTGCTTAAAGAACTATAAGCAACGTACCCAGGGTATGCACAAGAGCGAGCAAACGTGCTGAAGGCTGGGCTGTTGCACCTATAGAGTGGGGCAGCACAGAGCCCCCGTGTTGGGGAGGGTACAGGTTTCTCTGCCGCTTGTTGCTGGTGTCCTGGCATGTGGCTGCTTGGTGTGATCCATGGGAAGTCAGAGAAAAGGACATGCTTCTCCCAAACTTCTCAAGTATGTGTGCTCATGCACTTAAATTTGTAAATTAATTCACTTCAGCAAGGCCTTGTTCTTACTGTTGACACTAAAAATGGAGCCGTGAGTCCTGGAGCTCCAGCATTTGTGGTACATTCTCATGCAACATTTGAGAGTACTCCTCTGAATGTAATTTGAACCTTCTTATTTTTCGGTTGAGATCCCAGCCATCTGCTAGCAGGTGTTTGGTTTCATCACAGATTTGGTTTCATTACCTTTCTCATCTTATCTTTGCTCTCTTTTTGTGCAGTGTTGCATGGATCCTCACATCCTAACTGTTTTATGCAGTGGATGGAAGATCTGCTGATCAGGACTGTGTCTCGCACAGCATACAGTATTTTTATTTAGAATTATTTTGCGCTAATACCATATCTGCCATTTAAACAGGGCAATCATGTTCTTGCAAGTGTGCTTGCTTGCTGAGCCTTTTTCTTCTCAGAGTAGATTTAAAAGACTGATCAGATACCTTCGCTGTAATCCTGATCCTTTTATTAGGGGTTGAGTCCTAATGCTCTTCTTAGTCTTTGCTGTGTCGAAATGTGTATTTCTGAACCAGAAATTAAGGTCTTGCAGCACAATTCTGTTGTTCCAAGAGAATTTTTCAGAGAACAGAATGTGCTTGGCAGAATGATGATTATTCAATAGTAAGGTGTGGCATTGTAATCGCTGACTGTGGTAATAAACTAATAGCAATCTGTGGCAAAACACCCTCTGAAACATGTCACCTGCTGCCCTGTTGGGATGCACCGGCGTGCAGCAGTGCACAGAAGTCTCATCTCTGCCCAGAATTCCTCTTCGGGGCTGTTTTCACCAGAAGGGCCAGGAACCCAGAAGGCAGAGCAGTCTGGTTTTGTTCAGACCTTCCCTGCAAGAGCGGGTGAGCATCTCCTGAAGAATTAGCGATTATACTTGCTTCTTGGATTGCTTGAGGGAGCTTAGTGATTTATGAACTCATCAAGAGACAAATTGTGCCATCACGTTTTATTATTAGTTACCTCAGCAGACCAGAGATGTAGGACAAGAATCAAAATACAGGAGACCTTGGAAAAGGCAGAAAAATACAGGAAACCAGGGATAAATGCAAACCCAACAGCAGTAGCACCAATGGTGGCAGTAATGCCACCCCTTCCTGGTAGGGGTTCAGCTTCAAGCTACATTTTGCCAGTCCTTCTGCTCGTGGCACACTGACATTTTAGAGCTCATTGACATTGGCCCTCTCTCTTTGGAGGCACAGGATTGCTCCCTCTTCATGTGTTTATTTCCCCTGCGTAGTCTGTGGGTTACTTGTTCAAAAAAGCAAACAGTCCCCAAAGGCATAATAACTCGGCAGCGTTAGAAGTTAAATGCAGACTGAAGTTGTACAGGTAGCAGCTTGTCCACAAGCCAGAGGGTTTTGAAGTGCCACTTTCTGACGGGATTGTGTTTCTGCTAGACTGGCCCAGGCAAAATAGACGTTTCTGTTGTCAACTGAACTTAATTCCGCCCATCAAACTGTCACTTGAGCAGGAATTTATTAAAAAAAAAAACACAACCAAACCCACCTAGAGCAAAAATGCAAAGTTTTACTTTTAAACTTCAGTTATAAGACAATGAATGAAAAAAGTATTCAGGGGGTGATTTTTGTATGTGTAGATAACGTGCAGAAATTAATGATATTTGCAATAAAAAATGGAACTTAGAGCGACAGGACTCATAAGCAAAGTTGCAAATAATTCTGTATAATGAAGGAATGTTATGTCAAACAACTGTCCTCCTCCCCAGCTGCTTCTAAAAACCAGAGGGGGCTTGTTCCACTGAGTTGTTTATTTCTGTGAAATGCAGCAATCAGTCAGTTGCAAAATGGAGCCTGGCTTGAAATGAGGCTTTGGATTACCATGAGGATGTGGCTCCCTTATTTTCAAGGAATCTCACTTTATAAAGCGGATGCACATTGTGTGTGTGAAAGTCAAATCTAATGCCGTGCTTTCAGTGATGTCAAAATGTCTGACGTACTCTGAGCAAAACACCCGTGTGCTTGCTTACTGCTCAGGTACTTGGCTCAGCTGAAGCGTTATCCATTACCTATGAACTGAATTTTGGGGTGTGGCGGGGCAGTCCCCCACAGCTACATGACTACAGCTTAAAGCAAGGTGCAAGTTTATTCACATTTCAGTCCTGGATTTAGGTGTGATACCACTGGCAGCAGCGACTCTGTTAACAGAAGCTGCAAATTTTGTATTACCAAGGAGTGTTTAAACTCATTATTTTTGCAGGTTTATTCTAGACACCTCTAGAAAGCATTTCTGTTAATAATTTGCGAGCAGTAGAGTATGTCACACAAGGGTAAAGGTAATAAAATCCTTTTTTCCTAGTAAATTAACCGACTGGCTTTTAAAGACTCGAGATCAAAAGCATTGAAGTAGAACAAGGAACTTTGTGTGAAATCTACATCCTGGTGATTAGCAGAGCTATGTGCATGTATTTGCTGAACTGTGCTTTCCCCCAGTGCAGGGGATGTTGATTATTTTTAAAACAGACTTGGTAATTGTAAGCCTCAAGGGCCGTTTCATCAGCTCCCCGAGATGACCCTCTACCAAACAGTAAGCTTGCAGCCCTCTCTTTCCGATTCATTAACTCGTTATTGTATCCATGCAGCCATTGGGACATCATGGTTCGTTCATTTAGAACCCACTGTAGCTTTTTGGAGATGGCAGACAATTGCTGTGGGGAGCTGACCGTTCATGCCAGCTGAGTCATGTGCTCCACAATCCAGGGTCTGTTCAGTACATCCCCTTTTCAAAAGCATTCCACAGTTTTCCCTTTTAAAGCATTTTTCAAGAGTTTGGATTTATGTAAACATAATATTTTAGTCTAACGAATCATGTTTATCAGCTGAGTTTCTTTTTATAAGTATTGAAGCTGTAAGCATTATGTACTTCAATAGCGTGTACATTTTTGTGCTATTGCTAAAGGCAGCACAGTTTCTTTGGTCAGTTCTGTCCATGGTGAAGGGCCTTTTTACCCCACTCCGATCAGGTAGGCAGCTGATGGTGAGTCATCATGTTCCCTGGCTTCTAAGCTCTGCTGCCCTTCTCAGTTAATCTGAATTCATCTGGCTGATGAAATGAGGCTGCAATAAAGAGGCTGCATCAACAACAATAACTAAGTGAACTGTTAGTGCTGTGATTAAGTAGAAATACACTAGGATTGTTTAAAACAATGTGTTAGGGGAAGATTTATGTTATACTGGAAAAGCTGTTAATGTTTCAAAGCACTTTGGACCCTTTCCCTACCAGTGCACAAAGGCAAAAGCAGAGCATCGTCATCCCTCCCAGCTACCTGTCCCAGGAGCTGGATCCCGCTGTCTGCTGCCTTCGTGTTGCACCACGTGTCTTCAGTGGGTCCAGCACGTTTCACACAGCGTGTGTAGGAGTTGCTGTATTATGCTGAAGTTTCCATAATCCAGTACATCTCTCAGGTCGAAGACAGGAGCATTGTGGAAATGGAAGCACCATTCGGAAACTGCACCTTTCTTTGCAAGCAGTCCTTGTTCCCCACTGCTCATTAAAGAAAACTGGCCTGATAGCAACCTACAGGTTTAACAGGATGAGGTACTGGATGCAAAATTACCTTTTTCTTTTCTTTTTTTTTAATTATTACTATTTTTTTCTTTCAGTGGGTGAGTTTGTGAGTGATGCCCTTCTGGTACCAGATAAGTGCAAGTTCCTTCACCAGGAAAGGATGGATGTGTGTGAAACTCACCTGCACTGGCATACTGTTGCTAAAGAGGTACGTCAATCTGTCTTAAAATTTCCTGCCCTCTTTAGAACTGTATCGCTGTCCTGAGAAGGAGCTTGTTATAGCAATGATGCTGAAAGAAAATTAAAAGGACGCTTATGAATGGTTGAGTGAACGGCTTTCTGTTGTGCTTCGTAAGAAAATTATGGGATATTTAACAAGGACACTATTTCATATCATTGTTCTTTCCCCACATTCACTTACACACCCAGGATGTTTTCTGCCTCCTGTGGCTTTCCATGGTGATGTTGCTCTGAAACTAAAGGTTAATTGATAATTTTTAATCAATAAAGGCTTTGCCATTATCATTATTTGGTATCATATTGGTATATGCCGAGTGCTTCACAGGGTCTCAGAATGCAGTATGTGAAATTCAATGTGAAAGTTTAAGAGACCTTATGAAACATAGGACTGGACAAAGTCAGCTTGCAGTCAAGCAGAGTTCAAATTATCAGTACGTTACTGCAAACAGAAATGAATTTAACATTATAATTGCTAATATGTATCTGACACTTTTGTCCTTACCTGGAGAGGTTGTAGCAATAAGAAGTGAGGTGAGCTTCAGAATGTCTGCTTGCTGTTTTGTTTCAAACCTCTTACTTTGTATATTGTCCCCCCTTCTGGAGATCAGAATTGAAACATGCTTAGCAGCTTTTTAATTTTTCAATTCTTCCTTGGATCATACAATTGCCCTCTTAAAATAAAGTGTTCAAGGCACCAACCTTCATGTATTAAAATTCTAACTTTAAATGTTAATCTGTCTTGCAATAAACAGTTAAATAGCATTAATACCCTAGGACAAGTAACCGTTCTGCCTTAGGGTTTTCTGTGAGGCAGAGCTTGTGAGGATTTTGAGCAGGAGTCACCAGGTATGTGGGAGAAGGCAAGTCCTTCCATACTGGCAAAGATGAAAGGGCAGGGCAAGGAAGATCTTGTAGCTTGCAGCGGTCATGCAGACACAGGTAGGGAGCTGCCTGTGGTGCAAGTAGTAAATGCAGAGGTGATGGCTCTGAGTTGTGTTTCAAAGTGCAGAAATGATGCAGCTCACAAACTTCAACCTCCTAAGGCTGTACGTGGCCCCTTAACGTTCCCTTGAGGTCTGTGACATCTTTTTCCAGCTTCCTCCATGACAATGTTTTTTTATTTTCTGTAGTCCTGTAGTGAGAAGAGTATGAATCTGCACGACTATGGCATGCTGCTGCCCTGTGGAATTGACAAGTTTCGTGGTGTGGAGTTTGTTTGCTGCCCGTTAGCCGAGGAAAGTGACAATCTTGACTCAGCTGATGCCGAAGATGATGATTCAGATGTCTGGTGGGGAGGCGCAGATGCAGACTATGCGGATGGAAGGTGAGTGGCTTTTTCCCCTTATCATTTTGTTAGAGACGCCAGAAATCTGTCTGAAAGACCTCAGTGTTGAAGGGATACTCCTTTTTATAAATGAATTTGTAGCTACAGTGGTTAAAAACATCTGTGTTCTTAACATCATCTTTTTTAACCTTCCACATAGAAGCTTATCACTTATACAGATATTGCACTTTTTATGCTTTCATCTTTTTTTCAGTTAGAAGTGTTGCTGTATTTATAACAAAAATGCTTAATTGCATAACTTCTTGACTACTGAATGACAAATACTGTTCTTTAGGATGCTTCATATGCAGTCTGGGGATGCTGCAGCAGATACTCAGCTGGCCTAACTGTTGGAGGCATTGAGATGTCTTCAGTTATAGTAGGCGTTAGTTGTGTGTTGTTATTAACCATAAGAACATTTCTCTGCTATTACTTTCTAAGTGTGATGTAAAATAAAATCTGTTTTAACATCTCGCCTTTGACAATAAGATTAATTAATATGCCGCTATTAGGATAGAGAGTGGAGATTTTCTTTGCAAGGCAGCAGCAGACTGGAAAAAGAGTTATCTATACCACTCTCATCTTTGCCTTTTGACATCCCCTGTACAAATAGACTAATTTTTACCCAAATATGAGTTGTAACTGTGTTGTGATTGAGTGGCTCAGTGCTGTCAAGACCTTTTCATATCACTCTCTTGAGCATATTAGACAGCATTTGTGAGAGCAGAGAACTGAATTCGAACAACTGCTTTAAGATGGCTTTCTTCATAAAACCAAGATCTAGGTACAAAGTCTGTTTGTGCTCCCTAGATTTGATCCCTCCAAATTACGCTAAAAAGATTAGGGAAATGCAGTGTTTCTACTTCCTAGGTGATGATATTGTTTCTTCTGCAAATAGTGATACAAAATCCAAAACTTGAGGCAAATTACAAGCAATTGCACAGAGAAACATGGAAATAAACTGGGACCAAGTGAAGTGTGTAATGCAGGAAGTTCTAAATTGTGTGTTTGGACTTTTTAATAACCCTGGTGAAGACAAGTTCAGGAACAACGTAGAGATGAAGGACAGAAATTAAGTTGCTGTAATTTGGTATAAAGAGAGGGCATTAAGGCAGTGAAAAGTTAGGAGCCACTTCATGATGGGCATCTGAGTCTTTCCTGAGAAACCATTGGTATTGTTGCAGGAAAGAGTTCTTCATGAGAAAACGAATGAGCTAAATTAATTAAAATAAATATTTTCCTATTGTAATTTCCAGTCTTCTCTCATACATGGATAGGTGAATGATCTGGGCTGTTGGATGCAAGAAACCTGCATTAGGCAACATTGTGTCTTCCCTCTTGACATATTTGTGCTCTTTCTGACTTACATTTCCCTCAGTTATCAAAATGTCACGGTTTATAACCTTTTGGTGTGATTTGCAAACCAGCCTTTGGACTGTTGTTGTGTCACCTCTGTGTGTTTTCTTTAGTCTTTGATTAGAAAACAATCTCTGAGAATAAGAAATGAGTGTAGACTTTGTACTGATTTGCCTTTTCCTTTATATATATAGTATATGATAGATATGGAGATATAAGATATATCTATCTTATATGAGATCTATCTGATCTATTATCTGCTTTATTTATTCTCTGTATCTGGTATATAATTATCATATGTCTGTTCATACAACTTTCATGTATCTGCTCAAAGATTCCTAAAATATTTTAAATAGGAGGGCACACAAGGATATATATAAAATAATTAAGTTTCTTTTATGAGACAATTTATTTCTGTTTTGTCATGTTTGTCACTGAACATTTACTTTACTATTCTAATCTGTTTTGTTCCTCTTAAAGCAATTTAATATATGAAGAGAGTCGTTCAGGGATAACTTCAGAAATGTTTTATCCTCCAGGAACAGGAATTGCATTTGAATCAATTTCTGAAGTTCCAAGCAAATACTGCTATTTTTTTTTCTTCCCCTCCCATAGATGTGCATGCAAAAGGAAAATGAAAGGATGCTTTTATGACACACTTGTACTTCAACTGTAGATGAAGAGCCAAGCAATTTGTAGTTCTCTTACACTGACTCATTCATATTACTTTGCTGCCACTCCAGTTTCCTGCCTGCATTTAAACCATGTGTATTGGAGCCAGAAACACTCTTGAAATTTAGTCATATTTAAAAAAACAACAACAACAACAAAAGCCCTCAATTTCTCATGCAGCAGTAGGTGATAGTTCAAATATTGTGTGTATATTTTTGTATATTTTTATGTGTATCAGTATGTCCATCCATGCATATACAAGCATGTGTTTGTATGAGTATGTATATACATGTATGCCTTAGTCCTAAGCTGATTGTGAGGGAGAAAGGAGTAGGGAAGTGAAAAGTACAAGGATATTTTCCAGCGCTAAATTTCCCAGTATTTTATGCTATGAAAGCAACTCTGTTTGAAATGTTTACTGAAGTTTTCATTTTTCATCTTAAATGTTTGATCTCACACTGATAATGCTTGTTTCATCCTGAAACCTTCCACTTTGTGGTTGGCATTCTGCAGCGTTTCCATTGCAGCTCTTACTGGGCTGATCTATTTCTCCATTTCTACCCAAAAGTCAGGATTTCAGGATAGAACTCAGTTGCTGGTACTACACGAGAAGTTCAGCAGTAGCTCTTTCTTCTAGTCTTTGTTTTTGTTGTTGTTCCAGCCTCTGTGGTTTAACCCTGCTGTACAAAGAGGGCCTTGTAGAAGCTTTTGCCATGGATATTTTATTACCTTTGATGCTCAGAATCGGCAGGTGGTCTAAGTAGAACAGAGCCCACTCTTTGCACTGGGATGGAGACTGCTCTGCTGCTGGTGACCCTGGCTGTGGGACTGACTCGCGGCCTTAGAGGTTGTGTGGAGGCTTTTGGGGCTGCAGCATCGTCGCAGGTGGATGTTCTGACCACTCTGCGCCTCAGCGTGGAAGGACGTGGTTTGCCTTGAGGTGTTGCTTGTTGGAAGTGCTTGAGGAAAGAAGAGAGGGCGTGCTGCCATGCTGGATGTGGCAAATGTCAGTTTGTGAGGCCAAAAGGCAGGGTCTGCCAGTGGTTTTGAAATGGTGTCACATTGTGCTTGTCCTGAAACAGCATGCAGCTCTAAGGTCACAGGCATTTTCAGTGGTGTTCCTTGCTGTTATCCACACCTTTAATTAAAACCTAACTTGAAGACTGCCTGAGGGACAGCCAGATGCAGGTGCTGCAGAGATCTCTGTTTATAGCTACAATTCAGTAAAATGACCTAAAAGCTCTGGCTGCCCTTGAGAACTCAGCGCAGCCTCATGGCCTCCTGCCCATACCTGAACACTTCTTCGGAGCTTTGGTGTCCTTCACACCCAGAGCTGAACATCTCCAGGAATGGTGGCTGAGCTGAAAACTTCCAGTTCTTCTCTGCCTACATCTGTCTCATACATGCCTCTTCTCGTTTTCTCATCACTGCATATCAGACCTCCCAGGCTTTCCTTTCAACCTGCGAAACATGCTGCTGTCCTTATCCCTCTGTTACACCATGGAAGCACATTGTGGTTTATATGGTTTATATAGAAAGCTTTTCTTTAGGACTTTAGTCTCATGGTTCAGAATGACAAGATAGTGCCTTAACTGCAGTCAGGTCACGTTTTACTAGACTGTCTGAATTTATTTTCAAGGCTCAAAATACAAGATTTAATTTTCTCCTTGTTTTTCCCTTGGCAGGTTAGGACAAATTATTTTTGTGTGTTCGGTATATTTAATGTATGTTCGGCCTGATTTAATGGTTTAGGTAGTGTAGTAAATGTATTGTAGGGTTCAGTGTATTTTTAAGGACTTGGTTTACAATTTCTCATAAACTTCTGCCAAGCGAAGTTTTATGGTGTCTTCATACCTGCCCTTAGGATAGTTAATACAGTAGATTTTTAAAACTGCAGTAAATAATTCAAAGGAGTGCAGTCCATTTTATGCTGAAAATTAGGCATCTGTGAAGTAAAACCCTAATAAGAATTTATGCTATATAACATGATAGTCATGTTTTGCCCTGGTTTTGCAATGTTCATCTCCCCCATGCTGCAAAACAAATGGTTAAAGGTATATATACTGTTTTGCTTCCTCAAAGAACTTTTTTTTGCAGTGGTAGGCATCTGGAAAAACTGACTTTTCCAAATTGTCTCCTTCACCCATAATCCGAGAAATCCTGGAAAGCTTTTAAAACCAGCCTTCTTTTTTCCTAATGGTGAAAGCAGCGTAGTATATGTGGCTGTTACGCTGAATTGTTTCCAGGTGAGATCCTATGCTTTTAATTGTCACTTTTCTACTGGCATTTGGGGAAGAGAAATCACAGAGACTGACAAAACTGCTTTGCTGAGTAATTTTACAAAGATTCTCACTTGACATGGAGGAACTGTACGTTTCATTTCTTTCACTTTTTAGCTCATTTTATGTCTTTATGACTCAAGTGGTACTAAGATGTCAATGCGTGTTTTACCTGCTGGCTTCCCTTCATAAATGCCTGCAAGTTAACCTCAACATTAAATGAGTTACAATGGAATTCCCTGGAGTGTTGTCATTAAATCAGGTTGTCACAAGGTGTATTTAAATTGGCCACGGTCATATGGTGCCCTGACCTGCTGCAGCAACACTCTATGTCCTCCTGCTATGTTATGCTGTTACCTTGACATAAGCTGCACAGGCCAGACAGGCAATTTAGATGTCTGTCTCTAGCAAATATTTATGAAAAGTTCCTGAGTCTAAACAGTGGATGTGTAGCAAGTAAATTTAGTAGGCAAGAGGTGGTGAGTATACAAGAGTCAGTATAATAATTTTAAAAGTCAATTTTTATGGGCTTTTGTCATTTCTATGCTTGGGAAATTCTCTTACCTATTTTAAGCGTAACTTTGACCACCTCCTGCTTAACTCCCTTCTTTGGGTCTCTGCATCACCGAGCAGTGGGAGACTTCATACAGACATGAGCCATGAAGCAGCCAATGTTTTAGTTGTGCTATGGAGCTGCAAATGGACTGGCAGATCCTATCTGTTCTCTGTACTTGAGCTGTTCGTCTACAAGGACTATGCAGAACTTGAAATCCTGTTTCTTCCCTTTACATTTCCCTTTGTCCCTCTTGCCCTTCTGTTTCCCCTCCTCATCTCTTTTCTCTCACACACACATATATCCAGAAAATGCATTTGGAAATAGAGCAGCAAAGACAAGCCTTCGGGGTGTTTGTTTGACAGGGGTGTGTATTTCTTCCCATTGCATGTTAGTTGATTGGAGAGATCAGAGCGTCTTGGTTACTTTTCATTAATTCTTTTTTACAAATCCAATCAATTTTTCAGCCTCTTTGATGTTTGAACTAAAGGTGGAAGAAGGAAACTGAACTCCAACATGGAGAAAAGATTATTTGACAAAACTGGAAGGTGAAAGTGGTGTTGTCAACAGATGTTGCTTCCTCTCATTTCAGAGAGAGGTTTCTATATTGTTCCCTAAAGAACCCTGGTGGACAGACCTTCAGCTATGTGTTTTGTGCATCTTTCATGGGAGTGTATGTGCAGGGAGGCAGGCTCCTGTTCGAGGATTGCACCCCTGCTGCGATGGCCTGGGAGCCAGCATGCCAGTGTCCTCGTGAGACCAGGGAGCACTGCAGGCCTGAGGAGGCCGCAGGCCCAGCTGGCTGCTGGCTGTGGAGACCTGCTGGTGTAGGCACGCAAGGCCTTTTGGACTGAGAGTCCTGCTACTTTTTAAATTTCTGTTTGAATTCCTGCTGCTTGAATTTCTACCGGTTTGTGCACAGCTGTAGCTAGTGTAGCTAGTCTTCTGTGCCATTTTGCGTTTTGTCCATTCTTCCCTCCTCTTCTCCCATCATTTTTATTGTTAACATTGTCCTGCAGCATTTAGTCAAAAATCAGTAGCTCAACTGGAACCAGCTCTGAGCCCGGAAGATATGTCTTAACAATGTAGAAATAGGATATCTGAAATCCTGAAGTTTTTGCCATTCTAAAGCTAAAAGAAAAAGTGATACTGATCAGGAAAAAGGAAGGTGCCAAGGCTAAGTTCTTCATTGGAAACACAGTCACTGGAGGAAAAAGAAAATTAACATTTTGTCTCTGAGTATTCATCTGTTTTCAAGCCGTCATATTACTCACATTAAAACAAACAACAATAAATTCTCTTCTATGTAAGCTTTTTCATTAAGTTGGAAAGTCAATTTCTAAAATGTCAGTGAGAAATCCTCCAGTGGGAATCTCCTTAATGATTCTTGGGAAGAAAAACAAAGAAACAATCACGTCCACTCCCCAAGCACTAGCAAAGCTGAACCAGATCTGAAGCTAACAAAGGGTCTGGACTGCAGATTCTGACTTAGAAGTAGGAAATTAGAAGCTTTTGTGGAGGTAAAAAAAGATTTCTCTTTTTCTGTGCCAAGCCAACAGACAGTTTTTACTGCTGAAAAGTTAAGGAAACTGAACTTCCTAGCAGTGGTGCAGGATCTGCTTCCTGGGGAGCTCAGTCGTCTGTAACACAGGAACAGGGAGGGATGCAGCCAGAGGCAGTGTTCTTTTCAGCTGTCCTAATAGAAATTGTACCTAATTGTGAGTGGGAGAGCTAATGTGTAACAAGGAGTTAAAAACTTGCTTATTTTTTCTTGCTTTCTTCCCCAGTTTAACTTCAGTATAGATTAACAGCAATTACTGACATAGGTATCTTGGCACTACAAGAATTGTCCATCACCAAATTGATATTTTAAATAAAGTGAATTAATTTATGGGAGATGGTGTGAAAGGTGTTGTGATTTTGCAGAATAATATTTTAGCTAATTGGTCAGAAGTTCATATCCCTTTGATGTTTGCAGTGGAACTGCTAAAAGTGCCTTCTACCTGTTATAAAACATGTCTGAGAAAATTGCTGTTGGTTTTAACAGCTGATATTAACAGTACAGCTTATCTAAGAACTTCCGTGTTTTTGTAAGTATTTTAATGATGAAACTTAATCACTTTTCTTTATAAATTTAAGGTACCATCAAATTATAAGCATATTACTGCTTGTGTTGAATATCTTTTGAAGTATTTTGTCCTATTAGCATATTCCGTATGCTATTAACATATTCTGTGTTTCATTTCTTACGGTAATTGTTTTTGTCTCTCATGTAGACAATTTCTTAATATTTAGGTAATTCACAATGTCTTTTTAATAGATTTTTTCCCCCCTTTTTCATGTGGAGGTTGTTAAAATTCAGAGAGCATAAAAACACAGGAGTGTTAATGACTCTAGAAAGACTGGTAAGTGTTGGATTTCTTCTTAGACCAAGTACTGTTCAAATGGAATTGATGAAACAGCATGTTGCTTTGAGAGGTAATTACAGTGATGCTGAGTTGGCAAATCTAATAACCATTTGAGTATAAAGCCTTAACTGAAGTGATGGATGAGACTATGGGTGGAGAGAATTAATGGAATTGAGGAAGTGATGAGTAGGATATATCCATGCTTTCACGACCCTTTATGAGAGCGGTTTGCTCGCTGTGCCAACCACCTATCTGACTTACATGAATGTTGAGCCTTTTTTAGGGCGTTAATGGCATCAAACTTTCATGTTTAATAAATAGAATCAGAATAGTAGACTTACAGAAAGGGATTACATTTCTATGACCTCAACAAAGTCATCAGCTGCAGTGTTTTCCTTAAGTAACAAGCAAAAACTACATAAGCAAACATTGTCACTTGTAGTGACTGAAATGTTGGAGGGAAAGGCTGTATGTGTTTGTGTAGTAACCAACTCAAGAAACTGTTCTGACATCTCTACTAGATGTTCTGAGAAGTTCCTGTGACATACTGATATATACTATCCGTTTCAAACACTGTACTATCTGTATTTTAGGATAAAATTTGGAAGTGAGAAATGTGCAGCTGAGTTTTTCAACGTGTATTGTCACACTAGGATGTCTGTTTGGATTGTCTGCAGAGGATTCATCACTGGCATCCCTCCATAAAGTTTGCCAGCAGTTCCTGGTCTCTCTTACCTTTCAGTGATGATGTTTTTGTGGTCTCTACTAGAAATACAAAGTTACTGTTAGGATGGAAACTTAAGAATTTAAAGAGGTGAAAATTTAAGAATTCCACCTCTTGGGAGGCTGTTATTACAAGCACAGTGTAGTAAAGCATTTTTTGTAGTAAATACTTTTTTTCTTCATGTTCTGACAAAGGCTACATACACACTTCTGAATATGTGGATGAAACACTAAATACTTTTTTTTCCCTTTTTTTCTTTTTTACTGACAGAAAAGATTTCTAATCTTGAATGTTCTGGCTCTGGTTGCGTGATAACATGCCATTTCTTCACATGGGATCTCTATTTTTATCACTGCTGAGGAAAAATAACACTCAAATTGTGACTTGAGTGAAGAAAGAAGATAAAAACAGTAAAATGCTGACCTGGAAAATTTATGCCGTGAAAGTCTTCTGTTAGGCTTGGCATGTGACCACTGCAAAAAGCGTGGTGTCAAGGGTGCCCTTTCTTTTTTCTGGCTGCACAAGTGGAGGAGATCTGCTCTGCAGAAGGTCTGGCTACTTGTGGGAGCTGCTGGTGGCAGCTGCGTTTAGGAAAGTTGAGATGGCACGTTCTCTGAAAAATTGTATGCAGTCTCTTAAATTAAGCATCCAAAGTATCTCTCTGCTTCTGGCATTTTTTGTTTGCTTTCCCAATTGTTAAACAGAGGTGTTCTTGTAGTTTGACCCTGTAGCTACCGTGTGAGGGTACTGAGGTGAAGAATTCCCCAGACAAAGCAAGTGCTTATTTGGTACAGAGTTCATACTGTGTACCCTCAAGTAAGCTGTAGGGTAACAGACAGGTTAGACAAAGAGACATTGAATAGTCCCTCCTGTGTACAGTGGAGGTTTTGTGGAAACAAGTGGGTTGTAGCAGATCCAGGGTTTTCTGCTGATCCTCAGGCTGGCTGAAATACGGCTGCACCGACAAACTTCACTCTGCTGGCTCCCATTGCTGATGTTCAGTCCTACTGGTCTTCTTCTGCCAGGATTTTGAATTGAATATTTATTAAACGTCAGGAGGCTCTTTGAGCCTGATGGTTTTGTGTGTTTGTGGACACGCTTACTTTGCTAATTTTGAGTTTCTCTTTAGGGCAAAAAATCAAAATGAAAGAAATATGGATTAAATTTATTATTCTCTCTGAAAAAAATGACATACTTCTTGCCGATTCCACCATCTTCCAAAGGAAAATGTGAAAACAGTAATAGAACAAAGGCTTTGTTTCAGAGATTAAGTATGCTTGCATACTAGTCAACCAGGTGCCTTCAGCCAGTGTGCTTGCTTGAATGTTACAAACTGCCTCTCACACACTCTTACACCTCTTATATTTTTAAGCAGGTCAGCTGTGGAAAGGAATTTCTGATGGTATGAATTACACCTTCTCCTTTATGTATGGGGGCGGAAGACAAATGCCTCTCAGAGGCAGAAGGAAAGGGAATGTGTGTTTTTTTTTAATTGTTCTATTAAAAAATTAGATTAAAAGGTCTTTCGTGCAATTTCTCATGCTTTCTACTGAAGTTAATGAAACCTGGCATGTTTTTGGTATCATTGTTACATGTAAATTGAAAAAAAAATACAGTAAAAGCAGGAGGAGGAGAGAGACATTAAGAAGCACGTAATTCAGTTGTTGGGCAAGGTCTAAGAACTCAAAAGCAGTCTATGTAGCACTTTGGGAAATGGCTTATTTTGTTTTGTTGGTTTTTTTTTTTTCTGTTAGGATATGTGGAAATATAAATAGTTGCAACTCCTGAAGTAAGGAAAAACAAAAAGGAAAATAATTAGAAGTGAGAAAATGAATGCCAGAAAAATGCTAGACAGTATGAATTGCTCATCGTGACTTGTTGAGCAGCGGAAGATGCCCATCTGAGTTCTTAAAATTTTAACTGTGCTTGAAAAAGTGTTCATACATGCCCAAATCTCTCATTGTTTCTTCATGTTGTGAGATACCTAGTTCACTAGCATAGTTTAGTCCAGCCCTGATGGAAATAACCAAGGCAGTTTTAAAGCAGTTTCTGATTTTGTGGTCACTTACCAGGCAGATCAGAAACGTTGTATTGCTCTGAGGTACCTTGTGGGTCAGACTTTCAATTTTGTAAATCACTGTAATTTTCCAGACTTTGATGCCAATAAACCATTTAAAAGATCAGTTAGCTACACTGGGGGTCTGGCAAAACCCTTTTCTTTCCTGGAACCGTGCCTTATCTCACAACTGCATCACAGTTTAATTCTTGTCCTGCTCTTTCCCTCCACCTTGCCCCAGTACTTAAGGGAAAAAGACATTTGGTGCAACTCCCCGCTCCTCAACTTTCAAGGTGAATGCTGAAATCTTCATTTCATGCTAGGTTTTGACTTTCTCTCTCCTACCCAAACGAAACTACTGTGATAGCTCTTGTTTAAATTTGCTCTGCTGATGCTCAGTTTCACACAGCTGATACACTCACCTTTATCTTGAAGTCAGCTAGCGCACCAAAGTCAAATATCAGAAAGTGCAGTGATGTGAGTGCTCATGTGCTGAAGTGCACCCTTGGCTTAGCTTTTAGCTTTGAGTAGTTCCTGTGTTGACTCATGTTTAATTAGCAGCACCGTTCAGAGGAATGCAGTGAGTGCCATGGTGGGTTCACGCCTGGCTCATGAGAAATCTCATCCTTCTGTCAGAAGAATGCAACCTTTGGATGAATGTTAGGTGGAAGATGTCCAGGCGTTTGAGGTGTATGTTTGTTCCCAGCAAATTTGATTCCTTGCCTATTAGCTTTCTAATTTGCTTTTAATCAAAAGCCTGGTAATTAGGCTAGGTCAAGTGCACTCATCTTGTTGTTTGGATTCCAAGCATATGTCGTACTTTTTTTTGCGGTTTGCTCTGTGTTCCTGTTTTGCGTTTTCCGTGAAGATATTAACTCTAAGGCATGTAGAGTTTTGCGTCTGGATCTCTTTCCTCTCCCTTGTTTAAAGAACTTTGTGCTCTGGAGCTTTCCTATGTGCTGGGATGTATATCTGTGTTTATCATCAATCTTTTGGTAGAAGCAAAGTTATGCGCAGGCTGGCAGTCCAGTCCTGTCACGTTTCCTGAAGTTCATTTGAGGGGAGCTGTAGAGGCTATAGAGAAGCAGAAGATTCTGGAAACTGGGATGGTGGCACCTGCAGCAATAAAGGTTATGGATGCATAAATTACTCTCAGCTTGGCCTGTTGGGCTGGAAGAGCACAGGCTGCAGCTTCTATGCAGCAGTTGCTTCTCCTATGTTAATTCCCTTGGCTATCTAGAGCCAACATCTATGGCCTGGTTCTCTGTAGGTAGACTGCAGCTTGCTACTGCTGTTCATTTGGCTCCTCCCCCTGGAACTCGCTTTCCCCCAGCTATGTGCTCAGTTCTGGTGGCTGGTAAAATAAAAAACGCAGTCCAGATGGAAAATATTTGCATTAAAATATAGTTACAAAAGTGTTGGGAACACTCATCTTTCCAGAATTCAAAAGATCTGTCTCTCGTGCCTTTTCTTTCTTTTTTCACCCAGCGATTGAGTATATGTTTTTGTTGAAGTTGTTATTTGCTTTAAGTACATCCAAATGGATGAGATTTTTTTGCAGACAAAGATGAGGCACTTCCCCAAACCACTAATTAGTTCTTAGTTATTTGTTATCCTAAATTGAAAGCTTTGCCAAATTTTTGTCTGAAGGTAATAATTGCAGACAAAAATCTCTTCTTAGAACATAGCGTGTGCTGCAGTCCCATGAGTCCTGAAGCACAGCTGGAAAGAAAGCTAATTGCTCTTTTTATTTGTATTCTGTTTTTCTCCCTATTGTGGGTTATCGGAATACTAAAATCAAACTTTCATCTTCTAAGTTTTTCTCATTTCTTGATCAGCAAGTGAACGCAGTTCACTTTCCTTTGTTTACCTTTACCATTCCTTCAGTTTCGTCTTCAAGCAGTAGGAGGAATATGGACAATTTGAGTGAAGTGAATAAACAATACGTTGGTGAGAGCTCTTACTAAAGTGGTGGATTATGTAAAGCAAGTTATTAGATAGGCATTAATAGAACTGTGGTTTAAACATTGTTTGTAACTATGTGCCTGGATGCACACTGGCAGGAGCTGTGCAGTGGTGTGTGTTTTAGAAACAGAAATATCCCCATTGGCGTTTGGTATGTATTTATTTAAATCAGTGTTTGAAATGGAACTTATTGCTTCTTAGGGCTGCCTGAAACTCCAGTGCATCTGCAGCATCAGAAATAGTGCTGAAGCTGCCAAACTTCAAATAATGTGTTTCATCACACATAGAAATGTAGGTGATTTGTATTGATGACCCGCTGTGCTGCTTGGATGCTTGAGGAAGGCAATATTTCCATGATAACGGCATGGATTTTAACATCCTGTATGTGAGGAGGTAGAAGCAAGGAGGTTCAAAGCTGTGGTGACCTCTTTGTCCACCGTTAAAGGAAATGGTGCTGGCCCTGCTTGCCAGCATTCTCTGCTGACAGGAGAATGAGATGCACTGATGTTGTGTGTGGGGACTGCAAACATTTCCATGGCTGCATTGAAGCCTCAGAACTTATCTCCATTGTTTGCTGCTGAACCGTTAAATTCAGATGATGATGATAGGGCGTTACAAATCTGTGAACTTGTCAGAGTATCAAGTAATTTTTTTTGAGCAGCCTTTGAAAAATCCTGTCACCAGCACCACTAAGCTAAGGGAAATGTCAACAATATCTTGTGAACGAGACACTTCAGTCTGTGGTGCTAATAAAACCCTGGCTGGGATGGTATCGAGGGAATATATGGAAAAGCTGTCAAGATATTACGGTTCCAGAAGAAACAAGACTGAGTCATACTTGTTAACCAAAGAGGGGAAAATGCAGTAATAGTGACAGGAAGTAAGCACACCTGCTACATCTATTAAACAAAACTCCCCAAGATTTCTGAGAAAAATACCAGCATCCACATTCTTGTAGTAGACTTCTGGTTGAAAACGGTGGATTTAAACTGGATGCGGAGGTGAGAGGTGTGCAAACAACGTGAGACGTGATGGCTGGGAAACAGCACTGTGATGGTGCTGATGGAGAGATGTGGAGTGGTACTGGAGCCTTAGGCATGGCAAGGAGAAACAGAGCTTTGTGCAGTGTGCAGCAGGGAGGTTTTGTCATCGTTTGGGAAGTTGGTGCATCAGTCCAAAAGCTGTAGTATAACTTCAGTCCTCTGTTGTTCCTCTGCACGCTCTCTGAAGAAGACCCAGATAGTATCAGTGATCAAGTCCAAAGAAACAAAACCAAGGATCATTTTCATGTTATTACAAGAGGTGGTACCTTTTGTAATACTAAAAATGTCCGCTCCACATCCTGTCTTTGTGACAGAAGCACATTAAGATTTAACATTGTTCATACATGCTAAACCTGTCTTCAAGGATAAGGCTCAGAGTCCCTTTACTGGTAAGTACTGGGGTTCCCCCTCCTTCCCAGTGGCTCCTGGGCCCTGAAGAGTGGTCCTAAGCCACTCACACGATTGCTTTTCTTCTGTGTCATGGCCATCATGACCTCTTAGAAGATGTGGCCATCTTCTGCTTGCACTGCTGAGCATGGATACTGTGATTGAATCTTAGGAGCACGTGACTTAGTGAACTAGCATTGATTTCTTGCGTAAACCCTTGCTGTTTTTACTTTTGGAGCTTGCTAGATTATGTCCCTCACTGTTTTCCTGCAGTTTGGTCTGTGATACTATGTTGCATAGCTGAGCGTGATAAAATCATTAAAAGAATGGCAGTCCAGTTATTTCCTGGTATTCAGCTTTACCAGAAGAGAATCGTATTGAGAAAGTGTGAAGCATTTTTCCCCTTCCCCTTGTCTTTGAACAGCAGTGCTAGTAGGGAAGGAGACAAACTCCTCTTTGTAGATAAAATAGCTGAGGAAATAATTACTTTTAGAGAGGAACGGGAGTGCTCCCTTAGAACCTGAGTGTAGTTGCAAACTTCTGTACAATGAGAGTTTTAAAAACCTGTTTAATAGAGAAATGATCTTGCAGAGCCCCATTTCAGGCATCTTATTTCTTCAAGTATATAGCAAGGCTCATTTTTCCATTTAGGTGTCAAAATCTAGGGCAAAATCACTTTTATTCTATTTTCATTGTTCCTTTTTCCTTGTAACTTGCCATAAAATAAATCCTGCAAAGTGCCACTCTTTTGATTTGAATCTTGCCATACATGTTGCTAGCAGAGATGCAATTTTGCTAGGAATGATCCAAAATAGTATAAAGAAAATTGTGGTACAGCTCTGTGCAAGATTTTTAGAATATTTTCAGGAGCCCGATCCTATCAACTGTTGTAGTTTTCCATTATTTCTTCTTCCTTTTTTTTTTTTTTTAAACCTTTTCAGATGTCTAGCTCTTCAGCAAGGAGCAACTCATAAAGGGGGTGCAGGTGGGGGCTACACTTAGGCATTTACTTCTGATAAATTGCTGGAGGGAAAACCAGAGACCATTGTAATGGTGGGCAGACCCAACGAGTACATATAGAGAATTCTCTTCTTTTATCATGCCCCCATCACCATCACACCCCCCTTAAAACAAAAAGCTTGGCCTTGATGCTGAGAATTTCCCAACAGAATGCTGGGGACTGACATAGCTGAGTTAATTGCTTTTGTGTAGCTAAAAACAGATGGTTATTGGATGCATGCATACAAATTATTTTTGAAGTGGCTTACCATGTGACTAATCGACTTTCCTTTCTTTGTTTCTTTAGTGTGAAGTTTTCAGTGGTTGGATTGGGGTTTTTTGGTCCTTTTTATTATTATTATTATTATTTTTAACTTTATGAGCTTGCCAGTATCTGAGAGTGATCATTTATGTGAAAAGAAGACGAAAAATAATTGCACTTTTTAAAAAGCGTGCTGTGTTTGTTCCTGTATTTTTAGCTCAGGTAGGAGAGAGAGAGAGATAACAGCTTTCTTTAATGTTGAAAGGCATAGCCTATCTGATGCTCTTGATCAAAATCAGAAGTCTGAATGTCTTATACTCAGCACACCTAGCTTGGATGTCTGTAGATAGCCAAGACTAGAAGCCTCTTAACCTGGAGATCAGGAGCAGGTACTAGAATGGAAAAATCCAGCTCCCTCTGGCCATTGAAAGGTGACAGTGTATGTATAGCAATTATTTTATGCTCCTAAAAAAGTTTAATACTTAGTAATGAAAACAGAAGAAATCTGTTGCTCAGAAAGAATTTACTAGGAACAGAGATGATATTAAACTTAGAATGCCAGAGGAAAATCGTATTGTGGAAATGCTGGAATTTCTAATCTTGTTCTTTGAAATCAGGAAACTAAGTACCTCATGGTTTTTGACCCCTTTTCAGTCTTTCCCTTGTAAATAGAAACAAGTCATCCCTGTTTCAGACTCTTCTGCAAATTAGCTGTTACTGCACAGGTTGTTATAACCTGCCTAAGCTTCATTATGTGAGTCTCTGCTGTGTTTTGGAAGGCCGGTTATTTTGGAGTCAAGGAACAGAGTGCACACTTGTTTGTATAAGGTCTTAACTTTTTCCTAGTAGTCATGTTTATGGCGTATTAGATTCTTGTCACTATTTCCTAATTTCTTCCTAACACTTCTAAAAAGATCATTCTATCCTCTTCTTTGCTCTGAGTTTACTTTCAAAGCTGCACTAGACAACATATTGTAAAGTGAAATGTTACAGGCTTAATCTTCAAAACGAGGTGAAAGAGGCAAGGTGTTAACTTCAAATAAAAGGCTGTTCAAGCATATGTGATGCCATGAAAAGAGACACAAAACCTCTTGTGTATGGTGGTGATAAAAAGTCACTGCATGTTTGAATATTTAAAGATAATTTACTCATTAGCAGTGAATTTCAAGTAGAAGATCAGATTAACGAATGTGAGACCACAGCTGGTATTGAGTTAGGAAGTCTTCCAACCATGGCAGTCAGTAAGTATACGTATTTTGGCCTGTTGCCTGTATATCACTCAGAATTATGAGCAGTCCTAGCATTCTTGACACTTTAAGCCACTAAACGCATTTGGTAGCAGACTCCAGTGTTCATAACTGTTGCCCAAGACTGATTAAAGTCCTGTGAATTTAGGTATCTGCATGAATCGTCATTTAGGTCACTGTGATATATAACAAGATTTAGCCCAATGGTTTGAGTTTTCTTCACGAGCTCGGGGGTGCTTGTGTTTCCATCCAATACACGACAAGTTAGTATGGATGTTGGTAGAGGCCTTGCAGTGCAGCTGAGCTGAGCTTGCTGTGCTGAGCAGCAGCACATGCTGACTGAGATGGCAGCCTTACCAGCAAAACCATGCAGTCTTCACCGCTTGGTCTGTACAGCTCTTGTACAGGAGGCCAAAACTGGGAGGCTTCTCTTTCTTTCTGGATATTAGGTCCTTAGCAGTGCTGGCGTGTCCGTTGTCTGCTTTGAGGTGCCTGATGAAGACAAAGCCACAAAGAGAAGAGCTACCAACAGTTGGCTGAAGCATGAGTTGCAGCGTTGTGTGTGTCAGCTGTCCCCAGCCCTCCCACAACAAAATCAGACAGTGTCTTTTCAGTAAACCGTGCAGAAACAGCTCTGTGCATGGTTCCTTTAGAAGTGGCTTTTCTATTCCCAGAATACTATTCTAACAACAGGATGAAAAAGCCAGCAGTCACTTTAGAGAACTATAGGTCAGCTGGACGCGTGGTTTGACACTGACAGGCAAAGCAGCCCATGGCATGTCTTTGAGTAAGATGTCTCCTGGGTGAGAAAGTCCTGAGGAACTCTCCCGCATTCATGTGCATATGAGCTGAGTGCATATTGGGCTAATTTGAGCTTCTTTCAAAATACAAATTGATTTGTTGATGGCAGAGTGAAGCAAGTGTATTTGGAGTGTTATTCAGCTGTCAAAATACAGTATTGCTGATGGGGATTCTTTTTTCCATCCCTGTGTACAAAGAGGAGTTCCAGTCTGGCATCCTGCTAGTTTTCTCACAGCATTACTAACATTGACTTTTTTCTTTTTTTTTTTTTCTGTCTTCTTACTCACTGAGATATTTCAGGGTCCCTGACTATCTCTCTTTCATCACTTAAAGGTGGGAGAGGGAGAAACAGGTACTTTCCTGTCCTCTATGTGTTTTCGTATAAAATGTCTGGCTTGTCGCTTTGAGATCATTGTGTTGCTGACCCACAATTATGATTTTTTTCATTTAGTGATGATAAAGTAGTAGAAGAACAGCCAGAGGAAGATGAGGAGCTAACTGTTGTGGAAGATGAAGATGCTGATGATGATGATGACGATGGTGATGAAATTGAAGAGACAGAGGAAGAATATGAGGAAGCAACAGAAAGAACTACCAGTATTGCAACCACTACCACCACAACTACAGAGTCCGTGGAAGAGGTTGTCAGAGGTAAATTCATGGGCATTTAGCTTGGGGCTGGAAAACTGATCTCACTGCTTTTGTGCATTTGCCCTTTATGACAGAAAATGTTCCAAACAGCAAAATACCCTAAGTTGCAGCATCAGTATGTTTTGTCTTCTGTAATTTGCAAGTTGAATCCCTTCACCTCTCCCATTAGCAGTATTCTTGGGAAGCGTCTGGTCATTGTGTATGGTGTGGATAGAAACTGAAGAAGCATTTTTGCTTTTTTAAATTGAATTAACATTCAATAAAACTTGACTGCCACTGTAGCAAATAACACAGAAAAGGTGTGTGTGGGATATCGTGCATTTGTTGCAGGAGAATAGTGTGTCAGTTCAAAGCAGGAGTTAGCACATGTTACCCTAGTCAATGGGCGAAGCAGCATAACATTTTTAAATGCCACACTTCTCCTACAATGTGTATTTGAATGAGCTGGTCTTATATTTCTATTTTAGTAAGAACAGTTCCACGTGATGTAAATCTCTGTAAGATACTGGTTTTTGTGCAATGTGTACAGCTCTACCGGTAAGTTCTGAAGATGATGCCGGAAGATGAGATTAAAAAAAGATGAGGGTTGGGACTTGGAGGAGGCAAAGGCAAAACTGGAAGTGTAGTGAAACAAGGCAGCAATCCATGGTACTGGCAGAGCTGGTAAGGAAAGAGGGAGCAGAGGGCTCCTGGCTATGTCTTCCCACACGTGCCAAGGAGATGCCTTGCAAAAGGAGTTGCTTCATTTAGGTTTTCTATCCAGTCTCTGTGTAGATAAGCTCTCTTTTCAAAAGCATTAAGGCTTTGGTAAAATGGTTTGCAAACGTTTCTTTCTAAGGCTGGAGAAACAGTCTTGTGCATTTCTGTCTTACATAACTCTGTTGAGTGTTTTGCTCAATTATTGGAGAGCCAGTTCAGTGAGGAAGGGGTGGGAGGAGATTATGTTTAAATCTTTAAACCAATTAAATGTATTTCCATATGTGAGCTTTCACCACCTGGGGATAAAGTGCCCTATTCTGAATTGAAAATGAATACTGAGGTAGGGGTGGGAAGAACACTTCACTTTAATGGGATTTTGGATGAGTGGAAACGAGGACAAATGAGGTAGAGCTCATTTCTTTGCTGAGGTTGACATTTCAAAGAGGTTAAGATGTTTAGCCTTCAGGAAAATAATGTCTAATAATATGAATGTAAAATATAAGAAAGGGGAGGCACATTATTGAAGCTGCCTTTTAAAAATCCCTTAGAAATGTACACACTTTGAGCTACAATGAAAATCTGTCGTCCTGTTTCTCCCAAGTCTATAATTTCCCACCTCAGTGACTGAGAAAAATGTGTGCTGCTGCAGGTGAGGTGAGGGCAGTCTGTTAGTGATATAAATTCCCAGCACAGCTCTGCCCCATCTCCTGCCATCTCCTCAGGCTTTCTGACCTCCAGCCTTCGTGGGGCATGGAGAGTGCTGGGACTGTCTCTGAGTGCATCTGACTGAGCTGCACCACACAGAATACTTCTTTATGTGCAAATGTAGAAATGCCCACAAAATTTATAGCTTTGGCCCTTGCTTCTGCTTCCCTTGCTGTGCATGAGAGAACACTTTCCTCAGGGCTCCATGTCCTCCTAGTTCTGCCAGCGGGAATTTCTGTGGTGAGCATCCGCCGTTCATAAAACGTATCCTAGGATGCTCTTCACAGACACTTTATGGCCAGTTTTATGTATACTTTATGAAGCTGTGGCTAATACTATGTCATAACATTAAAGAGCACAGAGAGTGGGTTTGTCCTATTTTAGAGTTTCTTTTCAATGCAAAATTAACAAAAATCAACTGTTCTAAAACCATCAATTCAGGTCTAATTAGGAGTTGGTACGGAGCTCTTTCTCTCCTAAATCAGTGGAGTGATTGCTGTCAGCCATAAATAATTGAAAAGCATAAATGTAGTGTTACACTTGAAAGACGCTTGGGCTGTTGTAGAATCAGCTTGTCACGCGATTCTATTTCTGTACGTACTTTAATGAATTGTGATCAAAATAGCAATAGTGCTTCTATTTGCAAACTTACTTCCAGAGAAGAGGAAGTGAAAAGTCTTGCCTGGAGAGTGGGAGGGGTCACTAACAGGAGGGTAGTCTTTTCATTCATTTTCTTTAGCAGCCGCATTTTTATCAGCTCTAGTCTTTATTCAGAAATGCAAACAAACTTTTCCTAGCACAGTACTTGGCAATCTTCACTTTCCTGCTGTGGCCAAGGGACTGTCTCTACTCTCAGTTCATATGGAGCAGGGCAGCAGACCCAGTTTAAACTTTCAGATCTGCTCGTGCTGGAGTTCAGGTGTTAAATGTAGCTGATGGTGAGTCGGAGGTTGCAGCAATCCACAGGGTGAATTAAAATGTGCTTATTTCACCACTGGTCACTCGGAGATGTTATCACTGAATTTGAATGAAGAGAGCGTGGAGGCCCTGCAGGAAACCCATGGCTCTTGATTCTAGTTCTGTATGGAGCAAGGGAGGTAACTTTTTTGGTGACCAGGTGTAAGCAAAAGAGCATTTTGCTGCTGTCACAGCTGTGTGGTGGGTTTTGTGGAGCTGGTTCTGAGCCATCCAGGCTCCGGGTAATTCTTACAGTGTGTCACTGAAGCAAGCAGTCATGCTGCTCTCCCATCACGTGTAATTGTTTGTGATTTCGTTTCTGCTTTCCTTCAGCACAGTGGGTGATAAGAAAAATCAGTCTCTCTTGGCTTACAACAAAGAATAAGCTGTTCGAATTTAATGCTTCCCGTCAGCATAGCAGTCAGTTGGGTCGCATTTAAGGGAAAGCAGCAGGGTCAGCGCAGCAGCCTGGCAAAAACACTTGGCAGCTTCTTTGCGTACCTATCAGCAGATGTGGGAGATTCGGCATGAGCTTGACCTGCCTAGTCTAGCATATAATGCTGCCCTTTAGCAGTCTGTTTGGCTTTCTCTAATTCAACTGGATTTCTTTAAACAGTTGGGAAACAATTTTGTCACTGGTGCTTAACCATTAACTAATTTTTACCATGTTTACAATCTGGAGTTGCAAGCAGGAGATTGTATGTTGGTTTCCAAGCAAGAGAAAACTAGCGTGGTGATTGTATCATAGCTCCCAGCTTTATTTATCTAACATACTTCATATTTTGTTGCAGATCTGTATGTCTAAAAGACTTCAAATCCATTCAGTGACAGCTGTCACCTATTCTAAAGGCAAGGGAGGTTAATACTGATGGCTAGACTCATCAGCTGTAAATTTTGGGATCGTATTAGAATATTAATAATATGTACGAAGTTTGCAATGTTATTATCTTTCATTTAAAGTAGTACTTCCTTGTTCTTCATTTCCTTCAAGGCTGCACAGTATGCTTTATTTGGTAAATGATAATGTGTGGTTGTATTCCACATCAAGAGAACATTGGCACATACATAAATAGTGCACATTATGTTAACTCCACTGCTTTATGAGATCTTCATTAAGAATGATAATATACTGTAACATATGAGCGAGAGCTGCTAAAATTAGCCTAATGGATTTGCATTAAAATAACAGATAGCTTTTAATTAGACATTATAATTTAAAGCGCAGTTATTCCACTGCAACATAATACTTGAAGATATATCACAATCAAGAGAAATCTTTTCTATGATTTACAAATCTTGTTGATGGAGAAGCAATATTATTAATATTTTGGGTCAAGAGCAAATGTGCTGAATACTAAACACAGTGCTGCTTTATGTAAGGCCGGAGTGTGGAGAGTGGTTTCATTTGAATTATTTCCTGCCAGAAGAAATACCCTAGGAATCTGCTTCCCTGGATGAAATGTCATTTTACTACACTGAGGCAGGTATTAGTTGAATATTTTGTTTTGCTGTGTAAAAAAACTGGAATGTGCTTTTGAGCTAATCCTTATATTCACTGTGTCTTTCCATGATCACATAATTACGATGTTATGTGGCAACCATACTCTTTGAAAAATATACATACATTTGTGAAATTTTATTGACCTGCACTTAAAAACAAACTGAAGTTTCTGTTTGGGTTCTGGCCATTAGTTGTAACTATTTGACACCTTAGTTCAAAATGTCATTGTTTTGCACAAGTAAATAGAAAATGTATTTCCTTGTATTTGTTCCGCATGAAAATTGTCAGGCTTTGTATTCCAGCCAGGTACACTTTTTTCATGTACCGAATAGCCCAGTAAACCAAATAAACATTAGAAAAATCCAGGTTTAATTGCATAGGATGGAAAGTACAGTCTTAAATTTTAAGCACGTCTGTTTCTCAGGATTGCGTTTGGAACTCATCATTTTGCTTTTAACTTTATCTATAGAAGTTATTTTAGTGGCTGTGTAAGTACGACACCAACTTTATTACTAGAGCATGTGCCAGCTTCCCAGCTGTCTCTTCCTAATTCCAAAAACCTCCTATGAAATTAGCTTTTGTCTTTGAATACTCAAACTAAAATTTGGCTGCCTCTTCTAAGTATACATCCAGAATGAGGAGGCTTTGTCTCAGTGAAATTATCTTTAAATATACCCTTTGATTAATTCATTGAACAAAACAGTATCGTTCCGTTTTGGAACAAGAAGACTCTAAGAAAAACAGTACACATTTACTCTCTAACTTGTCTAATTTTTCTCAACTAGTTAAAAAATTGAGACTGATATAAATACGTGTTATTAATATCTTCAAACTGTAGCTCTCAGTTCCCGAAGATGTGGAAGCCAAAATTACTCCACTTAGAACATTATGTACTACTCGCATGTAGTGAAGTGGAGCATATACCTCATCATGTATATTTGAGAGTTTTATCCCTTTAGCCTCTCATACATTGCTCCATTGCTTTGTTCTTTAGTGGTAAAATATAAAATTGTGGTCCTATTTACTCAAGTAGCTAAGTGTATCCCTTGTTTGTGGGAGTACAAAACGCGGTTTGAACTGATACTAGCATGGACAAGAAAATACATACCAGTGCTAGCGAGGTGCTTCATGCCATCAGTGTGTTTTATTTGTATATACTTGCAAATATTAACACTAAGCTTGAAGGGCTGATAGAAAAAGTCATGAAAGCATTGTACTTTCCAGTACTGTGGCTAAATTAAAGAATGTGTTGTATTTGTAAGCCAACATGACAGGACTGTTCTGATGCAGGATCAAGGTAGGAGAAAATTTTCTGAGGTGTAAAGTAAATATAGGACCCAGCTTCTAAGACAAGTCCTAGTTGATTCTCTAACTCCTCCTGTTTGTCCTTTTTATCCCTTAAATTGCTTCAAATTTCATTTCTGGTTTAAGATCTGGAACAGACTGTGCCAGCATTTAAATGAGCTTAGTTCTCACCATCTCTTAAATATCATATTAAAAACTCAGATCCTGATGAAAATACCAAGTAATCTTAATGTTTGCAGTGATAGAAGTGTGTGAATGTAGGGTTTTTTTTTCCCTTCTAGAAGTTTAAATTGTATTTCAGATTCCTCTGTTGAAAATGTTGGTGTTCACAGAGAAGTGTTAGTCCCAAAACAAGCCTGGAGTTTAGATTTTGAAATAAAGCAATTTAATTATGATTTAAAATCAGTCTTCTTCAGGGAACAAACAGAAACGATTCATACAGTAATAAAAAAATTCAAGATACCATTCAGAACCATGATTTTTATTTTCCTTTATAGAAATTGACCATCAAAAGTATCCAGAATGCACATAAATTCTAATTAGCTTTACTAACAGCAGTTTGGTAAGTGAGTGTTAGGGGAGTTCTTCACGTGAAGCCACTATAAATCAATTTCCACATACTTCAAAAATGTGTTTTCCTTAGGATACTGAAGCATATTCATTTATAGTGAAAAATAATATTTAGTGTTCATGTCAATTGTAAAAAAAAAAAAGTTGTTTTCCATTTATCATTTTATGTATTAATTTAAAAGCAAATTTAAAAAGATTGCCACAGAACTGTCTTGCAGGGAGTGATCTATCTGCTTTGTTAGAGACATCTCTTTTTGCATCAGGAAGCTGGAATAAGCGTAAGAAGCTTCGGATGAGGAAAATGGAATTATTCTCTTCTGATTATCTCAAAAATAATTTATAAAAGCTAAGGTTTTGGAGAGGAAAGAAAATGGCAGTTGTAATCTTTGGTTTAGGGCACAGAGAAGGTAAGAGGAATTTTACTGTTGCAGAAGGATGGTGTGAAAATTGTAAGCATCTAAAAACAGAGATTTTAGACCACTTATGAACCTGAATTGTGCCAAAGGCTTGTCCTCTTTAATTGTGTTTAGTTTGGAGCCAAAGGCAAAAAATGCATCTTTGAAAGGGGAGAGTGAGCCAGTTCCTTCAGCAAAACAAAGCTTCCAGTTAGTGCTGTACTTGATAAAAATTATTTGTGATAACAAGTAAAACTGAATTACACAGTGGCAGAAAGTAACTCACCTTTTAGTCAGTTTTCAGCAACAGGATTAATATGTGAAGCAAAGACAGCTTTTAATTTTTTGATGAATCATTTAGCAGTGTATGCTGCCTTGCTGCTGATATCTGAAAATACCGTAGCTCATCCATCGTAGGCATTAATTGCTACACTTAGTTCCAGTGGAAGGGAAGCGGGACATGGATGGCAGCAATTTTTTCTTAGCCCACAAAAATCTGTTGAGGCTCCCATTTCTGTGCTTCATTACCCCATCTTCTGAGTTACGGCAGTACAGCTGAAGATTACATGTTGTGGCTTTTCTAAATGAGCACAAGTGATGGGGATATGGAGGGGCTTGGAAGGAACATCTGGCCCAACAACAAGAACAAGCGGGACCATTTCTCAAGCATGAAAGCTGGTTTAAAAATGTATCTTCACTTGAAGGGGTGTCAGCCTCTTCAAGCAGGGGTGAAGGAATGCTACTCTGAAACCCTCTGCAGAGAGGAGGCGGTGGAGGACAGTGTTGACACCACTGGGGAAGAGATGACAGCAACGAAAGAGCCAGCAACGCGCTTCCCTCAATTAGAGCAGTCTTGAAGTGGTTTCCCTCTTCTGTTTATCTTCATGCAGGTCATAAACTATTTGCACAGTACATCATCTCTCTCTATGGTGAAATAATTGCCATTAAGGTCTCACCAAAAGCATTTGGGTTGCTGGTGCAGATTGGAGAGAAGGATGTGCCCTGAGTGTCAACAGCGGCCAGATGGGAGATGACTGGCCAAGCAGGAGGCAAGTCCCCAGCCACAACACTGGGCTACAATGCTTCTGTCTTGTTCTTTTTGATGCACTACCCCATGTTTTCCAGAATGCTTGTCCAAGTGCATCTTCTTGTGTATAAATGACTTCAGATTCCAAGGAGCTAATTCCTTGTTATCGCCAGCATCAGTTATCTGATGGACAGTTACCTTCGCTTTTGCACATGATTTGCACATGCACAAAATCTCTGTTCCTATTTCTGAGAGCTGAACCTACAGGAGGTTTCATACTAAATCTGTGAACTATTCCTATTCTGATAACACTTAACAGTACAATGTGAAATAAGTCAGACTTTGTAGCAAAAAGCAAAAATTTTGAGTTAACCCTGGAAGGTGCTTATTGTGTGGGTAGAAGTCAGTCCATAGTCAGCATGAATTAAGTCATTTCTAAAGGAAGACTGAGTTGTTGAGACCTTTTTTCTTGAAATGACATTTCCTGTCAGCAAAAATTCTCTTGATTATACCTGTCTCTTTAATGTCATGAGTCACTATTCATTTTTAATTGACACGTGGCAGCTCTTCCAAGTCTGTGCGAAGTTAGCTTTGTGTGAGGGTTTGACTGTATAATTGGATGGCGGGACTAGATATTACTTGAAAATACATCTGAGGAATCACTTCTGTACTAAATGTACTATACAGTTAATCTTACGGTTGTATAAAATTAATTGTAATTAATGTTCTTCACAATTAAATTTGCTTAGCTTTTTTTCTTAAAAACGGCTTGATACAGAATCACAACATTTGTAGTACGGCTTTGCTAATTGCATATGTTGATCTGTTTCTCTCAGAGCTCCCTAAAATTGATTGTTAACATTATCATATTCACATACCTATAAATAAATGCATGGATCTATAAATAAATGCATGTGTAAAATTATACGTATATTATATATTTAAGTGCAGACAGAAATAGGCTACCAATGACAAATGAGTATGAAATCCATGCAGTAGGTAGCAGTGCTCCCAGGGAGGCCGCAGTGCCTGTTCCTCGTCAGGACAGACTCTGCAGAGCAGAACTGTGTGTAGCCAGCATCCGAGAGGTGATGAGTACACGGGGCATTTTCAGTGCCAATGCACTGATATTTCTTCCTACCTTTCAACCCTTAGGGATCTGCCTTGCATGAAATTCAAATTTATGCAGAGAATTTAGACGCCTCCAGTGAACGCGCCAGTTTGTTTGCTGATGCAGCGTGTGGGATGAAAGCAAATGAGGGGTATACTGCCATTTGATGTGATGTAGTTTTTAAATGATGTGTATGGTATGTTGGAAGATAAATCTTTATTTTTTTTTCCTGTTTGGAACATTTGGTAAAGGGCTGTGTGATTACATGTGTAATTGGCTGGATTCCAAATTGCAGGCAGAATTTCCTTTGTCTTTCTTTGATTTGCACGGTTTGGTTTTTCCCTCAGGTTTTCATGTGTTGCAGGATGTAGGCAAAGACCGTGGTAGCTCACAATGAAAAAAAATGCAGATTGTTTTAATTTTTATTTTTATTTTTTTCCCTGTATACATTAACTAGGGATGAGGTTTCCTCCCATGGATGGATTAAAACTGTGGCAGTAATTTTATATATAATAGCCCTCAAACTATGAATTACAAACCCTGTACTGGGCCCGCTGCAAGAGGGAGTTTTTTCAGCAGTGATTGTGTGTATATAGGACTCCAAGGAGAATTTTTTTTTCCTGTATAACTCTTAAATGGTTTTTTTTGGTGTGTTTTACATAAGCTAGGGAACTCATTTTGGGGGGTTGCGTAGCCACAAGCCAGCAAGAAGGAAGCTGACTGTCGTGCTCTCAGATGTGTGCCTTCAGGCCTGTGGCTGAGCTTGGGCCCTGGGTTGCTCCACTGACCGGGATCTGCTCATGCTGCTGCAGCAGCAAAGCCTGGGCAGGCCTGGCACTGAGAGGGCCTAGCAGCACGAATCTGAGCTGTTCAAAATATGCCTGCGTGACCTCTGGGGTGGTTTTGGGTGGAAGCATTGAAGTGGCCATCAGTTTGGGTTTCCTCTTCCCCCGGTGCCCCCTGGGTACACCCTGTTCCTCACACGGGGGTGCTGGGGTGTGCCTTGTCACACTAGATAGGTGGAAGTACAGTCAATGCCATTTTCACGCTAAATGTGGTTCCTCCGGGTCTCCTGTGACTAGAGGTGTGCTCTGAACAAGCCGAGACCGGTCCCTGCCGCGCGATGATCTCCCGCTGGTACTTTGACGTGGCTGAAGGAAAGTGCGCGCCCTTCTTTTACGGCGGCTGCGGCGGCAACAGGAACAACTTTGACTCGGAGGAGTACTGCATGGCGGTCTGCGGCAGCGTCCGTAAGTGCACTGCCAGCCCCTCGCTGCCTCGCTCCGACCGGCCCCGCCGCTTGGGAGCGGGCCTGGGCTCACACTAATCCCACTCCTGCCACCCGCGGTCTGTCCAGCTCACCTCTAGATCTCGTTAGCCTCTCGCTAACCCTGCTTGGTAGTGGGCGCCTTCTCTGCCCTCTAGACCGTCTTGCGTGTAGCTGGCAAAAAGCCTAACATCTCTGTAGATGAGGCCTTCTCACTCAGTGTGTCTTAATCTTCTGTCAAAGCCTACTAACATTTTGCGAGTCCCTGTTTCTGCATGTGCAATATGTGTACAGGAAAACTGAACTTTAGGGAAGCCTCAGGTAAGTTTAAAAATAGCTCTTAGTTTACACACTGAATTTTCATGTATTTCTTTTTCATCAAAGCAATATAAGCTCATTAGAATCTCAGAAGATTTATTTCCAACCTTGGAAGAAGTCTTTTTTTTTTTGGTTTGACTGAATATATGTGTGTTTGCAAGGAAAAGGGATGAACTGCCGTTTGGTTTTTAGGTTTCCCTGAGGGCCATGGTGCACACAAATGCAAATAACCTCCCACTTACTTTGTTTAACACGCCATATATTTTAATGATTGCTTTCCATGAAGAAGGAATATTTGCATTGTGATTTTGGTTTGAGAAGGATGATTTCCCCATAGCAGAATGCTGGAGCTGGCAGCAGCAGCCCCTTGTGTTTCCCCTTTCTGTCTGCCTCACCTGCCTGTATTCTTGGGAGAGCTACAACTGCCATTTCTATCTGAAACATTAAAGGATGATTGCATATTTCACTGCCTGGCAAAGCTCCGTGGAGGGATGTGGAGAAAGACTAGAATGGTGAGCAGGAATGATTGGTTTGTACAGGAGAAGATGTAGTGAGGAAGGAGAAGAAACATGCTGCATGTAGGAATGAGGTCGGTAATATTAACAAAATTAATTAAAATAATTAATTTTTGAACTGTTAAGTGTCTGTCCTAGATAAAGTGTTTCCAGAAACAGATACCGTGGTTTGTTTAACTGAGCTCTGTGATAAGCGAGAAAAACTAGGACTTTGTAACAAGTGTTAATTTAGGGCAGTAGTGGAAAAGAAGAGAATCTTACTGAAGGAATGTTTCTGCAGTGAAAAAATGTTATGTTGATGGGCAGTTATCTGTAGACATGGAGCAAGGAAAGAAAGGTAGACTGAAGATAGATGGCTCACGCAGATTAGGGGCATAAAAAAAATTTAGTGAGAGAGATGATGAACGGCAACCCTAGAACAGCCACTTGACCTCTTAAATTTAGTTTTAGGTAGCTGGGACGGGGCTGTGTTCATTGTTATGACCGACAGAGTTTATAAAGGATCATTACTTTTTCAACCATGTGTTAGGTGAATATTCATCGTGCCTAAATGATGACTGGATCAAAGATAATGTGGTAGTCATCAAAACTAATAATGGAAAATAGCTGAGAAACGGAGCCTTTTACTACTTTGCATCGAGAAGTAATCCCAGTTAGCAAGTGAAGGATGGTAGGAGTGAACAAGATTTACCTGCACAGAGCTCTAGGTACTTAATGAGTTTGCCTCAGTAAGAGGCAAATGTAGGGCACCAATCTTTGATATGATACCTCTTGTTTCTGTTACGTAACCTGTTCCTTTGTCCAGAAGTTTGTTTGTTGTTTTGTTTTTAAAGGGAGGAAGAGTAGCCTTCGTCCTTATATTTCATGTTCAACAAGGTAGAATTGAACAGAAAATAGCTATTGGCTTTTTGTACAGTGCACTTTGCTTTTATGGTGAGTTCGAGTTCATAAAAGCTGCGTACATTGGTTCTTGTTGGAAAAAGTATGTTTTTATATACTTCATAGGAATTAAGAATTACTACCACCACCTTTGTCAGCATTACTAAAGTACCTAGAATATTTTTGTGAAGGCTGGACAACAGCATAAATAAGGACTTGTAGTAGATCTGGGCTCTTCCAAGATTCCAAATTTGTTACACTGTCAGTTTTTCTAGACTTGCTTTGGCTCCTGACCTTCAAGCTGGGCCATATGGATGCATTTCTTTGTCCAAATCCTGCAGTGAGGCTCTGTGCTGACTCAGAGGTCTCCTAACATAGTGCATCTTGCATACAGAGCTGCAGTTGCTCACCCAGCACTTCAAATCTTAGTTTCACTGGCATTCATAGTGCTGTGAAGTTATTACATACAGAAAAAGATGTTGCTGACTAAAGAGAGTTGCATCACAAAATCGACTTCATGAGAGTTATATAGTAAAACTTGAAAGGAGGAGGCTCTGATTTGTTGCTTTGCTAATGTGTTTCTTGTCATATATGGGTTGTAGGTGAAATTAGAGCACTGGATGCTTTTTCCAGTAAGCTGCAGAGTTTACTGTAGGATTAAATTGAGATGAGACTGCTTAGATGCACTTCCCAAGAACCTCATAATATTTTTGTAGAAAATCATTCTGCTCCAAAAAGGTGACCTTGTCTGTGGTCTTAAAAAGAATATTATGGATTGAATCAAACTTGGAAATGAGATTGTCTTCCTTCTTCAAACTTGTCTCTTGGCAGTGAAAGCTGTACAGTCTGGGCTCATGCTTTTTGAGAGGATAAATGATCTTTCCTGATCGTTTCTGATAAATGATTTTTCCTGATTGCCTAAGACTGGCAATTCTTCAACAGCACATGACATCAGAAATGAATAAAGAAACAACTTCTAAATTAGTTTTATAGCATATCCATTAGGATATTCAGATGGGCCCAGAAGATTCCTCTTACCTGTCTCATGGAACACACCTTTTTCTTAGGTTCAATTCAATAGAATAGTGCCAAGAATGGTAGCTTTGGTGTTCTTTTCATATGTGTATTGGCTTACTTTGGAAATCCTCTTTGTCATTTTCACTTTTTGAAATATGTAGTTAGTATGAGTACTTGAGCAGCATGGTTTAATTTCCACAACTGGCAATGAGGCAAAATCTAGCTAGTCTTGTCCTTTAAAACACATCATACAGAGGGCTTTTTCCTGGTTTTTAAGTATTTTCTCAAGCACTTTTTGACTCTATAAGGTACACTTTCCAAGCTACTGCGTTTATCTTCATATTCCTGTATTCATGTTAGATTCAAGTGCTCTGTGCCCTGATCTATGCACCTCTTATTTCTTTTACTAAAATATTTTGGTTTTGTATGCTACTTCTCTGTCATCCTTTTTCTCATTATTCTTCATCATTTTGCTAAACAGAAATGGCAATGAAAATTAGTAGAGGTCCTAGTAGAGATACATCTTAGCACTGAAGTGAGATTTTGTCATTAAAACCACTCCAGTGTATCTGAAAAGGGTGAATTGGCCTTAACAGGTTATAACCTTGAACCAGGCACCTGCAGTCCCATTAAAGAAAAAAAAAAAAACAGCGCAGAAAACTTTCAGTATAGGAGTCTAGGCCACTCTTCTTTTCTGTCCTTTTTACTTCTGTTAGCCTTCACTTAATCTTTCTGTTTGGTCTTTGTGCCACTTCATTCCTTCAGCTGTCTGCATTTGTGGATATTTATTTGCCCCATCTTTTATTCCTTTTCTCTCCAGTGCTCACATTTTTTTTGCTCCCTGGTGTCCTGTAAAAGCCCACTGAGCCTCTCTTAGGCAGGGCACAAGACGGACACTAAAAGCATATCTTCCTATGTTGTAGCTGTAGTTTGTTTTGCAGAGTAGTATGAAATAGTGGGCAATGGTTGTGTTTCTATCAAATAGTGGCTGAAGGGTGAAAGGGTGTAATACGAGTTTATTGTATTGCACTGAAATTGGACTGAAGGAAAACCTGAGGAGGTTCAATTGTCAAGAATACATTTATGCTGTGAATACTGAAAATAGGGATACTGCATACTAATATCTGAGCACAGTCTACAGAAAAAAGTTCATGTTCTGCTTCCTTAAGTCTCTTACGGAAGAGGCTTAAGGAAATCTTAAGTCTCTTAGGATCGTAAAGTCTCTTAGCCTGGATCTGAAAGGTGGTTCTGTCAGGTCGTACAAAGCTTTAGCCTTTCTCTGCTAGCAACAAATACGACCGATGCTCTGAGGTCTGACAAAAACAACTTATCTGTTGGGTGGGAGTTACTGCTGTCAAATTTTCTCATTTATCATGCAGCAACACTGGAATTGATAGATAATTACCCAGGAAGTAGAAGGCTTTAAATATCTTGTTACCAGTTCCTTCAGCCTGCCAGACCATATGCTCTCTCCCCATTGATTTTTAATGTTTGATACTGTCTACAATTTCTATTCAATTTAAGGACTCAAACTTCTTCTGTATGACTGGCCATAATGGTTTCTTTGAATTTATTATAATCTATATCAGATGGTTAATTCAGATGTAGTCACTTCAAAATAGGTATATAGTGACAAGAGTAAGCAGAAGATGATGAAGTGCCATTGGTGAAGGAATTCTGTCTTAATGTCATCACAAAGTAATCTACTGTAAGATTTTTTTTTCACTTTTCTATTAATAGCCGCTAGTTAAACATCCTTGAAAATATAGGAAATACATGTTTTTAAAAACTATTTTGAAATAATGTTCCAGCCTTTACTTGGAAGTGCATGGTGAAACTTCAGAGCTCTTGAATGTGCTCAGTTTAACAGCTGTTGTCTGCAACACTGCTCTTTTCTAGCTTCTGTAGATGACACTGAGATACTAAATAGGTCTGGCAGACTGATCTAGTACTAGATCTAGAGGATGGCAGCCCTGCCTGTGGCAGAGGGGTTGGAACTTGATGATCCTTGAGGTCCCTTCCAACCCAGGCCATTCTATGGTTCTGTAATTCTATGATGTTGTAAATTCAGAATGTGATGGAACTCTTGCTGCAGTGTTTTCATTTTCTTAACCCAGGCCATTAGGAAACTGTACTCTGGTGGCACAGTTAATTTTTAAAAACTTTGACATATCGTTGAAATAACCTTTTATAAACTGGATTTTTATTATTGCACTGAAATCCAGTGGTTTACAACAGAGGGAGTCAATAGGATCTGGTGTTATCAGTTACCTCTTCCACATTCCCTGTGAAGCATACTAATAAATTCAGATGTCAACATATACTGCTCTATTTTTGATATCTTACAGCATGATCATGTATTTTTGCGTTCATTTAGGTAGAACAGTATTTCTTCTCTAGACTAAATGTGGGAAACTTACAACTTTGCTAAATGTTTTGGTAATATTTAAGTGGCAGATGCATTATTTCAATTTCAAATGGAAGGTATGAAGAAATGGTAAAAGCTACAATTTCATAATATACATGAAATTTCACACTATCTAGATATATATTGAAATATTGTGCACAAGATTAAGACTAATGTGTGGGATCTTCTTATAGGCTGACTAGTACTGGTCTGTCCCTAATAATTGATGAGACCAATCTCAATGTGTTTCCAGTTCATGCTTTTAAGTGAGGGAAAAATACATGACCTTTGTATTTTGCATTGTCCATTTTAATTTCTCTTCCAGAGTAGTGTATATAACAATCTGTGCCTTAAACAGCAAAGACTTGTAAGATGGTACTCCAATCGTTTCCTGTTGTCAGTAGTTTCCTTTATCCATTTGCTACTTGTTCGGGATCTTGACATCTCTCTAATTTGCAGGAAGTAAAACGCTTTGCCCACTAAACTTGCGTGCCAGCTTCAGCTTCCAGAGCATGTCATAAGGTATGAGGCATTGGAGAGCTGCAGCGCATTCGAGTAAGGAGAGTGGCAGAATATACCCAATTGTTAGTCAGGAAGGATGTTTTAACCCTCCCTCATATTTACTGAGTGATTGCTCATTTTATCTGTACAACTTCAGAGACCACTTGAGCTTGAGGCCAGGTACGAGGCTTAAGACAGAAAGCAGGCTGCGTGCAGAGCCCATTCATTTGGGCTAGATGACACTGCCCTTTCACTGTTCTTGAGGTTTATGGGGTAGTTGGCAGGCCTGTGTCTATAAAAGCAGTTGAGCTTGCAAGTTGATTCGTGCCAGGAATGCATCTTTTTGACAGTGCACTTAGTGCTGGAAAATATTCATCACAGCAACTAGCTGCAATACCAATTTGTCACAGCATTACAGTATACGTAACTTAAAATACAGAAGTCTAGGGCTAACATGTTAAATTCTAAGGAAGCATCTCATAATAAGTATGAAGTCTTTTGTTTGAATGAATAATAATAAAAAATAAAATTACTACAATTACACTATGCCAGTCACACTACAACAGCCTGTTGCTTTATCATAAAAGCTCTTTGCATTCAGTTGTCTTACTGCCTCCCAAATTAGCAATAAATGGGACATTACTTCTCAAGACTTCACATAAATGTGTCCCTTTTCCACCATCTCCAGCATGAATCGCCTGTATCTGCTGGGTTTTATTTTCTCTGGCATGAAAACTGAGCTGAATCGTGCGTCTTGATGAAGTTGAGGCCAGTTTCAAATAGCGTATATGAAATCTTAAGAAAAACATATTTTTGCAGTTCATTGTGAATGTTTGACATTTGTCATTGAGTGCCTAGGAGCTATAACTGGATGAATTCCAATATCAGTTTAAATTGTAAATTTTGACTACCACCTTTAGGGAATGGAAGTTACTAGTTTCTGTTACCACAATTTCTTCGTGTATGTAAACTTGTAATTACATTTCACCCCTTGAACCATGTGTGGAGCCAGTGTTGGACTGTGCCTTTTTAAAAAGCAGTTGGATAAACCTGAGGATTCAAAACAAACATTTTAAATGTGTCTAAACACATTTCTCACATTTCTTTTGTTTTTCCTTTTTTTTTTTTTTTGGTGTATTCTGTGGAACTTGCTGTCTCTTGGTTACAACCTCGGCATAAGGCACGTTCAGGAGAATTATTTTATCTTGTATTTATTGACAGCAGTCTGATTTGATGTAACGTGAAGAGTCACATGTTTTTTTTCTGATAAATATTCAAGTTCGTGGTCACAAGTCATAAGATAATGACCTTGAAGCAGTGTCACAAAGATGTTTGAGAGGCCATGTCCATATTTATGATGCTGTAGTTTATAATTTATATGTAATATATAAATACACTTTCTGTTCTGTGTCACAGTATTGATCTCAGTACTGAAGAGCCTACTACTTTAGCACATGCTTTTCTCCAAGTAATTAAATTGTATTCATTAAACATAGCTTCACAAAACTCATCTTGGCATATCCTTTTACCTGCATCTACAATAATGATAATTTACTTACACCTCGTATAAGCCTTTCCCAACCTTCATTTGTCTTACATCTCTCAGCCAATAATTTATCTGTTGTGTAATAAAAAGGTAATCAGTATTTTCTTTCCCTGTTGTTCCTTGGTTTCACTACCACGCTGTAAGAGAAGTACTATAATTAGATGTGATCACAGTCAACAACTGAAAGCTTTGATCTTAATATTAACGTGGCAGTTGTATATGTGGAATTCAGAAGCAATGAATGCATTCACTCAATGCTACATCGTATTTAGGTAATGTTCTCAGTACAAATGGCTTCCCATATTACATGCAACAGCCACTGTCATTCATAAAGGGAGCATCTACCAACCCTCTCACTTTATTATGAGCGTGGTGAGTGACTCTTTTTTCTTTCACTGGAGATGCTGACGTGAATTATTTATTTTTATGCAAAATAGTAAAACATAGGATACAGGGGAGGATATTGTTGCAGGTGTGTTTTTTCCTTGTCTTTCTTCTAATATTTTATAATTGTTAAATAGTAAAATTTACATAGACCATAATTTGGCTTTACCATTGAACCTGTGTCTCCAGGAATGCTAGGACTTTTAACTGTAATTAAAAAAAAAATCCGTTTAGGAATTGACAGGTAAAATGAGTGCAGGTTTGAAGAAAATGTCATCTGATACTGCAGTTATTCCACAGCTGTCAACACGCACTTTTTGATCAGTCTTCATGCAGCATACTACAATGAGTTGCATTATAAAACAAGCAATGCATAGAAAATGAAACCTCCTTCAAAGAGCAGATGTGGTCAAAAAATGAGATCAAGCTGCAGAATTTTAGGGAGTTCTTACACGTAACTGATGTCTGACCAAATGTTCCCAATTTGCTATGAGAAAACATGCAATGCATCCATAGAAATGAAACTCCCAGATGTGCTGGAATGGAGATGATAGGTTTTGTGCCAACAGCCATGAAGACATTTTAAAATGTTTCTGCTTTATTGCAGATGAAGGGAGGCCCAGTGGTTTTGTAACTCTCTTCTTTTGGGGCGGTGGGCTGCCAGTTACTGTTGTGTTGGAATCACAAGTCTTTTAAACATACTCTAGATAATATAATTTTTAATACCAGATGGAGAAGTTCTCACATAAACAAATTGCAGGTTTTGTAAATACACAGATCAAAATGTTGTAGGGTCATGCATTTTTAAGAAATGGTTATTTTGTCAGAGAAATACTTCTGATTTCAAATTATGTGGATAGCTGACCACTCATAAAAGAACTGCTTCTCAATATAAGTTATTGCAGAAGACAAAAACTTATGTGATCATTCCATCTTACCTTTTAGTATTTTTCTGAACATTCATACTGAACTTCTATTTAATGAAAATTGTATCTTTTGGGGTTTTTTAAGAGTTTAAGCAATATCTGTATGCATATTCAGATGTGAACAATACTAGTAGGTTGATCATCAACTGTACGTGTGACAGACCCAAATAAATACTTCAGCCAGTGGTACACAGGCTGTTTTCTTACACCTGTTTTGCACAAGTTTAACCCACTCTGACACATACTGAGTGGTGTCGGCAGCCAGCGGGAGGGGAGGAAACCTGCATTTTGTCCCTGGCTTTCATGTCTGTTCTCACCTCGTGTTCCCCAACCCCCTGCCGACTGGCTGTGTCTTGACTGTGTGCCCTGCACACCTGTAGGGGAGGGAGCCATGGAGGTGCCCACAGGCCAGGCTGGAGGGCCCCAGGGCTGCATGGGGGCCCCATGGCCCCAACCCCACAGCAGGCTGTGCACGAGGCACTGTGCGGTGACCGACTTGAGCTGTTCCTGTTGTGGCATTCCCAACGTGTCTCAGCAGCACAGAGGTGCAGATCAGAGTGTGTGTACCACGGCCGCCATGTTACAGTCCAGCTAAGCACCTGGAGCTGGGGAGGCTCCTCGGGCGAGGTCTGCTTGGAGGCTGTAGTGTTGGTTTGCACTGAATCAGGAGGGCTTCTGAGCAAATCAGTGTATCTTCGGATAAGTTGTTCAAATGCTTAATAGCCCTTACTGCTGAAAGTGGGTGGCTATTTTTAGGTCTGAATATCCAGTCTTATTTCTGCCTGGTTTTGGTTTTCAAACCATTCAAACTGAGGTTTAAGACCTCCGTTACTTCTTTCTGATAAAGTTATTGTCAGAAATCTTGTCTCAATTGAGATTTTCTAAATCGAGCTGGTATCCACTTAGTCCTGAATGAGTGTAACTGATTGTGCTCTTTAACGTAACTGGGATTGGACCTATATTGTACTTCAGGCCAGGACTGTTCGTGTGCTGAGAGTCTTCATCAGTTGCCTTATTTGGGTTTAGCCATTAAAAACCACTTTTGCTATCTGAATTCTTTGTTCACCCTTTGGGAATTTTCCATTCCTCTGACCCTCCTTCAGGAAGTATCCCAGTCTATCATTGAAAAATCTGGGCTGGAGAGGCCATGTGTGCGAGACAGGAGTTTTTGATAATCAGACTTTAAATGTACAACTGGCTTAACTGATCTCATTGCAAATCCTGGTGACCTTTTTCTCCTGTTAAATAAATTAAAGGTTAAATTTGCATAATTTATTAGACAGTTGCTTAGATCATCACTTCTTTCTATTCACATTTGTACAGACTTAAGTTGGGGGTTGCATAGGGAATTATAAAAGATGGGGAAAGATGGAGAATGTGCTAGAGCTGTCCCCCATTCGCCATCCTGCACCAAAACCTGCTGTGTCCTGCAGAAGCAGCAGGAGGATGGCTTAGGCAGGGGTGAATTTTCTTTGCACAACCCCATGTTAACTGTGGAACTTGCTGCCTCACCATGTTGTGAATGTTAAGTTTCGTGCTGGTGTAGGGAGAACTTACTTATGGTGAGGGTGATGGAGTGCTGGAACAGGCTGCCCAGGGAGGTTGTGGAGTCTCCTTACCTGGAGATATTCAAGACCCATCTGGACACCTACCTGTGCAACCTGCTGTGGGGAACCTGCTCTGGCAGGGGGGTTGGACTCGATCCCTAGAGGTCCCTTCCAACCCCAATGATTCTGTGATTCTTATATCTACATGTGACAAAGATGATTAAAATAGATTCTGCAGTATCAAACATTTTTATTTTTTAATTCAGAGTATGCAATTTTTATAGTCATTTCTCAAAAGATTTTTTTTAATGTTTTAAAAGCTGCTAGCTTTTGTTCTCTTTCGATGTTTTTGAAAATCATCTTTATTGTAATCCTGCTGGATGCAAAGAAGAGTGAGTGTTGTCTTGAATAAGCCTGGGAGTGGTTAATGGGGTTCTTACATTGCATAGACTATTTAAAATATAGATTGAGAACAAGGGCAAATTCTTTTTATTTTTTGTCTTAACTGGTACTGACTGGCTGTTAACCAACAACAGTGCAGATGGGAAACTCCACTGTGAAGCAAGAGGGAGCCCTGAGGAGGTCCAGCATGCACACATGAGACTAAAAACCTGCTGTAAACCAACAAGTATTCAGGAACCAAATTTGCTGCTTTTGAACACTTGAGAAATGTTGGGAGCAGGGACCAGGGAATTCTGGTGTTTTTCTTCTTACCAATATCAGTCTCTCTAGTAAAATGTATTGCCTCTGTAAGTAAACTATTGTACATGTAGTCACAGGAATTTAAGGAAATCCTGTGCTATATGCACAGTATTTGTTTATTAACATATTTAAACTACCTTTGCAATCACTGAACAAATTGTGACCAGGGAAATGTAAATAATTATAAAGACTTTTAGGGGCAACGTAGTTGAAACAAAATGGCTGATCATCATTAAAGAGTTTTTTGAATTGTGGTTATGTCCACAGCACAAAAATGTTATGCTACTTAATCTAGGAGTCGTTGGATATTACTGCGTAATTAAAGAATTGTTGCTTGAATTACCCCAAACACATCTCTTTCCAATACCAGTGCAATAGGTACAGCCTAGTTATCTGACAGGAATGGCTAGTCGTTAGTGCTCACTTTCTGATTACTTCCAGCATCCATGAGGAGTTTTATTAGAGTTGTTACGAGTAAAGTAAATACCTGTGAATCCAAGCTGTCATTAAAGGAAGGATTTGAAGTATTTCATCGGGGTGCTGTGAGGTCCAGTGGTGCTTAAAATGTATTTGCATTGGCACTTGTGTGTTTGCCTTTTAAAAAATAAACTAATATCTAAAGCATGCCATTTGCAAAGGATTTTCTGCAGGTTTATGTATTTTAGTCATTGCTGGGCTTGTTCTTTCCTTGTAATTCTTTCCCTTGGCAGTGGTTTCTAACCTGTTCGAATAATACTGCTTTGCTCATTCTGAAGAGTTTCTCCTGGATTACAACGTGGGTGGGAGAGGGGGGGGGAGAAGTCTTCTTATATATTTGTATGTATTTGCTGCACATGCTATATCTAACTAAACCACAGTTTTATATACTCCTCTGAGGTTACACTAATGGCTTTATTCTAATGGAAATTAGAACGGATCCTTCTTGCCTGGTTCAATTAAATTTTATCTGTACTAAAGTAGAAATTCTGCTTTTCTTCTCCCTCCCTTCCCTCTCTCAAAATTCTGCTTCAGTCCCTACCACTGCTGCTAGCACTCCTGATGCTGTTGACAAATACTTGGAGACACCTGGGGATGAAAATGAACATGCCCATTTCCAGAAAGCCAAAGAGAGACTTGAAGCTAAGCATCGTGAAAGGATGTCTCAGGTAAGAGAAGATTTCTTTATCCTTGCATTTGGTAGGGAGCTTTGTCTCTCAAGTCATAAGATGCTCGGAGTCGTTGGTTCTTGTTTCCCAAGGCTTCTGCCAGCTGCCCTACCCATCTGCAGTGCCGTAAGTATACCAGGACAAACCTTTGTGCTTGAAAGTACAGCTGCAACCATAAGTTACTACAGTTATTTGTTAGTAAAAAGAAAAAAAAAATCTGTTAAAAATTGCTCTCATCTTTGTTGACGAATGGTTAGTTTGTGATACTATTCTTACCTTTAAGTAAAGAACTTGACCACTCTTCTTCATCCTTCCTTTGCAGAGGCTGAATTAGATTGCTTGTGATTCGCTTTATTTTCCAGGTTTATGTATACATGGCCATGCTCTGGGGTAACGTAAGCTTGCATGTGCTTATCTAATGCTCTTGAGCCTCCAGGTAACATAAAATGCATCTAAAACCAAAGCAGAGAGGAAAAGTCAATGCTTTTGATCTCAATCAATCAAAGTCAACCTTTTTTTCCCTTAAACCAAAAAGTTTTGTGTAGACTGAAACTATATGCTGTTTTTAATCTTACTGAACAGGAAGAGGTGAGGTGTCCATTCTTTCAGAAGTAGGATTCGTAATAGAAATGTCAATAAAAATTGTGATAGTTCTACTCTAGTAGCAGTGAAGAACTATAGAAGGTTTAAAGGAAGGCCTGTGATGCATATCTTTTTAGGATGGAACAACCGCAAAAAATGATGTAGTACAATTCAGATGAGCTGCGTGTACTGTATAGATACTTTACTATAGTTTTTCCTTGTAATTTTCTTCCACTGTTGCATTTTCAGTGTTTCAGTGTATTACTGACACATAAACCTTGAGCTTTTTCCTGTAAAGTTTGAGTAGGCCTGAAATTAGGCTCTTAGAGTAAGTCTCCCTCTGTTAGCACCATAGTAATGTCTTTTCTAATAAATAGGCCAGGGCATCTTACATGAAGCAGTCATTGTTTGAGACAAGAAATGGCAGCAAAGCGTGTTGTTCATCTGTCCTCCACTTGGGAAGCATCATAGCACAAACAAGGCTTACACAGAGAAAACTGTTCCAAGTTAATGCTATATAAGGTGTTAAACTGTTAAAACACTGGTCATTCCCTTCCCTTTGGAAGATTAAACAACTTCATAGAAGTGACCAGTGGCTGAGCAGGTGGCAGGGAGTTTGCATCTGGAGGCTGAGTGTGAGCAGTGTGGGTGAGAAGGGAGGCGAGCTGGATGAGCAGCAGCTAATGGGGCAAGGATGCACTCTGCTCCTACCTAGACAGCAGCTCACTGCAGCTGAGACACTTGGTCCTCTGCAGCCCCTTATTCCCTCTCCTTTCCTGAAGAAGACCTTTTAAAAACAGTCAGGACAGGTGCTCTGAAAAGGAAGGGCAGGCAATGTGGAAGGCAGCTTTTCATGGAATAGTACTCAAATTCTCTGCTTATTTTCAGATTTCTCTCAAAAATTAAATGTGGAGCATAAAGGTTGAGCTGAGTAATTAAGGGCAGTATTTCTGTTCAAACTGTGTGTTTATTTTCTACAAAGCTGAAAGGTTTGCACAGAAGAACTAATGAAATGCATAGGGGAGAACATACACTGTCAGTGCTCGAGGCTAACAAAGCTAACTGGGAAAGCTACTGAGCTGTAGCTGCAGAAAACTTCTGGATAAATGCTCTGCGCATTCTACCATGTGCATTTGGGGGAACTTCATAAATGAAGGCTGTGGTTCAGGGCTTCGACTGAAGATCACACTGGTGCTGCCACGTGCTCTGCCCTCGTTAGTGCATTCCCAGCCATCCTTCCTGTCAGCACTAATGAGCATACAGCTGTGGGGCGAGGCAGGTCAGCTCCCACATCTCATTGCCATGTCACTCTGACAAAAAAAAAAAAATAACCAACTCTGGACAGTTCAGCAGTCTAAATCAGATCTGGGAAACAGCAGCACAATAGGTACCTTGAGAAAGAAAGAGAATTGATCTTTAGAATGCCTAGGCTGATGATTAAATTGCAGCTTAAAGTACATGTCTTGAAGCATGCAGAACACCTGCAGAGCTTTTAAGAAGAGAGTTAAGTTTTAAGTTTTAGCTTTTATGAGTAATGTCTCTTACAGCATTGAACTAACCTCTCCCACTAAATGTTTTAAAAATAAAAGATCTTCTGAGCAGGTAGAAATAGCTTACCATTCCATGTCTTGTTTCTCATGGGAGCTGTGATCTTTCTGTGTCTCGTACCACTCGGCAACTTCTCTGGCAATTTGTTTAAAAATCGCTTCTTACATTTCCTTTGAAATCACAATTTTTCTTAATATGTATTTAGTTAAAAATTAATTTTTTACTTTTAAATCAAAAAGAATGCTAAATAAATTAGCTTTTGTGCCAATGTTTTTTCTTTAAAATTTAAAAAAAAAAAAAGAGGTAGCAAGAGTCACTAGCTAAGCCCTCCGGCCGCACTGAACATATTTATTCATTTTTGTTTACCAGATAGTAACTCAGAGTTCATTTCTTGCAAAGCTGAGAATTGAGGACTAGTAAAGGAGTAGAAATATCCATTTTTCTTCTATGGAAAGACAGGAAGTGATCAGCTCTTAGAAAATGGTTGGTGTTTTTATGAAAATGATGAAGTCTTTCATTAATCTTGATAAACATCATAATCAGAATTTACTTTTTTAACTAAATATAAATATTTAGCCAATGAGATAGTTCTAAAACAGTACAGATTTAATATGTACTTTACTTTGTAACTCTCAATTTAAAAAAAAAGACATGCTTTCTACTTCACATATGAAGCTTAATCATCTAAGGAGCAGGAAAACTTAACGTTTAAGAAAATAAATTGAGATTGAATGTTTAATCAAAGCATATAAGCATATCATCATGGCAAATGCAGATTTGCCGTGTATTCTCTTTCTGAGATTCCCTGTTCTTTACCATGACATTCTCACAGCTCCTGTTTGGTTCTTCTCCTCTTGCATCAAGATACTGAAGCAGGCAGAGCCCCTGCTTCCGTCCATAGTCATGTTGGTATATGATTCACAGCCCCTCAAGGACTCCCTTACTTGGAGTGTCTGCGCTCATTTTGTACAATGAGCTGATAAACCTCTAGGTCACACTCTTTTAATCCCTTCCGCTCTTAAGAGTCCATGCCTTTAGACCACGCTGGTTTTCTGCCTTTACCGTCTGCACACGCTGGGAGGAACAGGGCTCATAAGCTCTCCTAGGCAGTACTGTAAAGAATGTTTCATTGGCGTACAATTGTTAACTTTTCCCGAGAATTATTAATGCTACTCCAGATAACTGCAAAACTACATTCCTATGCAAACAGGGCAACCATTCATGTGCAGCCTTTAAATGTTTGCTTTTCTCTTCTGTGTAACAGGGAGAAGTTATGCTTATTTAACTCAGCCTACTCTAGCTGTTTCCTGCTTTGGTATAATTCCCCATTTCCTCTTTCTTTTTCCAGATCATTAACTCCGGTACAATTCCCTCACTTAAATAGTTGCTAGTAAATAGCCTGGTGAAACCAGATACTGAATCTTACTCAAGGCAGCAGTGTATTTATACTTCCTTCACAAAACATCTTGAGACATCCTGGTGTCATAAATTTATTCTTCGTATGACTGTTGACAATGTTTTAGGAATCACACTGTGCACAGTACTTAAGACAGGAACTTAATGATACCTTGTCTCTGAGAGTAGTCTTAGCTTCTTGGAAGTGTGCTTCCAAGACAAGCATCTGAAAATACTACGGTCTTCAACCAGCCTGAACTTAAAGGTGAGGGCTTGGGTTGTGCTCTAGATTTTTAGTTTATTTCTGTGATGAGAGCATAGTTTTAAAAATGAAACACAAAGTAGGTCTAAACTGAAGCGTTTGATCCTATTAGTCATCAAACAACGTACACGAAAATGCATGGTGTGTGTCTAGACTCCTGGGAGAGGAAGATAAGGCCTATAAGGTAATTTCCATATAGCGAATACGGGATTCAGTTAATCAGAGCTTGCTTACTTTGCAGCTCCTCCCTCATAAACTGTACACAATACAATGTATATACATTTTTAAGCATTGTAGGAAGAATAAGTGATATATAAGCATTGTAGGAAGAATAAGTTAATAAGTGAGAAAAGAAAGTTTCTTATAAAATATAAATGCACCTCTTTTCCTCATACCAAGAGTATGGCCAAGGGGGACAGCAATCAGTGCATCCTATGGAGGGATGCCAGTGGATTATCAAAGCTTCTTCCTTTTATTCATGGGGTAGAGTCAGCAAAGTAGTTGATAGTGTTTTTCTGTAAGAGGACACGGGTAACCAGAGATGTCCAGCCTTTCACCAGCAGTTTGGATCATTGCATGCTACTTTTTCGGACATTTTTGAGAGTCCTGCTGATCTTTAGTACCAGTAGCACCATATTCCCTGGATCTCACTGCCTCAGTTATTGTGTGTGAGGACTCTCTCCTTCTCTAAATCTGTCAGCTTAGGTAGGAGTACACACACACCACCCCAGTTACGTTCAGGGCTCTTTGAGAGATTTAACAATGCTGTTACCAGAAAAAGGGTCAAGACTTACGTGTGGAAGAAAAGCCCTCAATAAACGTAGGCATCATATTGTCATGACTTTGACAATCTAACTAAGCAAGCCTTAAGTCAAGTACCTCTGCTTGTTGTGATTGGTGTAAGCCAAGTGCCTGTTTAAAATTCTTCCCTTGCAGATATGCTTCTGTGCACCAGTGTAAAAAATGAGAATAAATTCTACTGGTTTCAATGTAATGAGATTTTGTACTTAGCATTTCTCTTAATAATGAATGACATCCTTTTTCCCTCTTGCTGTCCCCTACAGCCCAGTTTCAAAAGGAGTCTGCCAGGCAGTAAGTCCCAAGTTCTGAAGAAGCTTGACTTTGAAATGGCTTGCTTCTTAAATCTCAACCAGAAGTTGTCATTTTCCTGGTACAAAGCAGCCAAGCCTTGGAGAGCTGTAAATCTGTATGACTTTGATAGGCCCGTGCTTTCAGTAAAGGCGAATAGGTTTATAACTGCGCACAGGACAAGTTCAGGCTTTTTCTGCAGAGCCATATCTGGAAAGCAATTTTTCCTTTCTTCTTGGTGGTACTGCAACACAGGCTGCTGTGATACTTTTGTTAATCACTCATAATTCTGTGAAGGTATGGCCTTCAGTGAGAGCCCAAGTTTTGTCTTAACGGTAGTGACTGCGCATAAACAGCTGTAGGGCAACTGTGTCTTCAATCAGTTAGAACAAAACCACATGCTTCCACCCCACCCACACCCCTTTCAACTGTTCAAGTCTTCCCAATTGCAAAAACAACACTCAGAGCAGAACTTCTCCAATCTTTAAATTGAATATTGTTTCTGAAAACAGCCGTGTCATTCTGTGGGTCTTTTTTTTTTCCTTGTGCAAGCCATTTGCTCTTGTACTGAAGCTGAACTCTGAATCCCATAATTTGTATTCCTCCCAGCTAGCTGTGTAGGCTGTTGGTTTATCATCCCTCCTTCAGTGCTCTAAAAGATTTAAAGAAACAAAGTACGCAGAGAGACCTGGTCTAGCCAGAGGTCTCCTCATCACGTTACCCACAATACTTGTTTTCATCGTATGGATTAGCAGAGTGCCTTTGCCTTTGAATTTTTCAGGATTATTTTGGGGATAAAATGGCAAGGAACAGTTGTTCTAAAAACCCGTTGATGCTAATTCAGAATCAAAAAGAGTATTGAGCAGATGTCAGAGATGTGATTTGAAGGCATAAAAGAAGGGGTGGGAGAAGAAAATGATAAACTTGGTAGTCTGGGTCAGTGCTCAAGTTTTAACATGTATCATTTTACTTCATGACTTGAATTAATGTCATGTGTTCTGGGTCACATCCTGGAACCAGTGACATTCCAGTTCTCCAGGAAAATGCTGCCTGTGTGCATGAATTAGGTTTTCTAGGCCACCACAATTGTATGGCCTAAGTGCATGATTAAGTGATGAACACCCAATGTGCACTTAATACAGAGCAGCACTCCAAACACTAGTCATTTTTTTCCAGATCACATCACGGTGCTTTAAGTTGGGTTGTCGTTTTGTGTCCTCCTGTACTGCTTTCTTGGAGAAGCAGTAAAATCTTCTGTGCAAAATACTAAGAAAGTAACTGGCAATGGTGCAACCTGTAAATTGAGTGCACTGCACATTGCATTTTCTTTCATAAGCTGCTTACTGTAACTCTTTGCTGCTGATGGATTTTCATGTTTCCTTGTAAAGTTTGGTTTACGACCTCACTAGAATTTGGGTACAGTTTGCATGTCAGTGTGTATTTATCTGATTATAAAATTATATAAATTGAAGAGGTATTTTTAGGCTACCGGTTTATGTAGGCTGTATTATAATTCTTAGAAATCACAATCTTCACTCATCTTGTTCACTGGGATCTGTAAGCTGATACTTGGGTTCTACATGAGTGATTTCAGGCTTTTGTGCTTATAACTGCTATCTATGATGCTACTGAAACCCAGAGGTAGACAAAACTGTGTAAAGTTTCCAGCGTTGCATTAGCTTACCAGCCTATACCTCTCCATTCATTTGGGCCATTATTGAGGCCAGAATCTCTTATGGAAAAGCAATCTCACTGGTAGTAAGTTGGTCTGTTTTTACTGTGGATGCTTTATTGCTGTCTTTAAATAAATTTCCAGGCCTTGGGTCAAAAGGAAGCTGAAAACTTGACATTAAGATCTCACATATGGAGTTTGTCGTGAGTGTAGTTGTCCGTATGCTGGTTATTTGTTACAGTCTACAACCCTGTATAGGATGAGAGAGGATTACATTTCATGAAACAGGGCTTGTAAAAAGCCTCCTTTGAGCCCAGAGGTTTTTTAAAATGGCACAGGCATCATTGGTGCCAGCAAGGAACCTGATGAACTATGTCCGGCACATGGGAAAACTGGGCAGCCTGAGACAGGAGCCAAGTGGTTGAGGCTCAACTTGCAAACATGAGACACAGCACTTTGTCCTGTCTTTGGTATTTATTCTGGTAGAATTTTGGTCATGAGCTCTGAGCTTTTCTTCAATCCCCTTTGGAAAGTATGTGTTTGAGAATTTCTATTACAAACGGTATGTAAGGTAAGGAAGGAAGGGAAACGTGCATTTTGAGAAATTGCATCTGTGTTTCTTCTCTCTTCTGACATTGTGCTAATCCTGCAAGTCACTTATTTGTGTGCACTGCATTTGGTGACAGAATTGCTCCATAAAAAGTGTTATCTGAGGAGGTGGCTATCTGGGCATGAAATGAGGAAGGTCCCTGAGTAGGAGGTTTCAGATGTCATGAGCAGCTAGTTAGGAGTAAGTCATTTCCTGATTATTGAAATACTGCTCCCTCTTACAACAGGACGTCACCTCTCGTACTGCTGAAAGGAATAGCACTGAAAGTTCTCCTAGATAATTTTTTTGACAGTGTTGTACTTGAGAAAAAAGTATATTCAATTCTTGAAATGTTTGGCACCTATTTCTCAACCCACAAACACAAATTGCATGTAGTTCTTCATCTGTCCTACTCAAAGGCAGGTCCAAATCTAACAGTTTTTGTGATACCCCAAAAAGATTTCATTTAGATTGATTGGGAATCTGCTCTTTTTGACCAAGGATGTACTGTAGATGGAAACATTTTCCTTTTTATCTGAGATGAAAAGTGGCTGGTGTGTTCGCCCATAGAGACTGCACTTGCTTTGCTTGAGGGTTGGTGAACAGCTGTGTTGCTTCACCATGAAGTTATGAGAGCTTGTCTTGATGTTCAGACACAGCAGTTCAGTCTTTGTTTAATTTAATAACAGAATTCTACCTTTGTTAAATGTTGCAACTGCTTTTTTATAGAGATGAAAGGAGAGGAATATAAAAAGATGATTGTCTGAGCTACAGTGCTTGGCTGTTGCTGGGTCCTGAGACGAGAATAAAATTTGAAATTCACACTCCTTGTTTTGTTTGTTAGGTCATGAGAGAATGGGAAGAGGCAGAACGCCAAGCAAAGAACTTGCCAAAGGCTGACAAGAAAGCTGTTATCCAGGTAAAGGAGAATGCTTCTGCAGCCTTACCAACTGGTGCTGCAGTTAAAATGCAATGGGTGTGCGCGGTGATATAATTTTAAAACATATTGATATGGAGATTTAGTATTGTTTTCTGCTCTTGCTGTTGTTATCTTTGTTTTCAGCTGTCTGTGGCTGCTGGATGTCTCTGCACTTAGCAACCAGTCCCTGGAACAGAACTGCGGAACATGACTAGTGACTAGGCAGGGAGAGAGAATTTGGCTTGCCGTCAGTGAGAACTGTAAAGTCAGTTCCCATAAGACCTTTTCAGAATTTAGGCTGTGATAAACCAATAAGCTACAGGACATAATCTCAGAGCAGAGATGGAAAATGTGATTTAAGGAAGGAATCACCACCAGTTTAATCTGAAAGAAACCCTCAGCCAAAACATCTTTTATCCAAAATTACATTATAATTCAAAAATTCTGACAAGCCAGACGCTCTTTGAAACCCACTGTGGCTATGTTAGGTATTATTCAGTACTGCTAGAATGGTTTCAGTGCAAAACTATTAAAGGGTAACATTCAGAACCAGACTGCATTGCATATTAAATCCCACAAATTTGCTCTCTGTACATTTTACCCAGTCAAGCTTTTCCTTTATTGGAATGAGTCTGGGCTCAATTTTTCTTCCTGGTGGCCAATTTATAAGCAATTATAGTGACTCTGTACAGGTCGAATGTTTTTTTTCCACCATGTAGATTTGTTTGTAAAGTCACTCTGATACGTGGAAAGCCTTTGTGATTGTGGGGGACAAAGTCTTGCAAAACTCTACTCTTTTCTGTACTGAATTTCCTAGTGTTGAGCTCAGTCTTAGGGGTCAAATGAAGGACTCACTGGTGGTTGTGCTGAACGTGTAAGGAATATCTGATAGGTTAATAAAATGTGGCCAGGTGTTCCAAAGTAGAGGGCATCAGCAGTTCCCACTGAAATCAGTGAGAGACATTCAGCACAGAAGTTCTGGGAGCCAAGACAGACTGATGTGGGGAATCATTGTGGTGATTTGCAGGCAAAGGTTTTCACATCTGCTGTTCTCAGCTGGTGTCTTCCCTGCTCCTGTTGTGATGAGTGGTTTTTTTAGCATTTCCAGGAGAAAGTGGAATCACTGGAACAAGAAGCAGCAAACGAAAGGCAACAGCTCGTGGAGACTCACATGGCACGGGTGGAGGCCATGCTGAACGACCGTCGCCGCATTGCTCTAGAGAACTACATCACAGCCCTGCAGACCGTCCCGCCCAGAGTAAGTGCGATACTATAGGCTTTATTGGTTGTGCCAAGGCCACTTTAGTCATCCTGAGGAAAAAGAACATATGCCAGGTCGAAGGCCTGCTGCGAAGCAGAGACTGTGCACTGTACAAGATCTAACACAGCTATCAGCCAGTTTGAAAGTTAAAAATTTAGACATATTGCATGCACATAAATACAGACACACACCCCATATATACATGTGGGTAGATACATACATAAAGATACTTTGATAAATAACATGGAAATGATTTGGTCATCTGAAATTGTAGCCAGTCACAGATCCTGCTAAAGGATGATGGTGCAGTCCATCTGACTGGTACACAGTAGGATACTTCATTAGGTCAAAAGGGAGTTAAGGGTGAGGGTGTTTGTGTTCTTCTGTTTTACGTGTTGAACTGTTGAAATATTTGGTGATGGATCTTGTGAGGATTGCTGGATGGTGTGAAGATATTGCGCTGGCAATTCAAAGTTGTCTGTGTTCCATATGATGGCTGTTGGTGCTGTAAACACTAAATCCAGAATGTGGATTTGAATGGAATTATTAAGGACTTGGTATCTGTGATGTTTATATTTAATCCCAAATCAACCACTCTATGACCTCCATAAAAATGAAAATCTGTGTGAACACTGTGAGAGAACAGTCAAATATTTTATATACCTCTCGTCTCTTGAACACTTCCTAGATGGAAGAAACGTGGCTGAAAGACTTTTGGGTCAGCAGTGTAAGATGTACCCATTGGATTCTGAATTTGGCTGCATAGGGAATTACATCAATATTGACTACCCTGGTAAAATTATATATTTTAAGTGTATTTCCTTCCACAGGGAAACCTGCTTTTTCAGTGAGCATGGAAAAATGATCATCATCATAATTCTTTATAATCATCAAACTTCTCTACCTCTTGGTGCAAAACTGTGAAGTAAAAGAATAATTTTGGGTTGCCTGCCTGTCACAGGGTAGCTGTATGAAGAATTAGTGTGCATTTTGCAGCATAGTAATCTGTTGAAGATTCAGCAAATCTATACTAAATTGGGTAGATGTTATTTGGTCTGATGGTGAGATGCTGCATATTATAACCTGTGACTGCTGGGAGTGTAGTGAAGGGCTGAGGAGTTCATCTTGGATACAATTTCACATTTGGCTTCAGCCAATCAGCTCTTGCTGTAATGTTGAGCCTTATGCAGATGTAACTGTCTGAAAACTATCCCAGAAAAATTAATTTGATTTCAAGTTGTGCATTGATTACGCTGACACCTTGGTTCTGCAGGTATCTGAAGTTGTGGAAAATGAAGATGGGGACCGCACATAACAACAGAATGTTCTCTAGAGCAGTAGAGCAGCCAAAATATGCAGCTTGACCCCTAGAATAAGGGAACTTTTCATGTTCGTGCAATGTAGATGACATCTCATGGCAAAAAAAAAAAAAAAAAGTAACTGTAGCTGCAGAACTTTTAAGGGGCAGAAGTGGTGACATGGACTTTGGGATTAGAAAAATCTGCATTTTATTTTGGGGCTGACTGTAGTCAGATCCCAGGACATTATTAACTCTTTAAATAGGAGAGCATTGGGCCTGGAAGATGGTGTCGATGGACACTATTAGGTGATTCCAGACGAAGTAGGTTTTGAAGATACTATTGAAGACTGAGATATGTCCTATATTCTTGTCCTTACAAAAACTGAAAAGTGCTTAACAACAAGCATGGAGGTAACATCAGATCAAGATGATACCTAACAGGATGCTAATTGCGATTAAGTTAAAACTTCTAAGGGTGAGCAGAAGCTCTCAGTCTTTAAATAGTTTGTTTGCCAGTCTTGTTAATGATACTGTCCTTGCCTCAGCTTTATTTTGTTGCATGCTCTGTAGTTACTGACAGTTCAGATGTGTACCTCCGTTCCATTTTGTTGCTATGTGACAGATGGCAGCAGAGGGGCTCTCTGACCAAATAGCATCTGACATGGAAGTGTGGATGAAGCAAAGGGGTGGAATTGAATTCCTCCATGCAGAAAAAAATGGCACCCATTGACATTCACGAACATTTATGGAGACCGAACAGTGGATGTGAGCACAGTGAGGCGGTGGTAGTGCGTTTCAGCAGTGGTGACAGTGACAGTGGTCACCTCCACTAGTGCACATTTTTCTGAGCAGAGCATGCAGGCTCTTGTTCGTTGCTGGCAAAAATGCACAGCTCATGGTGATGACTCTGTTGAAAAAGAGTGTTTTGTAGCTGAGAATTTGCTCTATCAAATAGTGTTATTGTGCTCTTTGTAGCCGTTGTGGTTTCCCTGGAAATAAAAAGGAGACATTACTTTTGGAGGAACCTACGTATGTTCTTGTACTTGAATTTGAATGTTTTACCAAAATACTTCTGGCAGACCACTTGATCTGAATTTCAGTTGGCTTTTGGATATCTAGAAATCCGTGGCCTATCTTTGTCTGTAGATAATTATCATAGGAATAGTGTGAGTCTCCTGACCAGACTTCTCATGGATATAGTGCACAGTTCTGTGTGAGTGAAGAAGTCTTGAATGCATTGGGAATGTCTGTTTTCTCTTTGTGTACAGATTGTGTTGCATTTGTTCTCAAGGGGTAGACTCACCAAAGTAAGATGAAGGGTCTGGCTTGGAAAGTTGCTGAGCTACAGGCAGAAGGAAGCTGGAGGACTACATGAGAAGTGTCATTGTATATTTGCTCCTTTGGAGAATGTTTTCATTGTAGGACAGCAAGGTACAGAACGAAGTGAACCTTTGGCCTGGACAGTAGGGTAATAATTAAGTTCACATACATGCCTGGTAAATCAACAAAAACTGAAGTCAAGATTAGTGTCATAATCATATGATGGAGCTGATTTCAGTAGGAGAGAATGGGGAAAAAAAGACAACTTTGATGATTTTCTTGTCAGGTAGGAAAGCAAGGTGTTTCTGTTGTGCCTGGACATATGCTTGACTATGTGTGCTTCATGCTGTCCTCTACCTGTACTGGAGTTGGCATAGGTGTTTCCAGTGCCTTTCTACCTAAAACTACAAACATTTGGGTATTCTTTATGAACTGTTTCTGTACTGGACCAAAAGCTTTAACTGCAGGATTTCTCCAGAGTTTATATAGATCATTGCCCAATGCCAGTGTCACTGGAGTTCTTCAGGGTACCAGTCTGAGCAGCAAGGGAGCCAGGAGGTATACAGAAATGAAATTACATAACTTGGAAGTCTATTTGAGCATAATTTTTAAGTGAAACCAAATACTTGTTCTGTTGTGTTCTCAGAAGCACAGTCATGCAAGCTGCCCACGAACTTAAATTTTATCCTCATCTCTGCTTCCCAGTGCAGCTTAGCTGTGCTGCTATGCTTTGTTGCCTCTGAAAATGGGGTGCAGCTGTTGAGTATCCAGAGTCAAAATACCGTATTGTTTCATCCCACTTGATGATCTTACTACGGAATAGGAGGATTAGTGAGAGTTGGAACTAATAGCATCCTAGTTTTTAAAACAGTTGGAGATTTTTCCCTTCATTTTCGAAGTTAAATAGATGAATTCAAATGCATCATTCTCTGCAAGCAGCATGGTTCTATGATTTGCTTATATTTCCTTTTTCACGTGCGTGTCAAATTTACTTGGAGTTATGTCTCCCTCTTTAATCTTTGTTGGTAACAGAGGCCCATTCTCTGTGGGAAGTCAGAAGGAGGAGGTGTGGTGAAGAGAAATAGAAAAGAAATGCAGTTCACAGTGGTGAAATAAAGGGTTTCAGAGCAGCAAATCTTTGAAAGGTGATTAATTGACCTCCTTACATTGTGCTTAGAGTGGAGTGAGCATATAATAATTAAACCCAGTTTAAAATGCCTCTCATACTTCAGAACTATTTCACTAAGATGTAAATTACTGCTGATGGATCAGAGCAGGGATAATTAAGATCGACCCTCACTTGTACATTAATCCATTTGAATTTATCTGCTGTATCTTTTTCTCATTGCCCTTAATACCCTTTCTGGTACTGTTTGTTTGTGTGGTGAGAGCTTACTGTGGGCTGAAACTAGTCAAGTTCAGCTATTGGGACATGGAAGAGGGATCTGCAAGAGGGACCCTTATTCAGTGCCTCTGCGTTCTGGAATCTCAAAGCCTTTTTCGAGTCCAGTGAGGTTGCTGTGGAAATATGCAGTTGGAGGCAGGCCAAAGCATAACTGCTGATCTCGTGATAAAAATCCTTTTGTGCTGTAGGAGAGATCGGTCCAGCTCTAATACTCCACCCTGTATCCTGCTCGGCTAAACCTGTAAAGTTACAGCTGAGGAATTTCTCACATTTGCTCAGTTTTGTGGGATTATGAAATAGACAGCATGGATTTCAGCTCTGCTTTTAAACCAGGTCAGACTGAGAAAGATGGTCACCTAATTCAGTTTTCCAGTAGCTTCTGAGGCTTTTAGGTGAATAAAATCACACTCTCTTGTTTTTTCCCTAGTGTGTGGACTCAAGCATGTGATATAGTCATACACCTAGTCTTGCCAGTAGCTCTTCTTGTATGAGCAAACTGAAAACAGAAGAGGCAATTCCAGATGGATATTAAGGTCTGCTAAACCTTGGCAGATTCATCATAGCTAAAATCCAAAGTTTTAAAAGAATGAGCAGAAACAAAATTTATTTTAATTAGTCAGAGTTGAATAAGTTCAAATCCTGAAAAGCAGATGATGAGATTGAGTCAAATACTGTTTTCATTTTGTTCTGCCTCAGGAAAGTCCTTGGGAGAGCAGGCAAAGGGAACTTTTGAGTCCTAAGAGCTATGTATTAGTAATGTGTGTGGTAATACATTTTCTTAGAAACTAGCAGAAATGATGGGAAGACATCTTTAACTCAACATAAAATGTAGCTGGATGGGGTTTCACATGAGTGAAAAGTCTTTCAGTCATCCTAGCCAGCCTTTCTTGAATGTTCCTAAAACGAACTGCAGCGCCCATATTAAATATGACCCATAAATTAATAACAGCAGATAAAATACATACCTAGTGCAGTACATAAGGCATTCCTAGTAAGTGAGTGAAAAGAAGCAATTGTTGCACATTTCAAGAGCGGTAATCAGTGAGGACTGGTGATTGATGTTTCTTTAAAGGCAAGATGAAATGGTAAAATACAGCATTGTGAGTCTTTCCTTTCTGATTTAGAGGGAATTTTGATCAAAATGACAAGCCAGCTCAGAATTTCTCATAGAATTTCCATGGCACGAAGATGGGAGGTTGTGTTTTAAATACACAGAAGTGCTTTAATACGATTTTCATATTGTTTCTGTGTGGAAAACATTCTGAATTTCTGTGGAGAGAGTGTAAGGTATGTTTGTAGCAATCCGAACTAATTCTGATATTTCCATTTTCCAAGCTCAGTGAACTTTAATTTTAATAAATTTTAATTGTTTTATGGACAAACAGTAAGAAAATTTTTCTGCTAGGTAGAACAAAATCACGCTAAATCTAGGATTGGCAAAGAATGTAACCACTGAATATTCTCCATTTAGAATTTTGTATGAACATCTTCTGGCAGGTTGCTTTCTGTAGGGCTCTTCTATTGAGTTTGATAAACCAGTATCATCCTAAGTCATGTTATGATACAAGTGTTGTCTTCAAAGGGCTTGCATGTGTCAATTTATCTCCTCCAGAAGGATTCCAAAGTGCTTTTAAGCATTTATTAAATGGAATTCTTGCCTTTTGAAATGCCTTAAGAGCTGGAGTAGGAACAGAGCCTGTGTTCTCCAGTAATTGATGCTGGGAACACCTTGCATGTTTTAAGGGCAACAATCCTAGGTCAGCAGATCCCACTGGTGTATATTTGGAGATAAACTGCAACACGAATATTGTTATTTCATTGCTAGAAAAAGGACGTCAGTCATCTTCTCTCCAAGCTGATTCTATGTGAAGTAAAGGCCCCTTTATGCATGCCAAGTTGAAGAGTCAGTGAGGTTGGAACTCACCACTGGGTAGCAAAAGATGTCATCAGTGATTCCTGCTTCATTTAGACTTGTCTTGTACAGCTGAAAACCTTTTTAATAGGTTGTCAGGATTGCATCTTTATATCCACAAAAGAATTGCCTTCCTAATACGAGAATAGATATACTCCCTACAGTTTCAGGTAGAAAATTATCTTTTTAATGATGCTTTGTCAGCTTAAGTTTTGTACCTAGACCACGCAGGTAGTCTGTGAATCTGTCTACTGTGGACCAGATGGGTTGAATATATGCAAGTCCCAACATAAAAAAAACCTCTCATACTTTGACAACGTTCTCCAGATTAAACAGGATTTGAGTCTAACAACTGTTACACTCACAGACATGAGTACATCTGTTGGCCTGTCGTGATAGCTTGTGAAAGGACTGTGATCTGTGTTGCTAAGTGTTAGATAAAATGTAGGTGTTTAAGAAGGAGAGCTTTGGAATAAGTTTCATAGGCATGAATGACATGTCCAAATGTGCTTGAAGTAGTCAGAAACTGCGTATAACAGGAGCCTTCAGACTGCTCCGTTCTACATTGCCCTGTGCGTGCTTATTAGATGTGTTCATATTATTTTTTCATTGGATAATGAATGTGTGCCATGATACTGTGGAGTTAAGCTTCTTGCTAGCCAGTCCAGGGTTTTCCAGTACTCAGTAACCAACATTATTCCTGTCTAAACAACATTCCTCGTGAAATGATACGCATCTGAATTTGGTGCTGCATGCTGTTGCTCAGGAAGTCCCTGGTCATTCTGCTTACTGGCTCAGTTGCAGTTGCCAGCAGTGTTGGCCAGGGTAACTGAAAACATGGGGATAATGGAAGCCATGTTGGGAATATCCCAGTCTCTTTCAGAGGAAAGCCGATAAAACCAAGCCACCAAAGCAAATACAACTGAAAATAGTGGTATTATTTCATGAGGCTTAGGTAGCCCCTGGTGGGTGACACGGGTTAGTTATTCTGTGAGATATTTTTTTGAGATAACTACAGACACGAATGCAATGAGTTTTCCCTGACAACACATACAGCAGAATTTCAGATGCTGGAAGCAGAATTTTTTTAATAAAGTTTGGTGCTTGGCACATTATTTATGAAGAGTGAGAGACGGAAAGCTGGCCCTGGGGTCTGTCAGCCATTTGTTCTTTTGTCATAGACAGTGTCAGAGCTCAGATCTCCAGAACTTAAATTAGCTGATAATAGCAAGGCTTTCATTTATAATGTAATCTGAAGGTTGAAGCCTAGGGTTGAAGTAATAGATGGCTGTGGATATAATAGCTTCAGACATGGTCTGATGGCATCTCCTTAGCCTGTGGAGCCATCCCTTACCTCTGTGCTAGACCATTTACTGTGGCCCCGCTGCTCTACCATTGCTAGAGTTCATACCACTGTTTAGTGCAAGAGATTTGGGGATGAATCCTGCTGCAAATATCTCTGTGATAAGCTCATGTGTAAGTAGGATTTTTAAGCAGAACCGATTCACTGCAGTGTGTGTGTAATACAATGTGGAGGTGAGACTTGGTTTTTAGGTACTTTTGCTGATCCCCAAATTTGTTCAAAGTTTGCTAGCAGTAGGTCTGCAATTCTAGGCATAGAGGAGAAAAATAACCTTTGCCTGTTAAACTTGGCTCTCATTTATGGCAACCACAAATGGACATGCAAAGCCCTGTGGAGGGCTGTGGCTGCCTGGCACCAGCCCTGGCAGGTGGGCCTTCAGCAAAGGCCCTCAAGTCGTGAGGCAGTAGCATTTTGAAGTCGTGGGGAAAGCTGGAGGTCCAGCCTGGTCTGTTGCATCTGGAGCATTTAGCGGCTGTTTTGGGGAGAGGAAGCAGAGCCATTTTAATTTGCATTGAATGTCCAAGGGATGCTGCTGCCTTTGGATGTTTGGTTGTTTTTTAATCAGTGTGGGAATGACCCACTGTTGTTTGACCCAGCAGATGGCTAAGTCCCAAACAGTTGTTTGCTCACCCTCCCCCCTCCCAAGTGGGATGGGGGAGAAAATTAAGGAAAAAAAGTACAGTAGAACTCGTGGGTTGAGGTATAAGCTATTTACTAAGACAGTAGAGAAAATAAAAGAAATACCAGTACATATATATATATATATAAGAAACAATAGATGATACACAAAGGAAGGGACCAACAACCGATACCCAACCAGCCAGCAGCCCCTCCCTCCGAGCAAGAGCCTCCCCTTCCATAAAAATCATGTGATGTGGTATGGAATAGCTCTTCGGTCAGTCTGGGTCAGCTGCCCTGGTCCTGTCCCCTCCCGGTTCCCGGCTCCTTATGCCTCCTAACTGCTTCGCTGAGGAACAAAATGTGTCCTTGGCTGTGTTCAACACTGCCAGGTGTTATCAGTTTTGTTTCTCTTCTGAGACCAAAACATAGCTTCATACCAGACACTGTGAGAGAAGTAACTTCTGTTAGAGACTAAAACACCCACTATATAACCTTGGTGGTCATGGCAGGGCATGTTTCCTAAAGGTGCCAGTACAGAAGGTGTTGGAAATGACAAGTATATATTTTAAGGTTTGTGATGCAGTTCAGGTTCCACTTAAGGGCAGTCTGAATGCATGCGTATCTCAGCTCTTGATAATGCATTCAGGGAATCCTGTTGTTTTTATAGGTGCCCACATCCATCCTAGGACCTTTGGCGTGGTGTGGTGCTTTGCTGCCTGTGTTAGCCTTGTGCATCTGTGCGAGGTGGGCACCGAGTGCTTCCCAGGGATCTGTTAGCTCTAAATCACGTTCTGTTAATGTCACTAACTTTTAGGCAAAGTGAGATCACCAGATTGACTCTCAGGGTTAAAATGTATGTATGGCTAGTATTAAAAGCAAAACACCAAAAACCTTTACCTCATCTTCCTTCTACTAGTGTTCTCTTTTTTGTTTTTTGCTTGAGAAGAAGCAGTGAAGTCATTGCCGCTCTAAGGAAATGCCTTGCATTTAGTATTCTTCTTTAGTTACAGCTTTCTTCTGCCACCACAGGAATATTTCTTGGGCAGACATGCTGGAGGCATCCATGTCCATTTCTCCTTTATAGGGATAAGTCCGGGGCATTTCTCAGTGCTAGAAAATGCACTGGAAGTCAGCTCCCATTTTACCCTAGTTACTGCTACTGTTAGTGGTATTTAACAGGTATTTTCAAGATTGTTGTCCTAATAGTAAGACTGTTCATGTAGAAGTTCATAGATACATTGCAGTGGGTACAGACACATTGAGGGAACATGAAAAGTATGGGGGCTGCTCCAAAAGTAATGTCTCCTGTTTTATTATGTTGGCCCACAATGTCAGAGGCAGATGCTGGTGGTATGGCAGTAGAGGTGGAACCTTCCCACCAGTATTCCATTCCATTTTGTTTGTGTGTGACAGATGGCAGCAGAGGGACAGTCTGACAAAATGGCGTCTGATATGGAATTGTGGATATAGCAAAGGGGTGGAATTGAATTCCTGCATGCTTTAAAAATGGCATCCACTGACATTCATGAACGTTTATGGAGACCAAACAGTGGCTGTGAGCACAGTGAGGCGGTGGTGGTGCGTTTCAGCAGTGGCGACAGCAACAGTGGTCACCTCCGCTGGTGCAGTTTCATGAGCACAGCGTGCAGGCTCTTGTTCATTGCTGCTGAAAGTGTATAGCTCATGGTGATGACTCTGTTGAAAAAGAGTGTTTTGTAGCTGAGAATTTGCTCTATCCAACAGTGTTATCGTGCTCTTCATGTCTGTTGTGGTTTCCATGGAAATAAACAGGAGGCATTACTTTCAGAACGACTTACATACATCTTTCCAGCTTTAGACATGACACTTCAATTAGAGTATCTCTTGAAGAAATAGAAATTAATCCTTTTCTCTTTAATCTGTGCTAACTTGCTATCTTGATGTGTTTTGAGGAAAAGGAAAATGAAGTGTCAGGAAAAGGAACAATGTTTTCCATCTTCAGAACATTACTGTTGTAAACCTCACTGGTCTTTAGCCTTTGTTCCTATAAACCTTCACAGCTGGCATTTCAGTATGTTTTGCCATTACCATAATGTTCTATGGATTGCTTGCTTTCCAGCGTTTGTTCCCAGCTTTTTGCAGTTGCATCACAGGCTGCTTGGCTTTTGGTGATTTGGAGTTATTTTCCTCATGAGTGAGCTTTCAGTCACAGAGGCACTAAGCTGAATCCTTTGGCTGAAAATGGCTTCATATCTCTTCAAATAACCTTTGTTTTACTTTCTTTGGATATTTTTAAATCCATTTCCTCTCTTGAGCTGAAGAGGTTCTTCAATCTTCAAGCTCTGTGGCTTAATATTCACCTTTTGGGTAAATGTTAAATTAGTTTAGACTCTATATTTGACCATGAATCTAAGTCTTCCTGAAACTCCAGCTTCGCCCACGGTTCTTCCTGCTTCAGAAAGCTGCGCAAAGAGCTTCTGATGCTTATTTTGTTTCTTCCCCTCCCACTTCCCTGTATCCCTGCCAGTAACCAGCGCGGCTGCTCCCCTCTTCTGCTTGTTCTTTAACTTCCTGCACAGTAAGATCACCATACCCTTCCCTCTCACCCATGTGAACTTCATTTATTTTGCTATTCAGCAGTTTCAGAAAAATGCACAAGCACAACCGTGCAAGCAGAGTTGGCGAGGGGGGCTGGACTTCCAGAGTCACCCTAAACACTGTATTAAAAGTGAGTGTCTTAGCTTGATGGTAGGGAAGACTTCCTTGCTCTGGCACTGTATTATTGTATGAAGTAGGAAAATATGTAGTAAAACACATTTTGTAGTCTTCACTGCTGTACCATCTGTATATTTTTCGTGTTCCCTTCAGCTACAGTTCTCTCCTCTGTTCACGTTCAGTTGTATGCCTTAAGGCATGTATTTAATGGCCTTTACTAATAAAAACTACCTGAAATGTATACATAGGCTAACATTTTTTTCAAATTTGGCACCTAAGTTGGGTATTTTCAGATGAACCAAGTAGGTTTCTTCTTTCTCTTAAACCTTTTCAGTTAGTGGCATATTCTGGATTTGTGTCTTCCATACCTCAGTTATTCCTTTCCTCTTTGTTTCTTCTGCTAGAATAGCAGCAGTGGCAGGGCAGAACAGTCTTGAATTTGTTTAAAAAATTTTGCATTATTCCTTGGCTTGGATAGCGTAGTGCTTTCAGATGTTCTCTGCAGGTGCTGAGTCAGTTACTTATCTTCTGGTGTGATTCTGGATACATTCAGTTTACAGTTGATAAGATCAGTTGTAGTTTTTTTTTTGTTTTGCAGGTTTAGCTGTAGTTACTGGATATTGATCCCAGTTAAGTATGCAATGTAGCAGAGTGTGTATGAGGAATCTTTGAAATACTTCTGATGGAGCCCATGTTTCACAGCATTTTCTAGATGGCATTTGCCTACTAGTGGTTTTCAGTCGCAAAACTGGAGGCTTGGGTCATGGGGCCTTCTAGAGTGGTGGGGAGAGGAGAAACAGAGTCTGATGGGGACAATGGTAGCAGTGTCTGAAGAAAAATAACATGGCATGTCCATTAACTTGTGTGTTAAGGTGACAATTACTGTCTTGTTGGGACAATCATGTAGCAGTTAGACAAGGAGATGCAACAACCAAACTTTGCGTATGGTCAGGCAGGAAACCTGAACATCCTCCTCAGGCACCATGTGTACCACATACATCTACTGTTCAGTGAAGCATTGAGCCAAATGGGTTGAACATGTTCCTTGTAGAAGTCAGACGTGCTTTCAGGAGATATCTCTTGGAGGTGCCAGCTCACCAACTGCTTCTGTTTTGGGGTATACCTCCAACGTAAGGAACTGAAACATGTTCTAAATTTTAACTAATTTCTTTCCTGTTTCTTCCCTATAGCCTCGTCATGTACTCAACATGCTGAAGAAGTACGTGCGTGCTGAGCAGAAAGACAGACAGCATACTCTCAAACACTTTGAACATGTCCGCATGGTAGACCCAAAGAAAGCTGCGCAAATCAGATCTCAGGTAATCCCCACTGAGGGTTAGTGAGGTCGTGTTTTTCGTAACCACTGTGAAATTTCTGTCAACTTACTTTTTAAGAAACATTCGACTACTTTCTGTGGACAGTTTTAGATGCGATAAAAAATAAATTGCTTTCCAGCAGAAGATCAAGACAAAGCAATGTAGGAGTCATGTGGGTACAATTTATCTCCTGCGAGGAACTGAGAAGCAGGTTTTGTCTATCCAGACAGTGAGTCAGTCGTGAGCACTTCCCAAGGATCCCTCCAGAGTAGTAATGCCCAGAGCCTTTATTACTGCCTTGGTAAATAATACCTCTGGGAAAATGTCTGCAATAGATTTAGCTACCACATACGGTTATGCTTCACTCAGCTGAAGCAGCAGAACCAGAACTGGTACAGCCATCTGACTGCAACCAGTCTTTCTGTAGTCATTGCAGAGGTACTTGTGGTGTCTATAAATGTGATTACTGCAATGCACTCGAGTTTAACATGTTTTTTAAAATGTGCACAGTAGTTCGTGGCATTTTAACTGCTAAATGTTACTGCAGTCCTCAACGTGTGTGTTTTGGAACAACTTCTATGTTGCCTTTGTAAATCATGGAGAGTGAGAAAGCAAAAAAGACTGAAGATGTATCTGGCTTTCAAAACAGCAATTAAAGTTGTAGGCACAATGGATAAGCTGTTAAAAGCGTGCGCCGTGATCTGCAGGATCTGCCTCTGTTCCCTCTGCAGGATGCAGCAGGAAGCTCTATTCCAGCCACAGTCATGAACTGATTGGCATTGCTAAAAGCCAAATCAAAACCATATACCTTGCTGAATGGCACGATTTGCATATTATACTTACAAAACAGCTGTTTCAGCCAGACTTGTACATGGAGATCGTGCTAGCTTGAAATTGCTAATGTTAGAAATGCACACTTCTACCCATCTTCTGCAGTGATCTTAGACAGCTTTCTTTTCTCTTAAACGTTAAAGCATGTCCTTTTGCATCTTACATGACTTTTTAATTTCTAAAACATTTGGTTATTTCGTAACAAAAGCATTGGAATTTTGCAGACTGCAGATTGTTGGGCAGCACAGATGAAGAATGGAAACTGACATTTAGATACAAGAAATGTGGTGTATTGGTTAGTGTCTTGCCATGGGAATGAGTGTTTCTGCAACTTCTTTGTTGGATTGGTCAGAAGGTTGGGGGAATGTGGGCTGGAGGATCTGACAGAGTTTTTATTTCAGTGGAAATTTGAAAAAAAAAATTGTTCAAAAGCATACCTTTCTTCGTTGAAATTACTGTCTGCAACTCATTTTCCTCTTTAGGCTTAATTGTTCTTGTCAGTGGTCTCAGTCTTCCAAGATGCACCTCAGTTTCCCTTTCTGTTGAAGAGAGGTGATACTTGCAGTGAGTGTGCTGGGGAAGTTTATCATGGGATGTTGTGACTCTACCCATAGCAGCATGCAGGAACCTGAGGCAATAGAGTTAAAGCTGCCTGGGACAGCACAGTAATGCCTCTGGTTGGAAATATTTTTTGAAATGTTTTCAAGTGCTTTTAACAAAAACATTGAATCTCTCTTCAAAGAGTAGCTGTTTCTCTTTGTAATATTAGGATAAAGAAAAAAAAGCAGCTGAAACATTTTGGTGCAGCAATCATTGCGCCTCACTTGGCTTGAATGGCATGCAAAAGCTTACAGTATGGACAAGTGTACGCATTATTGGAGAGTAAATGAAGCTGTAGATTTCTGCCACAATAGTTGTTTGTGTGCCCCCACAGCAAATTTAAATTCCCACTTTAAGTTATTTCATTCCCATGGAATTTCAGGTAGTTGCTATGGAGGAGCATCTAGCACGCTATTTATGTAGGAAAGGTGAATTTTTCAGTGCATTTGACATTTTCAGTACATAGAGCATACTGAAATATTGCTCCTTGTTCGAGTGAAAACTGTCTTGCTCTGCACGAACTATGAAATTTGTGATAATGACTACTAATAGTAGTATTCCTCTCCTTAAAATATTTTTATTTCTTTAGGTTATGACACATCTACGTGTGATATATGAACGCATGAACCAGTCTCTCTCCTTCCTCTACAACGTGCCTGCTGTGGCTGAGGAAATCCAGGATGAAGTCGGTATGCAAACTATTAATGCAGACAAAGGGAAATATTTCTGTGATAAGAAGTCACAATTAAATGCTAAATTGCAGCATCTTACTTCTGTTGATCACTCACAGTCCCAGCTGACAAATAGAACAAACTTGCCAGTGTTCTTACATTAGAAATCAAATAATAATGAATATGAGGGTTAGCAGAGAATATGGACTGTCAGGCAGACTAAATGGAAGATCTTGTTCATAATTTGCTTTCAGAGGAGACTTAAATTTCTTTAAAATGTGGTTTCATTATCATTATATGCAGACTTCGTTAATTCCTGTATGATCTATGCAGTGACATAATCATATGGCCTTTCTTGTTAATATATTCTCTGAAATATGTTAATTTACATTTGGAGCCTCCATGCTGTATGGAAACAGCTGTTGACAATCAGTAGCTTTATTAAATCCTTCCTGGGTTTGGATATTTAATTTGATGTGGCATTTACTTTAACTGGTGCAGTCATTTGGGAAATCTCCCAGCTAAAAAAAAAATAGTTAAATACACAAGAATCTGAGAAAAATGTGGGTAACAATGAGGGGTTAATAAATACAACTTGGCAGTATCTTACCAGTCATGTGTTTATTTGCTAAATTACTTCTCTATAAAACAAGGGAGTGAGCTATGCCATCGTGGTAAGGATGAGGATGTGTTGGACAGAGAGTAGTGGTAGATTCCTGTATGCCCAAAGCACACGTTAGGAAGCAGATGTGTTTGTACATGTGAGGTAGCTTTAGAAAGGTTTGGATGAGATGAGAAAACAGAGTTGGAGAGGTGGTTAGGAGGACACAAAGAGATAGCTAAGTTAATAATTTTCCTTCACCATGTGTTTCTGCACTTCACAATTGCAAGGCACAAACAATGCTGTCAGTCTGTGGTTGTAGAGAGAACCATTCAAATACAACCCTTATTGATAATTTGAAAGTATATCACCTCTGTAGCGGAAGAGATGCTGATATTAGGACTTAAAGATACTCAGTTGCTGGTTTGTTGGGTTTTTTTGTTTTTTTTTTACCCACAACTGTCATTCCCTTGGTAGTATTTTTGCTTGAAGTTTCAATTTCTTCTATTATTGGTGAAGCTAATGCTTATTGATGAGGACATGCTTCTAAATTTTCTTTTCTCTCATAAATAGTGAGTGGAATGGGAATTTCAGAGGCTTTGAAGTGACATGGGAGCAGAAGTCTATTAACTACTAAGTGGTTTACAAAGATCTGACTCCTAATCTCAAATGTAATACTAACTTTTAGGAGAAAAAAAGGGGCTAAAATTAGCAGGATAATATGTCCTAATAAGATGAGAGAAACTGAGAGTCTATCAGTCTCTTAAGTACTTTTTCCCTACCTTGATTTTTTTTTTTCTAATTTTGGGTATAGTAAAATTTCTTTCAAGTATTGCAAAATTTAAAGCAAGGAAAAATATGTTCTCATGTTGGGAGTTACCAGGCAGCAAAAATTAAAGAAGACACTATTAGATCTGGGCTTCATTAGCTAAAATAGTTTTCAGTATAGAGAAGGAAGTCTATTCTCTTTCAGGTTCAACATTCTCCTTCTTGGTAACATTGACAGTATGCTTGATTTTACATTCTGCTTTTAATTAAAGTTGAGAGAGGTCATTCCCCCTCTTAAATAAGACAGTATCTTTCTAGCTTTGAGCCTGCTTCAAATCTGTCTTGATATTACCAAATTTCTTAGTCTCCATACTCTTCCTAAACCCATGGAAAAGGAGATCTAATACATCTGCAGAATCTGTGCCAAAGTAAAATACTAATAAAATTGCACTTTGTAACATTTCCCCAAGAAATACTGCAACTACCATTGAAAAGACAAATGTTTCATTAAATTACCTTCTTTGGAACCACTGGCTTAGAAAATCCAGGTCAGTGAGGAAGTTGGAAAATACCTAGGTAAAACACAGCGTCTGACTAATAAATTACAGGTAAGGAAACAGTTCAAAGTATTTCTTCTCTCAGGCTGTTGTGATCCTAGCTCAAATGGTTTATATTTTAGTTGAGTTTCTGTGTTCACTATGCTTTTGGTTTCTGGTTCCTCGCTTTACTGCAGAGTTCTTCATGAACACTTTTCACCTTGAGGAATGAATAATCTTTTCTTTAGAAGACATAGCTTTGACAAAAGTAGTTTTTCACTAGATTAAACAAGTGATTCTATGAGCAGCAGGACAGACAAGATCTATTTTCCATGAATTTATGGCTTGTGTTTAGCTCCTCCAATATCTGATAAGGTGCTGCTTTTGACTAGATTTTCTCATTGCTAGAAAAATTATGCCCCATTTTGCACATTTTCTCCATGACCAGCTGTTAACAAATTTGAATCTCAGGTCTTTGGATATATATATATATTATATTTAGAAACTAAACTAAATTAATTTTTTTCCTCATGTCTGCTTGACAGTCCATTACCAAAGGTTCATCCCTGGGAAGCAGGTGGTGTTCTTTCTCTGGAAATGCACACGAAAATTAGATGCCCACTTACAATTTGTGTTGTTTTTGTGATCTTTATGTTGGGCGATGAAGTAGAATTCGATGAAATAGAATGTAGAGTTGTTCCTGGGGTGTGGCACCTTCATGGAGAATATTTTCTTTTTCAGCAGTCTGAAGATTGTTCTAATTAATCATAGAATCATTAAATGGCTTGGGTTGGAAGGGACCTCAAGGATCACCCAAGTTCCAACCCCCTGCGCTGCAAGCAGGGTTGCCAACTGCTAGATCTAGTACTAAATCAGGTTGCCCAGGGCCCCATCCAACCTGGCCTTGAACAAACACCTCCAGGGACAGGGCATCGACAGCTTCTCTGGGCAGCCTGTTCCAGCACCTCACCACTCAGTGAAGAACTTCACCTGGTGATTTGATGAATCACAGTCATAACTTTTGGACATTTGGAATTCCTTTTAAATAGAATATATTTTTGAAGTTCCTGATCTCAAAACTCAGATTTAAGTCATAGTTTTAAGATGCAGAGTCCAAAATAGAAAGCCCAGCTGCTACTCTAAAAGCAGGCTTTTCAGGGACCTCTTTAACATCTTTATCAATGAGCTAGACAGTGGGATCAAGTATCCCTTCAGCAAGTTTGCAGATGACACTGAGCTGAGTGCAGCAGTTCATACAAGAAGAGGAAGGGATGTCATCCAAAGGAACATGGACAAGTTTGAGAAGTGGGCCCACATGAACCTGATGAGGTTCAGCAAGGTGCTGCACTTGGGTCGGGGCAGTCTCAGGTATGTGTACAGACTGGGAGAAGAACTCCTTGAGAGCAGCCCTGCCGAGAAGGGCTTCCGGGTTCTGGTGGACGAAAAGCTGGACATGAGCCAGCAGTGTGCGCTTGCAGCCCAAAATGTCAACTGTATCCTGGGCTGCATGAAAAAGGGGGTGGCCAGCAAGGAGAGGAAGGTGATTGTTCCCCTCTACGTGCCAGGCGTGGGGTCCCCAAAACGAGAAAGACATGGAGCTATTGGGAGAGAGTCCAGAGGAGGACTGCAAAGATCATCAGAGGGCTGGAGCACCTCTCCTATGAAGAAAAGCTGAGGGAGCTGGGCTTGTTCAGCCTGGAGAAGACAAGGCTCTAGGGAGACCTCATTGTAGTCTTCCAGTGCCTAAAGGGAACCTAAAAGAGGGATAGGGAGAGACTATTTACTGGGATGTGTAGTGATAGGACAAGGGGGAATGGCTTTAAACTGAAAGAGGGAACATTTAGGTTAAACATTCTGCAGAAATTCTTTAGTTGGAAGTGAGGCACTGGTGCAGGCTGCCCAGAGAAGCTGTGGATGGCCCATCCCTGCAGGTGTTCAAGGCCAGGCTGGATGGGGCCCTGGGCAGCCTGATCTAGCAGGTCACAATCCTGCTCATGGCAGGGGATTGGAAGTAGGTGATCTTTGAGGTGCCTTCCAACCCAAGCCCTTCTATGATTCTATAAACTTCAGCAGAGATCATGGCAGGAAGTTAAGGTAAAACTTAAGGTAGTTGTAGCCCGTATCTGCAACTTGTTTGTCACCTGTTTCTGTCTGTTGGCTTAAAGAGAAGATGACTTGAATGTATAGATAGGAATACCCACAGTACTCTGAAAAGTAGAAAGCAGCTCTTACATAAAATAAGGGTTTTCTTTTTTGCTGCTAAGCATTTGACAAGTGGGTGTGCAAATGCCACATTAGGATGACAGGCACGTGTTGTCACAGGAAATTTAAGATGCGTAGGCTGCCCAGGGAGGCTGTGGAGTCTCCTTCCCTGTAGGTGTTCAAGACCCGTCTGGGTGCCTGGCTGTGCGACCTGCTGTAGGGAACCTGCTCTGGCAGGGAAGTTGGACTTGATGATCTCTCGAGGTCCCTTCCAACCCCTGCAATTCTGTGATTCTGTGATGTGCAAGGAAGAACACTACTGGCTATCTTGACATCATGCTGGGGCAGGAGGATTAAAAGTCAATGTCAGAGTTGCAGGGAGAGGTCTGTGTGACCATGATTCTTATGATGAATGTTGGAAAACAGAGGCAGACAGTTTGTGTAGGAGACCATTTAGCATTCTGGCTGCAAATGATTTCTCAAACAGCAGTGATGCAAATGTGCTACAAACCAGGTCACCCTCTGCATGTAGTCCTTGGTGTTAAATGGTGTTTCTCAGAGACAAGGAGTGTGAATATGAATAAGAGAGTGGCCTGAAAAATCTGAGAAGAGATATTTACACACTGCAAGATAATTTAGCTACCTTGGTATCTGTACTTGCCTTTTCCCTCTGGTAAATCTCATATAACCTTAATATGTATAAAACCTCAGAAAGAGCAATGGAAGACTTCAATAGAAATCAGCAGTTTCTTTTAGCACATCCTGCTTTAAATCCTTACTTGATTAGGCTGCTTATCCATGTATGTAAAAGGCAATTTATTGCTGGGAGTGGCACAACCGGCACGGCTTCCAAATCAGAAGCTACAGCAGAGCTTTTTGTATTAGTCAAATGGGTAGGCAGTGAGCTGAATTTTTGATTGTCTTTGCTGCTCTGTTTCCAAACTGATGTCCTCAAGTCCATGTTTTCTAGCCCACCACTGATGAAATATTCAGCACCACCTATCTCAGCAGTATCATAACTAACCCTGAACCGTTCAGTTATGAGCAAGTAGTAGGTAAGAGAATATGATTTCATTTGTCCCTTGACAGATAAAATCAAGCTGACGTTATTTTATTATTCTGTTCCGCTGTGCCTATCCACTTCTTCTGCAGCACACTCATGTTATGTAGCGGGGGAGTGGACAAGCACAAGCAGACTCCAGATCATCGCTTGCATTCAGATGCATACAGAGTGCAGTGGCTCATGGGACATTTGAAGTATTTGTATGCTCTAGCTTAGGATAACAAAATCGGAGCAAGAGAATTTTGCCTCTTTGACATTTAGCTCACAACTTCTGTGAGGGTTTTTAAAGTATTTTTAGAAAAAACTTGGCAGCTGTAAATATAGGACGAGGCACAGACTAAAGATGTTTGAAGGCTTGCTTTATTGGAAAAAAATCACTTTCTCTTTAACCATTAGGTCCCTATACCTATCAGTCTGCATCTGTGCATGTAGTCTGGACAACCTATGGAGGGCAGAATTATTGAGCTACTGAGCTACTTCTGGTGTTTAAGCATTTCTAAAACCAATTGTTGATTTCCTGTTTCCAGCTGCTGATTTTGACCTACAGTCAATCCACAGCCTTGCTGCGTTTCCTGCCATGAGTTGAAGTGGGTCGCTGTTCTCCGTTCATTCTGTGCTGTCATTCTTAAGAAGTTTGAGGGCATTAGCTGTTTGCTGCAGGCTGACAATCCAACATGAAAACCACTGCAGTTTGGGAATTTATATTGCAGAATCAAAACACACCCTGGAGGGCTTCACAAAAGCAAATTCTTTATCTGTTCTGATTGGTGTCATTTCTTTTGTGATTGGTTTCCTCATTCTTACCTTAAAATGTTATGATTTGAATATGTAATCAGTAATGTCTTTCAGATTGCATTGGAACTTCTTGGCATCTCCTTTTTCTGAAACTCCTCTGTGCAATTCCTGCCTTAAAATTTAGCTGAGTGGGGAGAAGTCAGTCTTCAAAAATGATACTTAAAATCACTGAAGTGATGCTTAGGGTTTCAGCACTTTTATTTGAAGTTGGGTTGCCATATTGAGGTATCAGAATAATAAAGGAAAGTTGACATATATTAAATGTTTCAATAGCTTTTATAATGCCATTGTAAGGTATTGGAATAACACAGTTCATATATCAGGAACAGTAATTTCTTTACGATTTAATTTAATTACATTACCCTAGAAAATATTAAGATTCTTGAAATTGCTCCTTGGTCATGGAGACGACATGAGATAGACTTGAGATAGGCATTGGAGAGGTCAACTTGATTGTTAAATAGAGGCACTGTCTATGAGTAGCTGAAAAGGCAGAAAAGCACACAGAGGACTGGGAAATTAGAGAGGTAGAATTGTTTTTCTGAAGCAGTTTCTCTCTCTTTTTAGTTATCCATACTTTCCAGTTAGTTCTTCTCTTTTTAAAGGAATCAAATGGAGTTGTGCTTTCTACCTAGGATAAAATAAACAGCCACAAATCCAATGTGCAGCTACAGTAGTCATAAAAATCTGTGGTTGAGGAAGGCTGGACAATTTCTATTAAGTTTTGTACTTTCTGGAATTCCAGAGGTCGCGTTTGTCATCTGGAATTGTAGTTCCTAAATTGCCCCAGGCATTTGGCTAGTTCTTAAGAAGGAGCATCTTGAATTTGGATGAAAGGAAATGTCATATTTGCCAAATTGTAGGTGTTATATTTCCACTCTTGTCTCCTTAAAACTGGCATATTTTTCCTTGGAAGTAATTCTTCTATTCAGATTTGATGAGTGTTTCTACGCCATAGAGAAAATTCTGAGAAAGCTCAAAACAGATCTTCTGTAAGTAGCACAATTATGTGCAGGTCTTAACTTAAGGTACTGTAAATCCTACTTCCTGGTTTTCAGGAGAGAGTTTCTGTGCATCTGGGCTGTATCATATAGACTTATTGTCCTTCCATTTCTGCTCTGCTGCCTTTGCCCAAGAGGATAATGTGAGTGCAACAAGCAGTTGCATGCAGCCTTCAAAGAATGTGGTTTTGCACAGGTACCTTGCAGTGGCTTCCAGCACTAACTGTGCCTGTGCTTTCTCCTTGTAATTGATTTGACATATTTGTGCATATCTGAGAGCAGTGGCTTTCCAAAGAAAAATTTGAATTTTCTGTGCAGTGATTATTTATTTTTAATCTCCCTTGAAGCCCTATAGCATTCACTTGAATAGATGATCTGTTAGAACTCTAGCAAAAAGTATATTGCTGGGTGTGTTAGTTTCTAACAGAAGTTACTTCTCTCACAGTGTCTGGTATGAAGCTGTGTTTTGTTCCCAGAAGAGAAACAACTGGTAACACCTGGCAGTGTTGAACACAGCCAAGGACACATTTTGTTCCTCAGTGAAGCAGTTAGAAGGCATAAGGAGCTGTGAATTGGGAGGGGACAGGACCAGGGCAGCTAACCCAAACTGACCAAAGAGCTATTCCATACCACATCACATCATGTGATTTTTACGGAAGAGAAATTGCTCTCTTGCTCGGAGGGAGGGGCTGCTGGCCGGCTGGGTATCGGTTGTTGGTCCCTTGCTTTGTGTATTATTTCTTGTTTCTTATATATATATATGTACTGGTATTTCTTTTATTCTCTGTGCTGTCTTAGTAAATACCTTTTATCTCAACCCACAAGTTCTACCGTATTTATTCCTTAATTCTCTCCCCCATCCCACTTGGGATGGGGGAGGGTGAGCGAACAACTGTGTGGGACTGAGCTGTCTGCTGGGTCAAACCAGGACACTGGGTCACAGACTAAAGATAGCTTGGAGTTCTCCCATAAAAGCGGATGAATTCTGTGTTAAGCTTCACGCATAATTTAGGGTGGTTTTGTATGCTTAAATACTGACATGATACAGTCCAGGTGGAATACTTGATAGGCAACTGAAACCTCTTTCATCCAAGCACATTGGTCTTAAAATCATTTGGCTGGTTTGTATATATAATTCAACTTTTTTAGTTATTTTAGCATCATCATGAGCTTACAGTATTTACTGAGCCACCAGTTTTGCCACTTTGTTCTCCCTCTGAAATATTTTTCTGATGGTTGAAATGCAATGAGATACCATTGAGCTGTTTGTTGGAGCGAGACGATGCATTCTGTTCATGAGGGGGATCAACCAGTGTCCTCCTTTGCTATGCTCTATCTTAATAGGCAAAGGTGCTTGCCAGCTGAAATGAGAGTATGGTGCCAAGGCTGTGTAAGTTCTGCACACCATTGGACAGCTTGGAAGAGCTGATGAACTTGTTACTACTCTAGGTTGGAGACTCAGCTCATTCTGCTAGTAAAATATGTCCTTTGCTGCAGCTTTGGAGAAAATGAAAAGAAATTGGGAAATAGATCCAACAGTTTCCACTTCTAAGCCTCTCTTATTTTTCTGTCCAGCTTATTTAACTGTCATAGAAAATTAGGCAGAGAATAGAAGATGATTAAAATAGATGTAAATGCACTTCGCTGACATTGATGTTCTCAAATGCTTTCAGTAATAGCATACTATATCCTCTCCGTCTTCTGTAGCTAAATGGTCTATTGTATCTGGTCATGAGCACTAATGTTCTTCAGGAAAGATACGGATCTTGATTTTTGTGAACACAGGCCCCCTTTTAATCTTACAAATATTGTGAAAATGACTTTAGGCAGTAAAGGAGCCAGCTTTCTCCAGATCTGCAGATATTGTGAAAGAGATGAATGGCTTCACAAGGCTTTGGATTGGGATGGTTATTTCATCAGGGGAAAGATACGGGACATCTTGTTTTTCATCTGCTTTTCAGAAATTTGATTGGAATAGAAAGGTCTCAAAGTTTTATTAGGAGAATAAAGTGCTTTTTCTTGTTTCATTGGATGTATGGAAATGTGTGGATTTGGTTAGGGTTTTTTTTTTTTCTAATTTTTCAGTCATTTCACCTGCCTTTTTTTGGAGAAAACAGAGTGAGAGATTCTGTCTTGGGAACCACTGTTACTACTTGTAAAGGAGCTACAGTTGTAGAAAATTTTTGAATATATACGTGTGTATTATTTTAAATCAGTCTACTGGATGTGTTTGGTATTAAAAAGCATTGCGGATCACCATTACTTCATAGCTACAGGTTTGTTCATAGACATATCCAGAGGAATTTAAACACCGAAGTGTGAAATGCATAACCCTGAGGAGTAGGGCTAAATATGCCTCTAATGCCAATGGTGTGCTAAACTTTGCTCTATTTGAGCACGACTTTCTTTGCAGTTGTGCTCAGTGAAAATTCACCATATACTATGGTCAAGAGTATGTGATGTATTCCTGCCGGACAAGTTCTTACTATTAGGATAAAGAGAGAAAAGAATTACTGAGGGTATGTGACATTGCAGAATGTCTGGATTGATGGAAACATTGCAGTAATCTCCACAACTCAGTTGCTGTGCACATGGGATTACAAATGAAGCAATTTTTCATCAGCGCAGCTTTCTCCTGCTATGCAGTTCTCATATGCCTAATTTAATTGAAAAATGTGTTTTCCTGAATTGTATTTGCTAGGTGGGGTGGCTCCAGTCCTCTCACTGTTCTGCTTCCTGCTGTTAGGTCATGTCTATGGAAAACGGCGTAACAAGATGCCAGAATAGGCCATATCCCACTTAATGTAGATATTTGCTATGTTTAATAAACGTGTTTCTTCAGGATACAAAAACAGCACAGGTTACTTCTGGCTTATCAAGTGCTAAAACTGGACTTAAAAGTAGGCAAAATCTGTCTGAAACAAATCCTGCACAGTTCAGTTATGTTCTGATTTAAATTACTACAAATGAGTCAAATCTACCATGCTCTCTTCTGACTAAGGGAATCAGGTGCAAAAAATTAAAACTTGAAAATGTTAGGATTTACATATTTTAATGGATTATTTAGTGGTTTCCAAGCTGTCTGGAAAGTTTGGTACACATCAAAAAAGAAAATCTGTGGGATTTGTACTGTGACCTGTAGAAGTGTTTATAGAAAAGAATGGATGACTGACTTCTTTCAGGTGTTAGGAAGGGTTTTACGATGTAGCCTGGTTTGGAGTTTTACTGTATTATAAGGTTGGCAAATGATCTCATCATCTTTATCAGCAAATAAGGCCGATAATTAAATAAGCTATAAATAAATAACACAGTGATGTGGATCAAGATGACAGTATACAAGTGCAGTGTATGTTCTTGATCGTAGTATAGAGTTTAAATTCATTTTTTTGCCCAAGTAGTTTTTAAGTACTGTTTTGTCTAGGTGGATGTTACACTGATTACTCTGAGAGGAGCTTTTCATATGTCAGAACTGAGAGATCCCAATGCTTAAAACGTTGTGCTCAGTTTACAAAAAGCTATGTTCTACTCAAAATTTTTACCAAAAGGACTGCCATAACATGTGGAAGTAGGGATTTTCCTCATTTTAATCCAGAACTTTAGAGGCTATGAATGGTGAATTATTTTTCTTAGACAAGATTATTAACTTAACCAAATTTAATGAGGTGGATGTGAGCAGTAGAGAAAGGAGAGAACAGAAATGGGCAAAAAAGCTTGAAGTCACAAAAGGGAATGCAATCTAACTGGAACATTATTACACGTACCCGTTTACAGGAGGATACTCATTTGGATTGTTTTTATTATATGATTTGGGAAGCACTGAAGTCTATATATGCTGAAATAGCACAAGCAGTAAGAAATAGAAAAAATGAAAGTGATAAATCTGTGATTTTTTTGTATATATTAGAAGCATTCTTTTTTGTATTACAGCCATTCTTTTTAATATGTTTCAAAATACTACAGCTATTCTCAAGTTCAGAGGTGTATTTTCTTTCAAGTTCAATTCTTAGATGATGGAGTGTTTTTAAAGGCTCTGGGATGGTTCTTTTACTGTCTTATGTCTAGAGAAAAAAACTGAGTCAGCTGTTTCATGAAATGTAATTTTCCAAGAACTTGAAAAGCCTTTTCACCTTATGGAAAAAGACTTCCCTAAACATAAGAAATTTCTCAAGTCTGAAAAACTACTTCTGCTGCTTACTTTTGCCCTAGTGGTGGCGTCTCTACAGGACAGAAAATAAGAACTATGAAATGGTGTTTTCCATGGTTCGTGCTCATTCAGTCTTATTTTGGCCCTGAGAAAGACATATTGCACTGCAAAAGTTTCCAGATAAGCAGACGTGATGTAATTTCACAGGCTAGCCAGAAGAGAAAAAACTTCAATCTGATGGGGCAGTTTTGTTGCCAGTATGGATCTGAATGTTGTAGGTTGAGTTCATTTCTAGTATTTCACAGGACTTATATAGCACATCGATTTTTATCATCATCTTCAAAGCATACAGGCAGCAAAGCCACGCACACCCTCCTGTAGGCAGGTCACTTTCAATAAAGTGCTCATCAGAATCCCTCACTAAATTACATTTGACATGTGCTATTAAAATGCATTAGTTCAACACTGAACACCACATAATTGTGTTTTGCAGCTTGATAATGTTACAATTATGGTATCTGGTAGTATGTAACATGATCATCTTATGATACTCGATTCAGCAGAGCACCCTAAGAGTGGCTACATATGTGGAATTTAGCGGAGCTTAGCTCTCTCTGATTTGGTGCACACCAGGGGTGACTAAATTCAAGCACATGCTTGGAATGTCCTCTAAATGGGGCAGGAAATAACCATCGTATTTTCTAGCATATTCTTTCCTTTCACCTCAGAAGAGAAATCCTGCTTGATGCAGTAAGCTTTGTGTGTGAAACCCACAGGATGTACAAGTGACTTAACTGCCTTTCTGACTTCATAGAATTTGTGTTCACTGCAGGTACAGAAAACACTTTGGACAAAAAAAGTTACCTCACAAGTCCTTACTTGTGCTCAAATCCTCACTTTGCATTTCAGAGTTACCTGCACAAACCCTTATTTACCTTGTGTCTCGCTAGGGGTGACTTATGGAGAAATGTTTGTGCTTTCTGAATGTGAAATACATCTGTTTGTTTGCATTAATTTTGTGGCAGTACTGCCAGCGTAACTGTTGGTTAGAAGTATGTGTTGCCAGTTTGTATAGGAGCTCTGATAGAAATGCTGATATTCAGCTAAGTGATACAGTATTTTCTTTTAAAGTATTCAGCATGACAAAGCCTCTAAGGAGGTGTTGTTTTCACATCTGCCAGTTCAGGGTGTTTTGATTCATACAGCTGACAAAATTCAGACGTTCGAATTTAGTTAAAAGCTGGCTACATTGCATCCATGCAGCTCCTTTGGGCACATGCTTGTGTTGAAGATTATGAACTGTGGCATATTGAATTAGCCCATAAAGTTGGCATACAGCTAAAAGCTGCATCTAACCATGTTACATCTTACCATGTGCATTATTATAAATGATTGTGTGATTGCTCTTAGTAATCCTAATTGTGACATAAAACATTTACATGATTTAAACTGTCTTCAAAATGGTGTAAGATAATGTGTGCACGTGCAAATGAAGCAAGCGCTGCAACTCAGATACTCTTAATTTCTGCCATTGAGAAGAATGAGGAGGTTGCTGACGCTTCTAAATTTGTCATTTTGAAAGCATGTGCTCAAAAGCAGCCATAACTTTGGGAAAAACTTGTTTATTTCAGACTGAGTGATGACTGATAAGGTGATGACTATGAGGCAAGAAGACTCTGCTTTTGTACCAGCTTATTTAAATTGGTACCCAAACCTGTATTTGCTGAACCTGCATGTGTTCTATCATGTAGATGTGGTTTTAAAAAGGAAGTTTGCTCTTGGAGTGAAGCTATGACATATATGTAATTTGATGGTGTCTTAATTAGTGTTTAGAAGAGGTGTTTTGAGTGTATTTCTTTTCTAAACTGGTTTAAAACCTTAGAGTGATTTACAGAACTTCCAAAATTGTAACTGCCCATTTAAAAGCTGCTTTTTAAGCAAATTCAATAGTCCTGCATGTGATAGCAAAGACAGCTTTTTGTCTGGTGGGTACCCTCCATCAAGAGAAAATAAAGCTTGTAATGTTGTAATTACTTTCAGAAATTTTAAAAAATCATCATTTGAAAGATAATTAATGGATTGCTCGTGTTCCAGAGCAGCAAGTAAAGATGTTCTCCATTAAACTTTTCTCATTATAGCTATGCCAGTTAAGAGCTGGATTAGATACTCCGGAGTCCAACGTGGTAAACAGTATTGTAATACCAATAAAAAGTGAAGTTCCAGTGACAAAATATCATGGGTTGTGCTGTTCTAAGACTCTGTCACCTCTGTTAGGATTTGTCGTGGTCTTTGCTCTCACGGTGTTCTTACAAAGCCTGTCTGGTAGAAGTATGGTCTAGGGACACTGCGAATGAACTGCTTTCGAACAAACCAACATCCACCAAATGTTTCTAACCAATTGATTTTCCTCTGCTCCTTCTTTGGTTTCTGCTCCCTATTTTTCTTTGCCAGAGAACAGGATAAGAGAGTAGTCTTGAAAGGAGTTTCTAGTTGTATTACCCTTGTATCTTGTTCCCCAAAGATATTTCAAAGTTTTTCTTGCTGCTGCTGTTCAGTGGTAGGTGGTAACCCATGGGGAAACACCTGCAGTGAGCCAAAGAACAAGTGAAACTTCCTTAGGGATGCTGCTAAGTCTGAGAAGTGTTCTATTGAAGAAGCAGACCTGAGCCTTTTTCATCATGGGAAAGAAGGGTTTGGATGCCTGAAGGCGGCCTTGCTGCAAGCCCCAGATTGCTGTTTGTAGAGCAGCTGTGCACCCTCATGCCAAACCCAGCTGCTGGGAGATGTGAGGTCCCAGCCGAGCGTGTTTTTTTTTCCTGAAGTTGTGATTACTTTTGAGCGCATGCTCTCGAAATATAAAAAAAAAAGTGTCAACATCCTCCTTATTTTTCTCTGGCAGGACTTTACAGACCATTACAAGGAGATAATGAGCAGAGCAACAAGTCTATTATAGGAAGATTGTCATAGAGGCTTTTGTCCCATTGGTTTGAAGGAAGATGAAATTTTGAAAAGCAGCCTAGAATCTGTGTATTTTCAGCACCTAATAATGAAGACATTCACCACACAAAGAAAGCCCCTGAAAAAGCCTTGAATGCACATCCTAGCCTCCAGCTGCATCTGTACTCCCTGCTTATTTAGGGAATTGTCTTTTGTGGGGTGGGGAAATTGAATTGGCAACTGTGAGAAAGGAGGGAATATTTTATTGATGGGTAACAATGAGGCTGTATGGCTTTCCATTAGCGTAGCTGACGATTCAACTGGACATCAATACTCTGAACAAAATCAGCACTGAAAGAATCGATCTTGGAATTTGCCAGCTAGTGTCAATAGCTGGAAATCCTAGGGCAAACTTTTTTAGCAGCTCAGAGATTGAAACAATTGTTCACAAATCGTTTACTCAATGCAGACACAGATGCCTTGGTCTGATGGACTCGAGCACAGTTCTTAAGCCAGGAACTTCTCATTTCTCACTATAGTTCAGTGCCTGATTCATCGTGTCAGATGGGCTGATTCATTTTGGCCATTGTTTCCCTGCTTGTAAAATGAGTGCAGTCATAATCTGCTTATTGTTAATTTCTGTCTGCCTCACTTGAGCTATTGTGTGGGTCAGTTAATGTCAGCGTTGTGTGCCGCAGCGGAGTGGCAAACAATGGAGCTTGCGAGCACCGGTGACAACTCACTCCCTGTTGGGCAGCACTGAGAGATTTTATGTACTCATCCCTCCCAGTATCTGTGGCCACGGTATCGTGACGTGAGTCTGGTGCCCCTCTCTGCGGCCTGGTAGGCCCCTGCTGTGCTTCTGCCATGGCCTCCCCCTTGAGCACGGGGCCTCCATGCTGGAGGACAGGTCCTGCTCCCTCTGCTCCTTCCCTCCAATGGCAGGAGCTGTCTGCAGGTCGCACAGAATGCATCAGCAGGGAGGAACAGGGCAGGGAGAGCATTGTGCTGGTGCTGGGGGTCGTGGGGATTGGCAGTACCTGGAGAAAAGGGGTGTGTGGGGCACAGCACCTCTCTGTCTGCTGCCCCACAAACCAGCAGCAGCTCTCTGCAGCTGCCCCACAGGATCCCCTGGGCACGGGGAGGACAGCAGGAATGAGGCAAGTTGTATGCCAAAGTTCTTCCAGTTCCTGGACGGCAGATGCTAAGGTACTCAGTGATACTTTTCTGTTGTCTGCCCTAACTTAGTATCATAATGTGCTCAGCTGGTATCACTCCTGACTCCCTGCAAGGCACCTGGCACTTGGAAACCAGGCTTTTAACGCAGGCTGCTAACATCCAGCTCCTTTTTTGTTAAGTCTCATCTTCCGTAACTAATAAAAATTAACATATGTCGTGTGATACAGTGTCTGCTCTGAATATCGAGTTGCTGTGGCTGTGTCTCCTCTGGTAGGTACAAGGAGACGCTTTAATTTGATACAGGATTAGTGTAAATGCGGTGGGGAGGAAAAAAATTGAACTTGCCTTCCATGCTGAAGATTTACTGTGTAACTTATAATATTCTTTGCAATAAAGTGAACATGAATGGAAAAACAATTGGGTGTCATGCAGGCTTTCTGTGCTGTCCTACTAAGTCATTCTAGTGAACAAATTCAGTGGCAGAATTGAATTTTCTGTAAGCATTAGCAGTAACGTTGGCTTACTGTCTGCTAATGCAATTACTGCTTAAATAGGAAAATTGGTTTTAAAACATCAGTTTGCAAGATTTAAGACCCATGCTGGCCCCAGGGCTTGGGTTGTAACTTTTTGTTTAGTTTTGATGTTCTGACTTTGGTGTAGTAGTGTAGCATGTCAGAGAGTTGCATCAACTGTCTCAGTATGGTGGTGATTCCTGTCCCTAAATTGCTGCAGATTTCAGATGTGGATGTGAAGCAATGACAGTGTCATTAATAAAGTGAAAAGAGAAGCCAATCTTAAGAAAAGCTTTTGTATCATCAGCTGTCATGTGTGTACTCGTGTGCAAGCACTTGGACGCTAGTAGTGTAACCTTTACAGGCTTTGATTCTGAACTGTTTAGCACTTCAACACCTGCGTGTACTCATTATGTTGATGTGTTATTAGCAATCACTTCATAGCAATTGCTTGCTTACTGGAATGTGGTCTCGTGCACCAAGTTCCTTCAAAGTATGTGCAAATAATGTATTGCCCCTACTAAAAAAAAAAAGACAATGAAGGAGAAGATCAAGAGTGGATGAACTTTGATGTGAGAAGGAATTGCAGTAATGAAACACACAAGCTCCAAGCTTCCAAGTTTATTTTTAACTCTGAGTTCGATAATCCGTCCTATACAGCTGATGGAGCAAGAAAGTGCTTTCATTGTTCTCACCTTGCTGTCATCCCAAAAACAACCAAAAAAAACCCAAACCTAGATGATGTTGCAGGGCTTTAGATCCTGGTTGCTTGTAAAACAATTTGAAGCTTATTGCAATTAAAGATTATTAGAACAAAGGACTATTTCAGTATTAGTAAAGTTGCATATGTTAAAAGAGAAATGTTTCTTCAGATTTAGTGTTACGGTAAAACCAATTTAATGCAGTAACTGTTGCAGTGATTTAGAATTTAAGAGCAATGCTGAGCTTTTATAAGTGAGCTTTTCAGAGGAAGGAAAAATAACAAAAACATTCCTTTCTGTGGACCTCTTGCAATGATGACTTATGGGAACATGTTGAGTTGAGTTATTTGTGCTTCTTTTGATAGTCATGGAGAAGAATCTAGGGACTTGTAATGCACAACCTTGTGATCTGTGGTGTTACACGGGTGGAAAACAGTATTGAACAGTTCTGGTTGATGTTGAAAAAATGCTTTACTTAGCAGCAGTTCTCTTCAGAGTTTCAACTATTCCAACCCTTGATGTTTTTCTTTATTATAAGAAAGCAGAATCTCATGACAGTAGATTTCTACTAAGTAGGTGCTCAGAAATGCAGGCTCTTTCAAACAATTTCTGTATTCATTTTGTTGTAGATGAGTTGCTTCAAAAAGAGCAAAACTACTCTGATGACGTTCTGGCCAACATGATCAGCGAACCTAGAATCAGCTATGGAAATGATGCTCTCATGCCTTCATTGACAGAAACTAAGACCACAGTTGAACTTCTTCCAGTGGATGGAGAGTTCAGTCTAGATGACCTTCAGCCATGGCATCCCTTTGGTGTTGATTCTGTTCCAGCCAATACTGAAAATGAAGGTATGTACAAGTGGGAGAAACCACAGAGTATTCTGAATTGAGTTTTGTGGTTCTTCTTTCGCTTTGTTCACTGAAAATTGAAAATTCTTTCTGATGTAAGAAGGATAGAGGTCTCAACTGTTAAATTTAAAACTGGTCTGCCAGCTGTGTCTTTGATCGAACAGAGAGTTCTGACTAAAATTGTCAGTGTAGACACACAGTACATTTCAGAGTTGAACTTACTTCTCTTTAAAAAACAGATCAAAATAAACTCCAGCAAATAGTGTCTTATAAAATATATGAGAATGAACTAAAGCACATAAGTTGTCAGACATGTGCCATGATAGAATGACTGTTTTCATTAAATAATTGCTTTTTAATTGCTGTCATGAAAATGATTGCAGATCCAACACATTCCTAGCATGAGAGGTTAGGGAGTTGGTTTTGGTTTTTTTGGTTGTCTGGGATGTGCTGCAGGAATATTTCTGCATGCACAGCAATGCAGCTGGCTAGTGATGATGTCTTCCCTCAGGAGTACTTCATATTGCTCATGGGCTAATCTATTGAAGTGGCTGCCTAATATTTTAATAATTAATGTATAGTCTGAAATTGGTAGTTCACTTGGGTGCCAGAGCCAATTAATCAGAAATGTAAGGAACACTGACCATGTCATTCAAGTTCCTCCTCCTGTGCTTGTTTTCCTTTACCAGTTCAACTCCATTTTCATTAGTGCTGAGTTAATCACAGTAGTGAAGGTTTGTTTCTGCAGAAGAGCACTAGCTTCACAAAGGCTAGAGCTACAGAAGTTTTTCTCCATGCAAATCTGTGTTTTGTGGATCAAGCCTAGCTGAGCTGCACAGACAGCAAAGTGTTCCAGAAATCTTTTGAAACCACTGGCTTAGGCTGTACCTGCTGAGAGTAAGTTTTGATCACCCACCTTGCACAGTTCTCCATGAGTTAGTGCTTTCCCCTTAGTCTCACTCCAACACAACGTGTGAGAGGCTGTGGGCTGCTGCGTGCTTGCTGTGAATCAGAACCAGTTTTGTGATCAAAGTGGGAAATCTCCAGGAGTCAGAGAAGCCAAAGATCCAGGCTAAAGACGTAGCTGGGATATAAGCAAAGTTCAACTAATAAGTGAAATAGAAGCATGCCAAATGTGAGGGGAAGAGAAGAGAGTGGGGCTAACATCAGAGCACTGGAAAGTCAGCTCTGCAGGTGAGGCCCAAGAAGAAGAGCAGAGAGAGATGGACCAAACTCAAATGGACCAGCCTGAACCAGCCAGTTGCAAGAACCAGACAAAAGTAGATGGCAGCAAGGACTCTGGAGGGCAGCTGCAGCCCGGTGATGTGATGGCAGGCTGAGAACAGCTGGCTGGATTGCATCAGGGGCTGGCAAGTAGTGCAAACCACTGACTAGGCTGGCGGGCTAAACTTCAGTTTCCTGGTGAATCAGCTGTGGCTCACTGCAGTGCAGTTGTTGAGGATGGCTGCCAGGAGCAGACCATGGTCCAGCTGGTGGCATCTGTCCTGAAGGAATTTTCCGGTAGATCTCTCACTGCAGCTTTTCCCATAGTTGAGGCATACAGGACATCCATCCGGTACCCACTGTCTGCTGTCATGCAACTTGAGGGGAAAAAAAATTAGCTTTGAGATCTGTCTGCCCAGCTTTCAAAATGTACTGATTTCAGTCACCAAATTGAGAAGTTACTAGATATACAGGTGCACTCACACATACCACAGTTTAATCACACAAACCTTTTTTTCCTTCAGAAACCAAGCCCAGAATTTAATAATGAAAGGTACATACTTCTCTGTGACGCTTAATTCCCTTGGCAAGTATTCTGAGTGTGGTTATGCTTTCAAAATGTATGACAGCAAATAAGAAGCAAAAACTCTTCTGCCTTGAATAACATACTGTTTAACTATGAATCCTTATGTATTTTAATGCACTGCATCATTTGTTGCAGCACTTCTTAATGTTTACTGTGGGAACGCCTTTTAGCTTCCATGACTTTAAATTGGTTTGGTTGTTGCTGGGTTTTTTTGATATTAGGATTGCTTTTGTCATGGAGTTACTGCAGTAAAACAATTTCATTAGTCCTGTCATTATTAACATGTAAGTCTGCACAGCTAGAAATAGAAACCATTTGATGACTGACATCTATCTAAACCACACCAACAAATAATATTTGTGTTGTTAATGTCATCATTTCTACAATACCTTCTTTTTCTCTTTAGATACCCTCTCTATATCCTTGCCCGTATTATCAAAGTGAAATTTCACAGCTTCATCTTTTTTCTTTGTGTTTGTCTCCCATTTTACTGTTTCAGAAACCCAGGACTAACTGCACCATTTGTCCTCACTTCCCATGCCTGCTTTCCCCCATAACCATGGTCCAGTCCTGGACTTTGTTTAAATTACTTCCAAAAACTTGTGTTTGTCTTGTTATAATGTCAAAAGTAGCAGTAAGTAAATAACAATTGAAACAATTTCCCCCTGCTCTCCCTTCCTCTCCCTCTCCTAGGATCTCTTCACTTATGCAGGGAGTGTTTTGTGTTTTATGCAGTACTGAGCTAGTCAAGTAACTTCAAATTTCATGTGCTATAGAAACCTCGAATACTGTAGAGCAGCTAAGTGGTGCAGTGTTAATGAGGGTCAGCATCTCTTGCTGCTGGGAGATGCTGAGCATGGGAGCAAGGATCAGAGAACCAAGGACCTCCGTTCATTTTTACCTGGGTGAGGGCTGAGGGTGCTCAACACCATCAAGAAAATAGCAGCATGTTCAGAGGGAAGGGTACCTGTGGCACCTGTGAAACCTGCTGAGCAGTTGGCCCGAGAACTGCCAGCAAGTTGCCAGTTCAGTTACTGATACTGCTTTTCTCTAGTTCGAAAGCCTAAGTCAAGTTTTTGAAAACTCTCCTGAATATAAATCCAGAGTGCTAAGAGCTCAGACTTCCTCAGTGTGAAGAATTTTTGCACTACATAAGCAATAATTTTCTTTAATCTGGGACAGGCACACCAGGTAAATTGCTCACCTCATTTCAGACTTGCATTACTGTCAAAATTTTGAATGGAGCCATTAATATCTGAGAGGCAAGCTCAATAGATCCAGGAGCTAGCAGGGTTAGGGCCTCGGATCCCCCCCCTCCAGCGCAGTCACAGCAGTGTGCCTTGTTTTTAATGAACCATTCAGAGAATGCTTAAACCAAATGTGACTGTGGAAAAAAGTGGAACGAAATGCAGCCAAAAAGTCTTAATTTCAAAGTGTCCAGTGACCTGCATACAAGTGATGAAGACGAAATACTTCAAAAAAAAAAAAAAGCCTTACATTTGTCATTCCTTCCCATGCCTATACTATTCCATGACCTAATCCCAGATTTCACCCAGAAATTTTAATAACATATTGGATTGTTAAATTGCCATATAATCTTAAGGTTTCATGAATCTATTTTAAATTTTCTTTATCTGAACTGTATGTTTAGATAAAAGGATATGTTTCATGCAGACAGTTTTTTACATATCTTTAAAAAGCAGATAGCAGGTACTAACATACATAGGTTGCTCCAAAAGCAATGCCACCTATTTATTTCCATGGAAACTACAACAGATACAAAGAGTACAACAACACTTCGATAGAGTAAATTCTCAGCTACAAAAGACTATTTTTCAACACAGCCACCACCATGAGCTATATATTTTCACAGCAGTGAACAAGAGCCTGCATAACGTGCTCATAAAAAACTGCACCAGCGGAGGTTCGCCACTGCTGAAGTGCACCACCACCTCTCACTGTGCTGACATCCACTGTTTGGTCTCCACAAATGTTCAGCAAGTGTCAATGAATGTGTGCCATTTTTAAAGCATGCAGAAATTCGGTTCCACACCTTCGCTCTGTACACGCTTCCATGTCAGACGCCATTTGGTCAGACTGTCCCTCTGCTGCCATCTGTTGCATGACAACAAAATGGAATGGAATTTTGGGAAGATTCCACCTCTACTGCCGTACCACCAACATCCACCTCTGATGTCGTGGGCCAGCACAATAAAACAGGAGGCATTGCTTTCAGTGCAGCCCTCATGGTTTCATGAAACTATGTGGAAAAGAAATTTTCATTTTTATGCCTTGTACTTAGGTGAACATTGTAGTTAAGATAAAATGTGATGATTCTGGAGCATCAAAATGAATGCAGTTTTTATAACCCTGCAGAATTCATCTTAAGAGTTTTGACCATTCATAAACTCTGCAGTAGATTTAAACTTTCTCCCTTCAGTATAAACTGTTGTGATGAGGCAGTGTGGTCCAGTGGGGAACGCATGAGGAAGCCCGCTGACAAGACTTTCAGAGTTAACTATTCTGTTACAGGGGCAAGAGCAAGCAGGTCTTAAAATTAAACTGATATTCCAAAGCTGGCGGCTCAGTGCACTCCAGGAGTTGCTCTTCTTTGTATCATGCTCCCTGGGGCCTGCTGTGCTTCAGCACTCAGAGTCACATCTGCCTTGGAAGACCCTCACCTCTCAGCTTTTTTCCTAGATTTTGCCCCACAACTGGCGTGTGGCCATAGCAAGTCATTTCACTTCTGTGCCAGTTATGAAATGTGCTGGTGGTGTTTGCCCCTCTGTGGTAAATCTGCCAACAAAACTATAGATGACAAGAATTACTCAGTGTCAACACTTAACCTAACACCAAAAATCCTGCATTACCTTGAGGTCAGGGCCATGCTTGGTACAACAGAAAATTCCTTCATTGTTTTCTCCCTTCAGCTACCCTAATTTATATTGCTGCCTACAGCCTGCTCCCTCAGTCCTCCACAGCAATTGGCATAATCCTGTCAAATTTTGACTGTGGCGGGATTACAAATGCTAAGTGTGAAGGAAACAGCCTTTGAGGAAGTGGGGAGCATGGGAGGACGACAGAGGAAGGGTTTACAGGGGGAGTTTGGGTGATGTTGGTCCTTGATTGTTTTCTTCCCTTCA
>WBMW01003007.1:327155-367508 GCA_013396635.1 Penelope pileata | reverse complement strand
ACATCCACTGTTTGGTCTCCACAAATGTTCAGCAAGTGTCAATGAATGTCAATGGGTGCCATTTTTAAAGCATGCAGAAATTCGGTTCCACACCTTCGCTCTGTACACGCTTCCATGTCAGACGCCATTTGGTCAGACTGTCCCTCTGCTGCCATCTGTTGCATGACAACAAAATGGAATGGAATTTTGGGAAGATTCCACCTCTACTGCCGTACCACCAACATCCACCTCTGATGTCGTGGGCCAGCACAATAAAACAGGAGGCNCTCACTGTGCTGACATCCACTGTTTGGTCTCCACAAATGTTCAGCAAGTGTCAATGAATGTGTGCCATTTTTAAAGCATGCAGAAATTCGGTTCCACACCTTCGCTCTGTACACGCTTCCATGTCAGACGCCATTTGGTCAGACTGTCCCTCTGCTGCCATCTGTTGCATGACAACAAAATGGAATGGAATTTTGGGAAGATTCCAGCTCTACTGAGGTACCACCAACATCCACCTCTGATGTCGTGGGCCAGCACAATAAAACAGGAGGCATTGCTTTCAGTGCAGCCCTCATGGTTTCATGAAACTATGTGGAAAAGAAATTTTCATTTTTATGCCTTGTACTTAGGTGAACATTGTAGTTAAGAAAAAATGTGATGATTCTGGAGCATCAAAATGAATGCAGTTTTTATAACCCTGCAGAATTCATCTTAAGAGTTTTGACCATTCATAAACTCTGCAGTAGATTTAAACTTTCTCCCTTCAGTATAAACTGTTGTGATGAGGCAGTGTGGTCCAGTGGGGAACGCATGAGGAAGCCCGCTGACAAGACTTTCAGAGTTAACTATTCTGTTACAGGGGCAAGAGCAAGCAGGTCTTAAAATTAAACTGATATTCCAAAGCTGGCGGCTCAGTGCACTCCAGGAGTTGCTCTTCTTTGTATCATGCTCCCTGGGGCCTGCTGTGCTTCAGCACTCAGAGTCACATCTGCCTTGGAAGACCCTCACCTCTCAGCTTTTTTCCTAGATTTTGCCCCACAACTGGCGTGTGGCCATAGCAAGTCATTTCACTTCTGTGCCAGTTATGAAATGTGCTGGTGGTGTTTGCCCCTCTGTGGTAAATCTGCCAACAAAACTATAGATGACAAGAATTACTCAGTGTCAACACTTAACCTAACACCAAAAATCCTGCATTACCTTGAGGTCAGGGCCATGCTTGGTACAACAGAAAATTCCTTCATTGTTTTCTCCCTTCAGCTACCCTAATTTATATTGCTGCCTACAGCCTGCTCCCTCAGTCCTCCACAGCAATTGGCATAATCCTGTCAAATTTTGACTGTGGCGGGATTACAAATGCTAAGTGTGAAGGAAACAGCCTTTGAGGAAGTGGGGAGCATGGGAGGACGACAGAGGAAGGGTTTACAGGGGGAGTTTGGGTGATGTTGGTCCTTGATTGTTTTCTTCCCTTCAGGCTTTCCCACTGGAAATTGCTGCCGACCTGCCTACAGGTTTATGCCAACAGTATTGGAAAACCTAGCAGAATACTTAAATAGGAAAACACTCAAAATTGTAGGCTTTAGTTAAGGATGGAAACTGTTTTTAGTGTAGCACTATGTAAGGAAAGCAGTGACATGGTCTGCTAGTGCCGCTCTGAACTGCTGTGAAGGAAGGTGGTTTGGTGGCTTGCCTTGTCTCTACAGCACGAGACCTCTGAGCTCTGTGGGAACTTTGCACTTCCACAAGAGCAGACAAGTTGGATGTGCAGATGCACTTTTATACTGCAGCTACTGTAATGTTTACTGCTTTTTTCCAGAGGCAGGAGTTACTGCAGCTATCTCCTGGGTACAAAGAACGTGAGTTCCAGATAGACTCACACTAAGGACGTAGATTATAAGCCCATAGGAACACAAAGAAAATGACACAGATTTCCTCAGAGGATGGGCAGTCCCCTTGCTTCAGTCAGCAGTATCATCAGGTTAGCGTGATTTTCTGATGCAGAACACTGTGATCAGTTCTTCTTAATTGAAAACTGTGGTTACGTCCAGTTTTCTGTGTTGCTGTGGGTCAGTTATTGCTGATTAGAAGCTTCATACTTGAATCCAGAAATTCAAATGAATACATTATTTAAAAACTTATGAATTCCAAGCTGCAACATAGTAGTTCATTTCTAGAATTAATTTCTTTTTGACACTGGCGCTTCCAGCACAGAATACATAAGAAAGGCAAAAGTATTGGAGCAGAGAGAAACATGAAAAAAGAGGGAGCTTAGCCGAAGCAATAGGTAATGACTCAGACAGCTCTGAGTTTGCACATCCTTTTTTTCTACTAGCTGTAGTGTGCTCCATCAGCCCTAGGTTTTGGCTGGTAGAGTTTTAAAATGGTGTACAGTGCACAACTGGACTAGAAAGTGTTGTTTCTCCTTTGTATCCCTTTCAAAAACTGGAAGACAAATTTACTGTCTACAAATCAGAGCATATGAGAATGAAGTATTGATTGTAGTTTTAAAATGTGCTTTACATTTTTTCAAACCCCACAGCTAGTGCAGTAAGGAGTCCCTATTAAAAGGATGAAGGATTCAGGATTCAGTGGCTTTGTAAGTCAGCATTGATCAAGACATGCCTGCAAGAGCTCATGGTGTCAGTTCTTGATGCCACTTCTAATCAGGTGACCGGGAGGTGTTTGCACGTAAGGAATATGGTTTCACTGTTCAGCCAAAAAGCCTTTGATCTCAATAGTTTCTCATTTTAAGCAGTAACCAGAATATGATGTAAAATTGACTCGTAGCTGTGGAACTTTCATCTGAAGTTGTGTCCATCCCTTCTTTTTATTTCCAGGATTAACTGAAGGCAGATCTTTTCTAGCTGTTGCTTTTGTAACTTGGTTTATGCAGTATGTCTCTCCTGCACTATTCCAACAGAAGAGCAGTTGAATTTATCATTTTGGGGGATTTTGTTTATTTTGTTTGCCTTTTTGTTTCTTTTCTGCACCTGCCCAGTTGAGCCAGTTGATGCCCGCCCAGCTGCAGACAGAGGACTCACCACACGACCAGGTATAGAACTTGCATGGCTTTTACCCTAACCTGTGTTTTCCCAGCGTGCATGCCCTCTGCTTCAGCTGAAATGATCACCTTTTCTTTGGTGTAACCCTCTCTTTAAGTGTAATGCTATGTCATGAACCAGCAGCTGGTATTTCAGGCAAGTGTTCGTACGCAAAACCCTGCCAGGCCGCGTGAGTGCTCTCTGTATCCCTGGTGCTCAGTGTGTGTGTGTGCAGAGGGAGTGGGACCCAGAACCGACATTCATGTCGAGCTGCCATCCCTGGGAGCAGAAATGCTTCAGCAGGTGTCTGGGGCAGTAGCCATGGTACCCCAGAGAGCGCTTGTAGTTTCGGAATGTGTGATAGAAATGTCTAATTCTCGATGCAAGTATCCTGTTTTTTGTAAATTGTGGCTAATAAAGAATTCATCTATACGATTTTGGAATTGCAGGGGACACCAAGATTTTTTTTTTTTTTTTACAGTGACATTTATTTTAACTAACTCCAGACACAATAATTGATACGTTTATTTGCCCTCTGTAGGTACCTGTGTCTTCCTAATCTGACTTGCTTGAGTCAGGTTGCATATTTTTAGAGTTGTTGGACAAATTCAGTTTTCAAAAGTAAAAGATCATTTTCCATATGAACATTTTTGCTTTGGAGGCTGTTTTTCCCTCATCTCTGTTTAGGAATATCTGGAAATGGTGGATTACAGTGAGCACAAACAAGCTTTTATTTCAGATTTTTTTCCAACACTTAAATAAGATCAGTTTATTTTAGGATCAGAATTATTTTAAGTGTTTTATTTTTTTATTTATTTATTTTAATTTTTATTTTTTTAATTATTCATTTTTTTTATATATACTGTTTTTTTCTTCAAATCAGATCAAACTGATCAACCTGTCTTTTTTTCCCTTCATCTTTTCCTCCAAACTTCCATTGGAAAGCCTTACAGGCAACACNTTTTTACAGTGACATTTATTTTAACTAACTCCAGACACAATAATTGATACGTTTATTTGCCCTCTGTAGGTACCTGTGTCTTCCTAATCTGACTTGCTTGAGTCAGGTTGCATATTTTTAGAGTTGTTGGACAAATTCAGTTTTCAAAAGTAAAAGATCATTTTCCATATGAACATTTTTGCTTTGGAGGCTGTTTTTCCCTCATCTCTGTTTAGGAATATCTGGAAATGGTGGATTACAGTGAGCACAAACAAGCTTTTATTTCAGATTTTTTTCCAACACTTAAATAAGATCAGTTTATTTTAGGATCAGAATTATTTTAAGTGTTTTATTTTTTTATTTATTTATTTTAATTTTTATTTTTTTAATTATTCATTTTTTTTATATATACTGTTTTTTTCTTCAAATCAGATCAAACTGATCAACCTGTCTTTTTTTCCCTTCATCTTTTCCTCCAAACTTCCATTGGAAAGCCTTACAGGCAACACTTTCTTAGTGTGTTTAAATCTTTCTGATAATTCACTGATGTTCACTGACTGCAGCAACCGCTACAGTGGGGAGTGAAAGAAGCCCGTATGTTGCAGCAATTGGGATCTACGTTGAGGCTGGCCAGATGATGTGCTCCTAGTGTTGTTTTAGGAGTATGATACCTCTTCTTGTGTTTAGTCTTAATTTACACTGTGAAGAGAGCCTGGAAACTGGTAAAGAGCTCTTGTAGCATTCAAGTTTGTGATTGTTAACCTTTTTAATTTCAGTCTTCATGAAGAATCCCCTGTTACGAGACCCATATTTATTACTAACCATTACTCCTTTCTCCCTTCTATTACCGTCCCTTCTCACACACAAGTGATGGGAATTGCTGCTGTCACTTCTCTAGGGAAAGGATTCTTTCATACTGCCATGCTCAAGTTTCAGAAGGAAATAGGATTTTTGAGGCTGTTGTGTCAAAGCACTTTGTTGGTTGGGCTGATACAAACAGCGTGAGAAGGATGGCTAGCATAGGCCGTGGGTGGTCTTTGTCAATGTGGATGACAGACTGTTAAGGAGAGGTGAAAATATCTTAACACATGAGCATTATGGATTGACATTTCCAGCAGATACAGGAAGTTTTGCAGTATGAAAAACACCTGGAATAGAAGTAATATCATCCAGGGACCTTTGCAGCACTTGTTACATTTTAGCACAGTTTAAGTGGTGCAAAGACCCTTGTTCCACAGTTTGCACAGATTGAATCCCTCCAGGTGGACAAGGATGCTCACTGCATTCCTCTTTGGAGATAAATAGAATAGGCACTTCACTCCAGAGGTTGAAATCTCTCTCTGTTGTGCCCCCATTCCAAATTTCACAGCATCAGAGTTCTTACATGTGCATGTAAAACTGGGTATTGCCCTCTTGCAGTAGTGCTAAATGTATTGTAAGGGGAAGTAAAACGTATTCCCTTCACCATTCCTGGTAGACCTTCATCCTTACGTCTGTAATCACCATGCTCAGCTTCTGCAAATTTGTCCTCGCTGACACAAGTTCTGGCTAAAAATGCCCACCTGATTTTTCATTATTTTTTTAAAAGCAATTTATCTGTGCTAGAATTTTGGTTTAACAAAGAATTGGTACCAGTCTGAGTTGCCGTCATAAACTAGGAATTGTGGAAAGCAAACAGACAGTTAATTAAACAGTGTGAAATACAAAGGGATTCTGACAGTTTAAAAATTACTGTGCTTTAAAATTGTTGTACTTGCTAATTAAAAATAAAACATCCATGCTAGAGGTTAAAAGAGGAAAAGACGTTTCTTCAGTCACTGTGCTTTCAGTGTAGTCAGTTGTACAGTTTGAGACTATTCTTCAGAAATAAAAATCTGAAAAATGAGAATATTATATTGCATTGAAAAAGTATTAACAGGGGGCCTGGAGTTAAATTAATACACGCAAGTGCTTGTAAGTTCTTGTTTTGTTTTAATTGCCTGTATTCCTGTTGCTTTCCCAAAAGCTTTGCCATTGTCATAGTCTCAACTTTTCAGCTTACACTTCTACTTGTTTTGCTCAAGTGAACCAGGTGGTTACCAGCTTCTTCAAGGTTAAAATACAGCTTTCATGTCAACACGCAGTAGTCCAAGCCTGGGCTTAAGAGCTAGTGTATGATTTTAGGCATTTAAAATCCTGGAAGTCAAATCTTGAAGGACCATCACAACCGTACAGACCTGTGTCCTTTTTTCTCTGTTATCTTGTTACTACTTCTCACCCACACCTCATTTTTACAGTGATCACTGCACTTTTCTTAACAACATCTCTAGATTGCGCAGATGGTATTTGTCCCTTTCCTAGGAGAGAAGTTGTTTGGTCACAGAACAGAAAGGAAAAGCTTAGTTGTTTGTAATATTTGTGATAACTAGAGTCTTTAATACTTCACCACATCATTCTCTCTCAAAAAAAACCCCAACAAAACAGAGCACCTATGGCTGGAAATGTGAAGAGTTGTCCTATCCATAGCAGAAAAGCTTATGAGGTAGGACCAAGTGTGAAGTGTTCACTAAGATTCAAGACAGAGTTGTCCAAATCTCTGCCTCTGTTGCATTCCACCTTGACTAGCAGCAGCTGAAGCTTGAATTCGAGTCTGATTTACATCAGTCTCAGCAGCAGGGTTATTTAGGGGGGAATCCCTATTTCCTAGTATAGATGGAACATCTGCAGTGATTCACACTGGTATTTGAAAAGGAGCCCAGTGCTTCAACACATTTTACTTCCCCTTTTTAATCCACAAATGTGGGAACAAAAGTAAGAGTTATGCCTAAATCTTTCCTGTCATCTCCTTCCCCAGAAGGAAGTAAACAGAAATAGTAAAAAGGTCAAAGGAAAGAGAAATGTCTAGATGTACTAAGCAGTCTTCACTGAACTGCATTTTTTTAATACAGCATGAAATGTTAAGAGCTTTATGGCACATCTCTAGCTGTTTATGAATTGCTGCATACAGGGAGACGGTTGGAAGGATTCAGTCCAGTCTGAAAACATGGGAGGTTCCACAGGAAGGGCTGCAGATAGCAATACCACTTCAGCTGACCGCCTAACTGAGGAGCTTTTTCAACAGTGTCTCCTTCTCGCCCATGTCTCAGAGGTCACATTTCATTTCTTGCATCTGAATTTTGGGTGATCATCTGTAGCTTTGTTCTGTGTATATATAGAGAGAGACATACATATAGACATTTCATGTCTCATGAGAGAGACATTTCATATAGAAAAACACATCCAGATCCTCATAAGCAAGTTCCCTATTGCTCATTTAACTCAGCAGTCTGATCTATGGAAACTGAGGAAAGATTAAAAACATGCCCTCAGAATGGATGTTGCTTATTATCAGCAGATTTTGTGAAGTTCAAGGATAAAGAAAATAGCCTGGGCTCTGTTGAGGGTAAATTGTAGTCACATCTGTTGCACAGTTGTGACTGTAATGACTACAGTAACAGCTGTAATTCTACCACTAACAGGATGCCTGTAATTCACAACGCAAGGGTATTCTGGTGTTAACTGTGTTATTTTCTTCCACGTAGTGTGGTGTGATGGTTTTTTTTATGTTCCCCCTACTCCTTGTTGGTCAGTTGTTTTGTGAACATTTAGTAATTTTGAGGAGAAACTGCAGATAAAGCTGCTTCTGTGTCTGTGGCCCTTTTGCTGATAAATTGTGACATGTCTGTCTTAATTTTATTATGTAGAAGGCTGAGGAATTTCTTACACATGGTTGCAGGGGCTCTGTAAGCCTAACGACTGCTCTGCAGGATCATTAGCGCATATACTACAGTCTGTAGGAGGTGAGGGCATAGAGCAGCTTAGGGAATTATTTATGATTTTCCTGCCAGAAATTGCCCGATCTTTTTCTGCTCTTAGTGATGATGATAGTTCAATACAGTTATCTTAAACTGTCTGCAGCTACCAAATAAAAATCTTCAGTGGATTTTTTTTTTTCCCCGTTAGGTAGTTAACTGTGAATGCAATCATACAGGCATCTGCACAGCATCTAGATTGGCATGCCAGAAAAAGGTTACCAAATGTTACTTGTGTTGATTATTCATTCTTACATACGTGTGAATTATCTCTGGTCTTCTAGAAAAAAAAAATGTCCAAGTTAGTTCCAGCAAGATTTTTTTCTTCTTTTTAAAAGGATTCTTTTAAAAAAATAAAGGATTTTAAGGATTATTTCTAAAGTAAGATTTGAAAGCTTCTTGGGAAAAAAAAAAAAAAACTTGTTTGAATTTATTTACTACTTTCTCCAATTTGAGAGCCCTGTAGTCATCCATGAATTCATAGCAAACAGCCATTTTACTAACTCTCAAGGAGAGACCAGAAAGTTTTGGATCCATGCAGTCTGAAAAGTATGTACTCCTCACTGATACTTGAGTTACCTTTACAAAAGTGAGCATATAACCTTAATTTTATGCATGAGGAAAATGAAAGAGCTGAAATGACCTGCACAAGGTCACAGAGCTACACAGAAGTAGTACTTGAATTTCTAGTACGGACTTGAAGTCATCTGCCCGGATAATTGTTCACATGCTGTGTTCCTCTCCATCTACCCTTTTTTTTTATTTTAGATGAAGCTTTACTCAGGGAGACCTGTTTACTACACTTGCAATAGGCTCTGGTTCAGGAAACCACCTCTTTTTCTTAAACTCAAATATAGATCATGGGCATGAACTTCAGTGTTTTCTCAAATTCTATACATACATCTATTGCACAAACCATTATTAGATCTGCTCCTTTTTTTCTCTTTTATGTGGAGACCACCCAATTCTGGCAGTCTCAGCTGTTCTTCACTCGGAGGTTTGATTTTTAACTCTGAAAGTAACTGGAAGATGACAGACATGGCTAAGACTGTTTCAGATCCTTGGAAAACAAAATCACAAGATCTTGCTGGTCTGTTAGTTAACCAGTGGGTGAACTAGTCGCAGGCAGTGTAGTAGATAAAGAACACCACGTTACTCTCTTGGTAGAATTCATTGTATCATATTTATTCTTGTCCTTCTTAAAGCTTAAATTATATATTTACACACAGAAGCTTGTCTGTGTGAGAGTAGAATGTTCCTCAAAGCAACTGCTTTGTCTTTATTTCATTGGAGTAGTTTTTAACTCTGTTTTATTGGAGTTTTTTTCGTTTCTTTTGTGAGCAAGGAACAATTAAGCTTGTATACACTGCTCTTTGATGTTTGGAATATATGTTTGTGTATGTTTGTGTGCATACTTGTAAGCGTGTGTATTTATAAAAGCACTTTACATTGCTAATTAACAGCAATATAATTAAAAGGCCATTATTCAACAAACCTAATTATTCAAGAGCAAAACAAGAAAAAAAGCTGAATCTTATTTTCCATTACATATACAATTGGTTGGCACACATTTATTGTTAATAAATGGTTTTATTTTATCAAAGTATAGTCTTAACTAGCTCATTTTGTTGGATTTTACTGAATGCTTTTAAGACTGTACTTTCGATGTTTAAATAGTTTTTGTCAGTTTTGCTAAGCAGATGCAAGTTAAAATATTTACCAGCTGCACTGTAGCATTTTAAAATTGGAGTAATTAGGCATGGAACTCCCTAAAGATAGCATGTAATTTAGAAGAAAAAGCACTAATAATTATCATTACTTGTGAATTTGCAGTGAGGCTGCTGCTCCCGTTTTTCTTCTTTTATGTTGCCTTTTGTGTTAGAATGGGTACAGCGGTCTTAGACAGCTGTTTGCATCACACACCTCCAATAAAACTTTCAGAAGAACCTAAAGTTTTTCCTTCTATTGCCTTTGAAAAATAAATATGAAATGCTCCTGTAATTCTTGCCCATGGTGTTTGGCTCTGTTTAACTGAAGCTAACAACGACCTGCTGTCTGAGCTATCGTAGCTAGCTTCCAACAGCTGCGGTCAGAGCCCCAGAGCAGAGGTACCCAAGCCCATTATCATCGTGCCTCTGGCAGTGGTGCCTACAGGATACTTAGAGCTTTCACCCCTGCCTTATTGCTCTTAGCACATCCTCTGCGCTTTTGGCAGCCAGCATTTGATAGACTGCCAGGACTGGAAATTTTATTTTCACCATTGTGTTTTGTAACCCTAGATGAACCTTTCTTCTTTGCATTTGTTCTTTTGTATTTTGAATGTTCTTATTATTTGTGCCTATGAGTTCCACAGTCCAATCTTTCATTACCCCAAATTATGCGTACATTCTTTTGTTAGTTTTTAATCTGCTGTCATAATCACATTGCTGTCCTGTACTTCCATAGGAGAAACAATGAACAGTCATTTCCTGTAGATTTTCTCCTTGTCATTCACAGCCATATAGATGTCTGTAGTGTCTTTTTCCAGTTTGAAGACTCCTGATTTGTCTGCTCCTTCCTTGTGCAGAAACCATTCCATACCAGTGATTGTCTTGCTGCTTTGTATCTTTTCTAGTTCTTCTGTTTTCATGTGTGGTGGAGTGACCAGAACTGACAGCCATATTTAAAATGAAGTTGCGTCGTTTCTGTAGTGGTGTAATGACATTTTCTGTTTTCCGTGTTCCTTTGTAATTACTTCTACCTTTCTCTTTGTCTTTTTGACTGCCACTGAGACAAGTGCCCACAGAGAATTACCCGCAGTGACTCCAGGGTCTCTGTCGTGGGTGGAACAGAGCCAAGTTAGAGCCCACTGTCGTGTATGTATAGTTAGGGCTGTTTATCCCTGTGTGCACCACTTTACATTATATCAGCATTAAATATCCTTTCCCTTTTATAGTGCACTCAGAATTTGTAACATCTTCCTGCAGTTCCTTGCAGCTGGTTTTACTTTGACTTTTTTTTTTTTTTTTCTGTCAGTAAACTTTGTCACTGCACCATTCACTCCATTATCCGGATCACTTCTGCAAATAGCACAGCACAGCTCCTTGTGAGACCCAGCTGGTAACCTTCCTCCATTGTGAAAAATGGCCGTCTATTTACACTTTCTTTCCTGTCTTTTAGTCGGTTATGGGAAGTCATGTAGGACTTTCCTTCTTAAATCTTTCCCATCTTAGCTTCTGCTGCAGCTTTGATGAGGGATCTCCTCAGCTGCTTTTTGGAAGTGGAGATTCACTCTGAGCCAGATCACTGCTTCCCGCGTGCTTGCTAGCTCTTCTGTGACCTCAGAGAGATTCGGGAGCAGGACTTATCTCTACAAAACACAAGTTGATTCTTCACCAATATGTATATGTATGTACATGTTCTAATCAATATTTATATCTTCAGTGAATTTGCCAGCTGTAGCAAGCAGTTCCCCAGGTCCTTGCCCTGGGGGAGTTTCCATGTGGTGGTTTGGCCAGCGTGCCCAAGGGGCAGCTGGTGTGGCCATGAACAGCAGCAAGCACCGGGGAGCAACTCCAACTATGTGGAACACTGCTTTTCTGCTGTTGTTTCACCCTTTTAATCCTAACAACAAAGAGGCAGAGGGTTTGAAGATGTGAGCCTTGGTGCGGCCAGATACATGTTCTCATTTTCTTCACTTCTTGATGAAGGTGTGGAGGCTATTTTGGGATTATGCACAAAGGAGAGTGAATTGTGTTCTTAGTTTGGAAAGCTAACTGTAGCTGCTTCAAGTATAGAAAATTAAATCTCTTTTCAGGCACCATGTGGATTTTATTTCCTTCATCTCCATTTCCTCCTGCATTTCATTGACAGATCATCATGGTTTGTTTTCAAACTGCAGTTCCTTAAGTACTTTACTGTTCTTGCATTTAGAAATGGCCTCTTATGTATAAGTGTCATAATATACTTGTCAGTAGTGTAATGTGGCATCAAAAATCAGATGCTTAGTACAAAAACTGAGATCTTTGAAGTGCTTTATTCCTTAAAAGGAAGATAGATTTTATGGAGCAGTCAGACTGTTCAAGACAATAACCATAAATAATTCACTGCATGAAGATTATTCTTGTTTTCACCTTTGTAAGGTTTATTGTGAAAAGCAAGATTAGTACCTTAGAGTGAGATTGTCGGTGCAGTCTGGGGAAGTTCTTGGGAGGGTTCTCACTGTCTCATAGTACAAAACTAAATCAGTATTTAATGGAAAAACATGTGCAAAGCCAAGAAAATGGAAATAATGCTTTCATTCAGTGCTACTTCAGACTGTGGAGCTCATTGGCACGTGGAAGTCTTCAAGAAATTATTGACAGACCAGAGAAGTGGTGGAGCACAAGAGCAGTCAGTAGCGCTGAGAATTTTAGAAGAGGTTTTTTCCTTTGCATCAGTGCTTACGATCAGCCCAAAATATTAAGTCAGTGGAGGTGATTAAATGCTAAAACAAATACAGTCAAGGAATATGAACCAGTTGGCTCTCATCACATTAGACAGGGCGAGGAAATAACTTGTCATAAACACCATGCTTCTGCAATGTTTGTACCTCCAAGCGATATAAATGTCAATCACTTGTACTGAGAAGGGGAACAACCAGCTATGTGAATATCCATATGTTCTCTACAAGCCAGAGCCAGCTTTTCGGGACAAAACATTTAGAGAGGATGCTGTGCTCAGCTGTTGTAAGTCTGGATCGTTCTCCTAAGGCTGTTTTCCAGGAGGAAATCCTGCCCTCCTTCCCAGTTAGGCAAGTGCAGCATCTCCCCTTTGCACCTGTAAGGGGAGAACGGGTCTGCAAACTGCAGTTAAAGTCACTGCGAGCTGTCATTACTTGCATTACTGTGTGACTCTAATCAAGAGACAGGGTTATCTTCTAGGCAGAAGTCAGTTCTGAGCAGTCGGAAATATAAAAACAAGGAAGAACTCTGTAAATTTCACAGACAGCAATAGTAAGTTATTTATGCTTGTTTGTGCATAACATGCAGGTTCACAGGAAGCAAGAAAATAAAATAGTTTCCCACCTCACCCAATGGTATGTGTTTTTTCCTCACAGCAGCCTGAGCTTAGGAAGGAGAACGATTTCAGCCTGAACACTAAATTTTCTTGACATTGCTAAAGCGGCTGTCAGAGCAGATCCGTCTGCATCCTGTGAGCCAGTTCAGGAGACCGTGTTGGTCCCTGGCAGCTTAGTTCTTGCTGTGTTTCTTTCTGAAAGCCTTTGATGCTTGCACCAGCGTAGCTGCAGAGAATTAAGGAATGTTAACAGAGGAGAAATTTTACCAGCTCATTCTGTGTCACCTCAGTGACTGACATGTCAGACATACCTCACTTTCCTCCCAGTTCCCTTTCACACTGCATCACCTCCTCCATGTGAATGACACCATTGCCTTCTGCTCCTGTAATGGTGGAGGTAAGCACAGCGCGACCGAGATGGTGGCTAATGGGTTGTCATTGCGCTGCAATGCAGGTTCTGGCTTGACCAACGTTAAAACAGAAGAGGTGTCTGAAGTAAAGATGGATGCAGAGTTCCGACATGACTCAGGATATGAGGTGCATCATCAAAAACTGGTGAGTGAACAAGTGGTGCTCTGTACACGTGGTTTGAATTCCTGATTAAATCCCAAACTCGTGGAGCGGTTATAGCCCGATTTCCCCTGGGTGGATGCTGAAATTGTCAACAAAAAGTTTTCGTGTGAACAGCTAATGATTCTTGTGGTTTTCTCTAAAATGAAAGTAGAGCTGGAATAATTTCACCTGAGAAGGTGAGAGCCATTGAGTCTCACCTAAGAGGAAATGCCGGCAGGTCTTGCCCTCACACTGCCATGTGGCCAGATGTCTGTTCAGGCAATACCTGTCCCACTGTCCATCTGCCATTGTCATATAACTAAAGAGAAGAAATACAGAGAAAGAAGATGCTAAATAAATTTAAAAAGAAGAAAAAAGGGTCTCACGGAGACACAGCAGGCTGCAGCTAGAAATAAAGGGGACACCTTTTCGGGAACAGATTCCTGTTCTGTCAGAACAGACAGGAGTGGTACATGAAGGAGCTGGACTCCATGGAGCATAACCTCTGGCAAGATCCCCTGCCTGGGATAAGAGGATGCTGGCCTTAATTTTGTGTATCTTTGTGTTTTGTTCCATAAGCTATATGAAATTACTAACAGGTTAAGGGCAAACAGGAGAAATAGACTGTTCCTCCTTTGAATGGTGCTTCTTATGAACACAAAAATAACAATCAAAAGCAATTGAAGAATAAGCATCTTCTAAAAGCTTTTCTTCAATTCCTTAATAACTAATGAAGAAGCCACACAGCAGTGTTGACTATAAACCTCTTCTGCTTCCTCTTTTGTAAAAGTATCTTACATGATGAGATTTCAGTTCCATGACTTTCAGTATCCTCATATTAAACTTGAAAGCTTTTTTTCTTAATATATTCTTAAAGCTAAGTAGTGCTGAAAATTAAAATTAACATGGGACTCAAATTTGCATTTGAACTAGGCAATCACTGTGTGAAAAGATATTCTGCCGTCTCTTTGATGCTGAGAACTGAGAATTCCCAGTTTGATGAGCTAATCCAAAATGCATTAGCACTAATTTGGGAAATTCTGACGCGCTCAGCTCAGATGAGCTAAAACATCCTGATGGAGAAATACCATGTGAGTTTACTGAAGGGAAGGAACTTGCAGAAGTGCGTTTTTAGACTCTTGTTCGTTAGATATCGATCCTGTGTCACACGCACTTCCCTGCAGCGACCTTTAGTGTTTAAGTGCTCTGAGAGCAGCAGTTTGGAGCTGCCGGCTGCCCTTGCTCTGGTAGCTGATGGGGAACGCGTTGTAGGCCATGCACTCGGGCAAACTGTGTCATGCTTAAAACGGGGCCTTCCAAGCTTTTTAAAGCATTTAGTGCCATGCCCCTTACCGATAGCTACAACCATTATTTAAAAATCAGCAAGCTGTCCTCTACATTAGGTTTTCAATTGAGACCACACCAAGCAAGGAGTCTCCGCTATTGCTGAGAAAGTACTGGAGTGATGCCTTACAGTGCATGGCTTGTTTACTGCATGCCATGTCCTAGCTGATGCCTTTCCCCATTAGCTTTAATTTAAAAGCAATGAGCAGAAAATACTTTCATCTGTGTTTTCTTCTGTGCCCTGCTAAGATTTGCTGAAAGTCTCCATAGGATATTGCTTTGAATTCAGCTATGCATTGTATTTGACATGCAAACTTCTGAAATTGCAGTTATTTTCTCCTTTGTGGGTGCTCACATTTTAGCTGTACATTAAATTGATTTTCATGACTCAAAGTGCTCAAGGCCTTCCTCTGTTGCACATGTATATTAGCGGGGGCATTTCACAGTGCTCTGAAACACTATGGCAAGACTTTCATTCCTGAGCAGGTAAAATTGAGAGAAGAAATTACTGCTTCACATCAGCTTATGCCAACACTGTCCGCTGTGTGCACTTAGCAGTGAATTCTTAACTTTGTTTAAATGTATTTCTTGCTTACAACTAGGAACAATATAAATATTTATACTGTGCATTTTAATACCTCTCTGAGGAAGAATGTGTTTCTTAAAGACTGCAAATGTTACACAGCTCATTATAATTCTCAGCTGCTTTCCTCCTTCCCTCTGCATTTTTCTTAAATACTTGTCAAAGTATTTAGTCTTTCAGAGTGAGGTAGTCTTACAATTCTGTGAATGTAATTTATTTTGTAATCCTTTTTGACCATTTTGGTTTAAAATATTTATAATAATAATAGCAAAAGCCTAATATCGGCAAGTGGACAGAAGATTTATCAAACACGCATAAATGCGAAATGATCCATTATTTGCTTGATACCAAAGGGGAGAGTGAAAACAATTGCTTACATTTCATACCTGCCCCTGTTGCTAACAGCCAGTCTTACTAAATGTGTAGTAAAGCATCTTGCTGTCTGCTGATTTGCCGTATCAGTACATACAGTTCAAGCAAACCTTCTCTGTTTTTTGCACAGCTGTCGCATTGTGTAGATCTCAATGCATGGGTATTGTCACCACCCAGGTGTAGCTCATCCTCTCTTTGCCCTGCAGAATCTTGATGTGTCCCTTGCCAGATCGCTTAGATCAGCACACTTGTGTGTGCTGGACCCCTGTCCCATTGGTGTGAGAGTTTTCCCCAGCTGGTTGCACTCAAGTTTCGCTGTTGTCCTAAAGGTCGTCACCACTGAAGTGCATCGGATATATCCAAACACGCTGAACAGATGTAGATTTATGAGCACTTTCATGATTTGCATTCTAAACGTAAAGACATTGGTATGTTCCCTGGTCACTTCTCTACAGGCATATCAGTCATTTTGCAACTGCCTTGACTCACTTAACCAAAAAAGCCACTACTCACACTTCTGTTGTTCAGTCCCATGTAAAGCAGAGACGTGGAGATGAGTCTTCCCTTACACCATAGTACTCCTATACCAGAGGCAAAACAGATATCCTTAATTGCTTTTGTACCTCTTCTTCAACTGTGAGAGCTCTGTGGTACGGTGATCCACTTCTGAATAATTAGGATGGTATGCAGTGCTGTTCAGTCACTGATACTTCACTGGGCTTCTTACTGCTGTGGCAGCTGGGTGAGTTAACCAAATATTCAGGTTTTTAATAGCCACCTTCCTTCATTTTTCTTTATAGGTGTTCTTTGCTGAAGATGTGGGTTCAAATAAAGGTGCCATCATTGGACTAATGGTGGGAGGCGTTGTCATAGCGACAGTGATTGTCATCACTTTGGTGATGCTGAAGAAGAAGCAGTACACATCTATTCATCACGGGGTTGTGGAGGTAAGAGAAGCCTACTAAGCACAAGTGGCATCACACACAGCACAGTGCTCCATAAATGTATTTACAAAGAAACCACTGCTTTGGCAAGCCTTATGCTCAGAGTCTGAGAGGTTGCATTTAGCAGAGCGGAGTTAAAATGCCTCGTTTTGTAATTTCAGACACAACGTAAACCACGTTAAGTTGGGCACAAAACCACAAAAATCTATTCTGGAACTTTCTCAGACCAATCACCTCATGATGTACAGGTTGATTTTATAGGAAATTTTACAGTAGCCAATGAGTAGATGCTGCCTAAGAGGAAAAATCTGTTTTTACTGTTGGTGGGAATTCATGCACACAATTTTCTTCATTTAGTTTGCAAATAAATGTTTGAGGCAGGTTTTCTGTGGATTGTGCTGTATGCTACAAGGATTTTTCCAATACAGACACTTTATTACTTTTGTTCTCTAAACCAGATTTACCTTTGCCACAAACAGCTTTTGATTTATGAGCAATGTGAAGCACATAGATTTGAGAAACACAAATAAAATATAAGACTCCTATGTGGGATTTACAAGATGAAAATGCTTGTGTCTTCCCAATCTACCAAGTAAATTTGTGGTCAATTTTACAGGCATTTAAAATACCTCATATGTTATTTGGTTTTAAGAAAGGATCTCTATGCAGAGCTAAACATAAAACTATAAGAAGCAGAAAAGGAGTCATACACCATTTTTCCCCTTGCATGTTGATAACTATTTTGCTGTGTCAGTGCCTGATTTGCAGGCAGTACTTATATTAGCACTTGAGACATCTGTTTTTATTTTCCAAAACTGATATTTTAAATTTTTGATTGGCACCAGGTCTTGTTCAGGTTCACAGTTACATTGGTTTCATCCTGAGTCAAATGAACTTGGGACTGGTTCTTCTTGGTTACATACATGGTTCATAATGCATATATTCCATAGTTTGGGGCAGTGAAGGGTCTTAAAAATATTTGTGTTAGCCTTTGTCTTAAGCCTGTGTTTGTGTGTTCCTGAGTCCATGGTGTAGTTGCCTGCTTGGTTTGGAACCTTCTAAAGAGACACAGTTGGAAGAGCACCAATGGTTTGGAGTGAGGTTTGAGCATAGAGCAAGTCATGCAGAATTTTGGACCAAGTTGCAGAGAATAGGAAGAAGACATCTCAGCTTTAACTTTCCCTGTGAAAGCTTCAAACCCATTTTGTAGAAAATTCTAACAGGTTTTAATTTTAAACCATTGATTGCTACTGCCAGTGGTTGTGTGTCAGCTGATGTGTGAGGTCAAAGTCAGTGCATTTTGCTGCCAAAACAGCGTTCCTGGGGGCTGAACAGAGCTCACGCTGAGCGGGGCACCCAGAGGTGGTGGAAGGAAGCTCCTTCCTGCGTACTGGGGTCACCTCAGCCGAGACCTTCCTCTGGCTGAGTTTAGTGACAGCAGAAATAGGTCAGGGACCTCTTATGCCAAAGCTCTGAATCAGACATTGAATGAGGACATAGCATTGCAGCAGTATGAACTTAAAATTTCAGGTACATTTCTCCTGATGGAGTAATGTGGCAAAAATAATCATAGATTCTTACAAGCTTTCTTCCGTGACATTGAGCTTGAAAACATTGCACTAGAAATAACGAGCCCAAGCTGAACAAGTAATTCCTGTCAAAATGACAGCATCACTTAGGGAAATGAAAACATAAAGCTATAGCGTGAGGATCTATGAGAACATTAGTTGATGTGTATCACCACATTGTAGATGGTGTTGCCTTGTAGATCTCATGCATTCTGTTTGGTGTTGGTAGGTAGGATTGATTCTTCATTCTGCCAGATCTGCTCTGCGGTCTTGGCAGATTGCATAGCTTCACTGTGTGAACTTCGCACCTGCAAGAAAGGCACAACATCTTTTTGTGTCCTAGGTTGTTGCTCGAAATTTTCCAGCACACGCTTTGAGAAGAAAACAACACAACACCCAAAAATCCATTTAAAATAGATGTTTAGTATTAAAATGCTCTCAAAATTACGCTGTTCCATTCTAAAGAGGATTAATGTATCTTTAATGTGCCATGCACAAAGAGCATGAAAGAGCAAAAACGCTTGATGTGAAAATAACTGTCTGTGAGTTCTGGGTTGCCTGAGTATGTTTTAACAGATCTGGAAACCCGTTTGTTGCATGTCAGAAGTTACTGTGGGAATTTAAGTCTGTGATAATGGATGCAAAATTACAAAACAGATCTTATTCACCTGTATTCTTATCTTCTAAAAGGTCAACTCAGACTGTAATACTTGTTTTCGGTTCACTATGATTTCTTTAACAGGAGTCATTATTAAAAATCCTGTTAGCCTTTTCTGAAGTTATGAGGAGGAAGATACTTGTCCTATTTTGAAAAAGTGTCATAATAATTTTCTTCAAGTCTGATAATATAAATGTTTCAAAGTGGTTCAGCCTCCCCAGGAAATGTAGTGCCAGAGTTAAGTAAATGAATGACTGAGGGGCTGAAAATTACTTACTATACGTGCACTATACGCGCTCCAACAAACATGTTGAGGATGGCTTTTGCTGGCGCACCCACCCCAGCCATCTGCAGGAGGTTACTTCCTCCGTAATAGAAGGTGGCAAAAAGAGAGGTTCTCACCTCCTGTGCACCACACTGCAGCCAACTGTCTCAACTCTCATTCAGTATCTCAGCTTTGAAGCTCATTTGTTGTCTGTCACGGCAACGGCACCTCCAGCACCGGCTCTTGGGGAGAGGTGATGACGGAGGGCTTGCAACAGTAGCACAGAAGCCATTGAAATTGTTTCAGTACTCTCCAAAGCCCATCTCTCTCAGTGTGCAGTCTGCAGGTGTGTATTAGGCAGCATCCGTTTACCATCATTTAAACAACAGCGTTGTATTCGTTGCACCTCTGAGCGCTACCAGCACATCTTGCCTGGGATTTTCACCTGTCCCACGTGTGTAGAGGCAGCATGCGAATTTTCCTGCAGTTTTGCCATCTTCCTGACTCCACGCTAGGATTTTCTACGTGAAAGATTTATAGGCTGGAGCAGGAGGGAATAGATGGACAGTCTTAAAGGAGGTTATCTACCTGACCTAGTTGTTTTCTCAAGAGACATCGCTTTGTAGAAAAGAGAAGTGTCTAGATTGCTTCTCAGCAGCATGAAAGCACCTGCACCTCTTAAATGCTGCATTCAACTTCTGCCACCTGCATAATGGGTGCAAAAAGCTTCCTGAAATGGTAGAGGGCTTTAGTGATTTACTGACAAGGAGACAGCCAAGATCAAGGCATGTAGTTTGACAGAGCAGTAGGACAAAGGTTGAAGGAAAAGAGAGGAACAGTTTGGCAGTCGAAATGGCTGAAAGTGAGTAGAAGAGAAGACATTCAGGATGAGCAATAGTGCACGTAGGTTGGCAGTGAGATGGATTAGCCTGTGGCTGTCAGCTGCAGGAAAGAGAGGTAGTACCAGCACCAGTCATTTTAAAGGCTAAAGGGGAAATTAAAAAAAATGAGTAAGTCTGCAACTGGAAGCCTCAATAAATCTCTTTCATCTGTAAGTGCCATATTTCAGAGGTTATTGGGCTTCCACTGTGAACAAGTTATCAAAGTGGGGCTTTTTGATACAGAATATTGTGCAAGGATGTTAAAAATTCAGTCTGATTTCTACCATCCTTCCTCATATTTTTTCCTAATGTCTTTCTGCCTGATGTTCTCCCAAGTTTCTCATCTATTATTTGGTCTCTTCTGCTTCCTCTTCCTTTGATTCATTTTTATTTATATTGTTGCCTTACCCTGTTTATTTCCCACAAGCAGGTTATGGTGTGTGCTTATCATACCTCCTAGTCCTGAATAAGAAGTGATGAGTGGGAGGCTGAAGCTAAAACAGGTTACAGAGTTCAGTACAGCGTTGTTTGGAGCTTAAATAGGAAGAAGAAGTACAGCACAGGTTCTGGCACACCCCTCCTTTGCATCCCATCCCAGTGGGGTGAGCCTCCTAGGAAGAAAAACACTCTCAGGCACGTGCTGGTACATGGAGGTCCCTGATTTCTCAGCCCAGGGCTTCATGTTACACTAGTTTTATGCTAGAAGAGAATCTTGTAGAGCAATCAGTGTCTCTCTCTTCTTGATTTCGACAAGCACGAGATACTCCTGGAGCACAGTGTTCCTGTGCACAAGAACCACGGCTGACAGCCGCCCATCCAGGAGGAGAAGGAAGGGTGGCTTTTCCTGTGCATTTGCATTGTATTCTTATTTTCTGTGAGCGCTAAAAAAGGCTGCTGGAGCACTTGTAATTTCCCCCGCTTTGTTCTTCTCTTTCCTTCGCAGCCGTGTTAGGGACAACAGCAGTGGTGGCAGATGGCGTGCGGTGACATTGCCACAATGGAAGCAGTTAACGCTGTTAAATTTGCATGGTCCTCAGGGCAGAGATTAGGCCTTTTATGTGCTTGTACAAGACCTATATTGAATGAATTTCTTAGACCCCAGTGCTGCTCCAATGAAATATTTACTTGAAAAGAAGCGGTCTGCAGCATGGTGGTAGCGTCAAGGAATTGCCAGAAGTTGATTCGCTGCGTGTGGTTACAGGCGGTGTATCCACACGGAGGGAAAGGTCGGCGACCCCAGGAGAAAGGGTGCATAAAGCAGCAGGACGCCGCCAAGCACCTGGAGCTCCCTCTCTGCTGGGCGCAGGCAGGGGAGGCTGCAAGGGAAGCCCTGAGTGCGGGCAGGGGTACGGCTTTGAAACGCAAGCGCAGGGTCATGCACTGGCTGCTGAGCAAGTGGTTGTGCAGAAACATCTTGGGGATCTATCTGCGTGTGGAGGTTGGGGAGGAGGCGGGCTGTGAATTTCCCAGGGATCTCCTGTCCTTGGTGGATTGAAACGATGGCTGCCGGCCAGGCTGCGTGCTCGGCGCTCGCGTGGGTAGGGGCTGGGCAAGGGAAGCTTGCATTCTGTCAGCAGAAAATGAAGTTTCTTCTGTCGCTTCTGGAGAGGGAGGCAGGGAAATAACATAATTTTTCTCCTTAATTTCTAGCATGAGGGAAGTCTGGAAAGACTGATATAAAGCAAGTGCATCTCTCTAAACAGCACCTCAGTGCCTGAGCCCATTCGCAGTAGGTCAAGAAACTGATGTTTTCTGGGGCTGTTGCATGAGGGAATTACTTCATGCAAACCCAACTTAATAAAAATAAACGCCTTTGAATGGCAGTATTTTAACAGCAAAAAGGCCAAGTTGTATCGCAGAGTTGGAAACACGGGAAGTGCCACGTCTGCTCGGCCCAGTGATGGTTTCTGCCATCCCATTTCCTCTGGGCCCGCATCAAGGGATTGCTGGAAAGCTTGGGACTTCCAGCTATGGCAACAGCTTGCAAGTGGAAATGGGATGTGACCCCTTGTCTTTTGTGTTGGGTGTTTCACAAAAATGTGTAGTTGTTGTGTAAAAAAGAGATTTGGTAATGCAGTGCTGATTGAGAGTGCAGGTTGGGCATTGGAGCATGGGTGACATTCAGAAGGGAAACAGAGAAAATGGATTCCGGGTTAGCAGTTGATCTGAGCAGTCATACGTACTTGCCACACACAGAAGCATTTCCTCTCTTAAGTAATAAATGAAAGACAGCCAAGGTGGAAAGTGGCTCTGAGAGGAGCCATTTTCTGGTGGCCCTGCAGGGAAGGTGTGCGGTCACATTAACGCACCACAACGAGGGAAGGGCTGCAGAAAGGAGCTGAGCAGCTTGCATTTGTGCCAGGCGTGGAGGAGCACACCTTTTGTCTCCCTCCAGGTCTCAGGTGACAACTCGCTGACAGCCATAGGCTGCCCTCACTACGGTGAATTATTTTCAGTATTGTAGAGTAGATTTAAAATGAGTATTGGATATAAGTACTATTCCTTTACCTTTTTATTAGAAGGCTCGAGTAAGCCTGCCTGCTATATAACACTTCTTGAGAGAATACACTTCCCATTACCCAAAAGGTTATTTTTACGCCAAAAATAAATGGCTTTTTTTTTTTCCTAAAGGTCACTGCTTACAGAAATCCGCAGGAAAATGTCCATAGCCAGTACTTCAGCACAGAGTCTTGGGCACCTTCCCAGTGTGAATTTTTGACAGTGCAAAATTCACATTTTGCCTTCTCTTTTAAGAGCTGTCGGAACACCAGAGATGAGGGAGAAGCAGAAGAGCTGACAAGCAGGCTTCCTCAGCTGTGCTTTAATAGATGGTTGTAGCAAGATAGCCGGGGTGCGGCTGGGTTTGAATGCTCAGCAGCTATCGAGCTCACAGCAGAGGTAGAATACCTAATTAACATTTAGAGTCTGTTCTCGCCCACTCTAATTTGATGGCATTTTATATCACTGTAGTATTCAGTGAAGGAGGAAATAATTTGTGGAGCAGCAGATACTCGTTCAGCCGAGAAGTCTGGGCTGAGCTGTTTCTGTGCCTGTCTCCTAAGCAATCAAGAAAGGTCAATTTTTGTGAAGTAGAAGTACTGAAGTTTCAGTGAGTGCAATGGGATGTTTGCTCACCTTCTGCCTGGCTGCTCTGCATTTTCCTTCCCACCTTCATTTTATTTTTAATAGTCTTGAGGCCGTAGCACCTGCAATAGGTCTGGGAGTGCAGCACAGACAGAACGCAGCCTCAGGCCACTTCCCTCAGCTTCTTCTGTTCTCTTTTTTGTGAGCTTTTTCTTTTGAGATCAGTTGATCCCAAGTACAGATGCTGTGTGTATCCTAGGAGGAAAAGTAATGACGGGGACGAGGAGGGAGATGCGAAGCATCCCCCTTGTTTTTGGTTTGCAGAGTTGCCTGCTTCCCGAACCAGACAACAAAACCCGAAGGTGGTGTTGCTGGGTTCAGTCAGCTCGTTTTGCTGTCCCGGCAAAAAAACAGGTTGCAGACTTGTTGCTGTTGCCTAATCATTTCCTGGGTATTACTCTATCCAGAAAGTGAAGCATGACCATCCAGACTGCGAGGGCCGTCTCTTGCAGGTTGCTCTTTAAAGCTCTTTATTGGCCTCTCACTTATTGCCGGGTGCAGGCCAGTGTACTGGTGGTGTTCCATGAGGCCATTTGCAGCCCTGGGGAATGTGCAGAGAAGAGTTTTCAGAGATGTGTGACCTCAGCGGCATTAGAGCCTCCAGGCCCTTGGTTGTACTCTCTTCAGCAGAGGAATACCCGTGTCGCTTCCCAGCCACCTTTATTTTAGATGTACTTATGAGACTGGGACGGAGCTACCCTAACTTATTCCCCTCTTCATGGTTTAAAAAAAAAAAAAGAAGAAAGAAAAAAGGATGGGGGAGACGACACAACCCCTGTCCCAGCTCTGAACAGCCTTGCGTCTCACAGGACGCTTTGTGCTGGAATGCAGAGAGGGGTACGAAGTGCGCCCGGTGGCACACACCTTGCTGTGAGGGATCTGAGGGATCTGAGCCTGTTTCTCCTTCCCCCGACAGGTGGATGCCGCGGTGACACCGGAGGAGCGCCACCTCTCCAAGATGCAGCAAAATGGCTACGAGAACCCCACCTACAAGTTCTTTGAACAGATGCAGAACTAGGACACCGCAGCAGCCTCATGAGTTGGACAGCAGAATGATTGCTTCACTGCCCATTGGTGTTCAGTCATAGAATAATGTGGAGAGAAACAAAAACACTCTGTTTTATTATTTACTCATTATCGCCTTTTGACAGCTGTGCTGTAACACAAGTAGATGCCTGAACTTGAATTAATAAAATCAGAAATGTATTTTCTCTCTCTCTCTCTCTCTCTTTACATTTCGGTCTTTACGCTACATTATTAATGAATGTTTTTTGTGTACTGTAAAGAGTTTAGCTGTATTTAACTAGTGCATGGGTAGATTCTCTTTCCCGATTATTTATCACGTAGCTCCTTAGCCAGTTGTATATTATTCTTGTGATTTGTGACAAAAATTAAGTCCTAATTGAAATATGCTTTAAGAATTGATGGGGGATGCTTTCCGTGTCTGTGGGGTTTAGCTGCTTCTCTTTGCTGAGCGTTTTTTTCCGATCACTATGCATTTTAAAGTAAAACGACATTTTTTAAAAAGTATTCCAGATGAGTTATTGAAATTCTTTTTCCTCTGCAGTTGCATTTTATTGTACAGATTGTTGCTCCTGCTGTATTAGTGACGTAGAAATCATGGGAATACACATTTGTTTCTTTGTGCCTGTTTTATGTGCACACTTTAGGCATTGGAAGGTAAACCTTATTTTCTTTTCCATGTATCTTTTTGATCTTACAAAAATATTAAAAAGAATCCCTGTTAATTGTGAGCACTTCTGGGGGGGGAAAAGTGCCTGCTGGTCGAACATTAACAGGGATCCTCTGCAGGATGATTGTACAGAACCATTGCTTATGAATTGATAGCTTTCTACACTGTGTTACATAAATAAATTAAGAAAAGAACTTTTGGGCGAGAGTTTTCTTTGGAGGCAGAAAGCAAAGATTCTGAAAGGCACTGGGGCAGGGAGCATCGGGCATTCGCTGCAGGAGGGGACGGGGAGGGGCGTTCCTGTGGGGAGGGTGGCACTCCCGGGCAGAGCAGTATGGGGGAAGCGGCAGTGAGAGCTGGGGTGGGGGAAAGGGGCACCCCCACCCCTCAGTAATGCTTTTTTTTCCTTTCTTTCAGTTTGTATATTAGTGTTTCAATGTAAATGAACACATTCCTGGCGGAGCCCCCTTGCAGTGGTGTGTTTCTGTGCTGACCACCCGCCCTCGCTCATGCAGAGAAGCGGCCGCAGAGGTGCGCAGAGGTGTGGTGGCACGGTGTGCCCGCTGCAGGGCGGCTGTTGGTGCTGGCTCCAGTTCTGTGTTTGGGCAGGCGCAGGCCAGAGACACATTGCAGCTCTGCTAGCGGGGCTGTGAGGTGAGCTGTGGAGTACAACTGGAGGTGCGTGTTCTGTGGGCAAGGGGAAGGTAATTATTGTCTCTCTCTAGAAAATGGGTTAAATAAAGCAGTACTGAAGAAAGAGCTAGGAGTAAAGACAGCAAGATATGTTCAGGGAAAGCCTCTTGGTAATTTGTTTTGTCTGCAGGCCCGTGGCCTCTTCTCCAGCATCACTGCATCTCCACAGCGAGAGGGCACGTGGCTGCACTTAAGGGCACAGCTCGGGTGAGAGCTGAGCTACTGCATGCCTCCAGTAAGGCAAGGCACAACTTCCTGCCCTGTAGCACTAACTCATCCCTTATCCCTGTCCGTGATCTTCCACAGAACCTTGCTATTTTTGGCTGATCCACCTGCTGGTGGGGGATGCAGCTGAGGTGCCCAAGTGTGCTCCTTCAGCACAGGGTCAGCCTGGGCACGAGTCCCACGGACCCGCCAGGGTGTGGGATGAACTGGCAGTCACTGCTCCAAGCTGGCAACAGAGCTGCCCCCTGTGTGCCGCCCGCTGGGTGTGTGACTTAGTCCGCTTGCTCTCCCACTGTACCAAGGGAATTCAGTGCAAGGGATCAGAGCCATGGGAGCAGTTGGTGTCATTTCCAGATCCTTCTGTATCAGGACTTCATAATTTGCAGGTGTCCCCAGAGGATTTACAGTCTCTTGCTTTAGAGCCGCACCATTTGGGCCACAATGATGGGCAGTGGTGAGCAGGGGCCTTTGGCACAAATAAATCCACCAGAACCAGAAACTGTGTGAGGAGCAGCTGAGGCCCCTTGGTTTGCTCAGCCCAGAGCAGAGGAGGCTGAGGGGAGGCCTCATGGCGGCCTACAGCTTCCTCACGAGGGGAGCGGAGGGGCAGCGCTGAGCTCTGCTCTCTGGTGACAGCGACAGGGCCCGAGGGAACGGCATGGAGCTGTGTCAGGGGAGGTCAGGTGGGGTTAGGAAAAGGTTCTTCCCCAGAGGGTGGTCGGGCCCTGGCACAGGCTGCCCAGGGCAGTGGTCATGGCCCCAGCTGCGGGAGTTCAGGGAGCGTTTGGACACCGCTCTCAGACACAGGGTTTGATTCTGGGTGGTGCTGTGTGGGGCCAGGAGCTGGACTCAATGATCCTTGTGGGTCCCTTCAGCTCAGGATGTTCTATGATTCTGTGATTGATGGTTTATTTAAAAAATGTTTAGGGCTAGGCTCTTTTTTGCTATTGTAGATCTTGTTACATTGGTCACATGCAGCCCCTAGGCAGGTATATGTAAGGCTGTGCACATCTGGTATCGCAGAAGGAGATCCCACTTCAGGGGGAAGGCAGGACGTAATTCAATTTAGTGCAGTCTAATTAAGGGAGCATTATCAAAATTCTCTTTAGGAGAAGCTAGAGTAATCCCTAAGATGTAGAGGGCCACCAGCCTTTAGAGCAAATCCCACTTATAATACCATAATCCCATGCAACCCTGCTTATAGAAAAATGCTTCCGACAATAATTGTCAGGCAGTGAAGCTTCATGGTGCGGGGTTACTTGTCCAGTGAGACACGGTGTTCTTCTTCCCACTCACGGACCAACTTCTAATTAATCACAGCTTTACTGCACCGATCAAGCGATCGGTTTTTACAGTTCTCCCCACATACACGCACTCTTGAAAGAAAGGCAATAAATACAGCCCTTGACGTGCACATAGCACACAGGAAGCAGAGAATGTTCCTGAAACTTCAAGACTAACGCTCCTGCAGTCACTGCAAGCTCAACAGCAATTTATCACAGTTCCAGGTAACAGCAGCAGCCTTCTGCCTGTCTCTAGCCATGCAGGCTCCTTATTGTGGAAAGATTATATTAGAAGTGAATAAAAACAGTCTGACAGGCTCATAAAGCAGAAAGGCTGACAGGAAGGCAGCTGAGCACCGCGCTTCCTGGCGCGGGATGGATTGGGTACGAGCTGCTCCGGCACTGAGCGGAGCAGGGAGCCTGCGTGCAGCCCTGGGCTGGAGACAACATTCCGCTCCTCAGCCCTGAGGAAATGACTCTTGGGGGAAAACAATAAGTAAAATACGAATAACTCTGCCTGCTGAGCTGATACATTTGATAGGGAAAGTGGAAAAAACTTTTTATTATTTTGACAGAATCGGGACAGAGAGCACCTGCAGGCTTGGGTCTGTTGGCCAGTGTGGGGCGGGGGGTCCCCGGTATGGGATGGTTTGGGAACAGCAAACCTGGGCCTGGGGGGGCCTCCCAGAGAGCAGCCTGCGAGCGGCCGTACCTTCCAGTAGGTGCGTCCTGGTCCTCACACAGCCCCGTCAGCACCATCCTCCTTATATCTGCACTTAGCAAAGCAATCTTAGTCCCTGGGCTGTGTGGCCTAACCGCTCATTTTTGTTGTTTAAACGAATGGATTTTGTGGATGGTGGGTAAGCTGCTGTTTGAATGCCTCCAGGCAGCAAGACTGAAAATACCCTAATGGCAGATGAGGGCAGAATACAAACCACACTGCTCAGCGTCCTGGTCATGTTCCTGCACAATTGCTCTGTGCAGGAGAAGGCGAGCGCCCGGGCTCTGCTGGCAGTGCTGCCCTGCAGCGCTCGGCTGCACCCTCTGCCTCGATTCCTCAAAGTCGGCACTGAGTCCTTCCTTAAAGCTTTTTGCAGTCCTGGGAATAATCTACATGACAGACTGTACAGAAAAATCCTTTGAGCTTCCAAATGTAAGTGCTGGGATTTATTTAGAGGTGATAATAAAATATTCTGGCTGTAATAGGATTCTTAGTGAAAACAGAATTTGGATGTTGTGTTGGTGAACACATCTCCGTGGCCTCCTGTGTTTGCTGCCCACTTGCTGTGGGATGGCTCACTGCAGAAAGGCATCCAGACCCGTTTCAGATAAGGTATCACCTAAATCAAAATGGAAACATTCTTCTTTTGAAATGCTGCTAAAGAAAACAAATATATAGGGGAAAAAATAGGGTCTGAGCGGCCACTGCAGGAAGCAGAGCCTTGAAACAGCCATGATGCTGCTGTGGGCCCACGATGGGACGCAGTGGCTGTGGCTGTTCTGAGTCCGTGGCTGCCACACCGAGTGCCTGAACGATGCCCGAATGCTGCTTCAGACCATTGCACTGGGCAGAGCTTCAGTGCAGCATCTTCCTTGCATTTAATCAGGATGAAGGGTTGGGAGGAACTGACAAAATCCCATTTTGGGATTGGCCCAGAGGCTCTCAGGCACCAGGCTGAGGCCTTGAGTCCCCAGCCCCCATGGGCTGTGCGGGGCAGCGGTGCGGGCGGCCCCAAGCCGGGCTCTCCTCGCAGGGGGCGTGGGCAGCCAACAGCTTGCAGGGGGCACGGGGCCCTGGGAGGGGCTCAGCACAGCAGGCAAAGTCTGTTTTGCACTGCAGAGCACTGCAGTGACCTGGGCTCTCCTGAGCCAGCCCAGAACAGAAAGAATGAGGAGCAGCAGAAGTGCAGAAATGGATGTGTGGTACCAGAGCAGAGGTCCACCTAGGCCTGTGTCCTGACCAAAATGGGGAGGGTGTAGCAGCACGGCCAGCTTGCAGTGCTGCTTTCCTGTGATGTTATTCGTGCCTTGGCTCAGGAGAGCTGTCTGTCCCAGAGACGGTGCTTTTGTGTTTAGTTCCCCTCAGTGAGGGCCTTTTCCTATTTAGCCACTCTAAAGTAAACATACATAGCATCCTGAGACAGCCTGGCTGCGTGTTGTGTGGATAAACACCTCCCTTCCGTTGTTTTGGGCCTTCCACCTGATAATTGGATTCCCCACTTCTTGTACCAGAAGCAGCACTGAGGATTTGTCCTTCAGTACTGTTAGAGATTTCTTAGATGTCCACTGCATTGTCCCCCACGATCTCTCTGCCGGGACTCCTCGATGGCCGCTGGTGACGATGTACAGCCGCAGGTGCAAACCTTGGGGCACATGGTGTCCTCAGCACCTGCTCGAGAGAGGCACATCCAGAACATGGCAGGGCGAGGTGGGGCCGGGAGGGGCTGCAGGCACCTTGGCCTTGTTTGTAATAGATAGCGCAGCTGAGTGTGCCTAGCCAAGAGAACTGCTTCTGCCTTTGGCATATCTCGACATCTTAATGCAGAATCACATTAGAGATATGGAGACATTAGGATCAAACCTGGCGCTTTTAGGCAAGTGGCATGTCTGAGACTAAGCTGTCTTTAACTTGGCTGAACGTACACCAGTCCTGCCAGAGGACTGAATTGTCATTCCTAGCATGACTTTGATCACAGAATACAATGCTTAAACATAATGGTTAAACAACTTAATGCACATCAGAATGATAATTTTGCAGATTCCTCAGAAATTCCATCTTCTCTACCCTTTTGGCAATATTACAGAATCAGAATTCAGTATGATCTAAGCCAAAGTTGCTGAAGTTTAGCTAACACTAAACAATATGAATGCAGATTCAGCTTTCAAATCTGAATTCCAGACAGAAAAGCAGTTTCATCACTGGGGTAGGTGAGTAAATAGCATTTTGGACTTCTATCTGCAATGTCATGTTTGAAAGTATGTGCAAATAAAAATCTATTGGATGGCTGGTTCCCTTGTTGTTACAGCGATAGCAGCAAAGCCACGTCAACCCCACTCTAGGATGGCGGTGATTTCCTAAGTGGGCCCATGAAAACTTAATGAGGTTCAAGAACACCAAGGGCAAGGTGCTGCACTTGGGTCAGAGCAATCCCAGAAACGGTACAGGCTGGGAGAAGAACTCCTTGAGAGCAGCCCTGCAGAGAAGGACTTGGGGGTCCTGGTGTACAAAAAGCTGGACATGAGCCAGCAGTGTGCGCTTGCAGCCTGGAAGGCCAATGGTATCCTGGGCTGCATCAGAAGAGGGGTGGCAACAGGGAGAGGGAGGGGACTGTCCCTCTCTACTCTGTCCTCATAAGGCCCCATTTGGAGTAGTGCATGCAGGTTNTTCTAACCCAAACCATTCTATGATTCTATGATTTCACACCACTGCTTCTGGGACGGCAGAGTGACAAGGAGGCAACGAGAGCAGGCACTGCCCACCCTCCCAGCCACACTGCAGGCAGGTGTGCTAAGGAAGCCAGGATTTTCCATGCCATCTTCCCTGAAGTGTGAACTCAGCCCCATGCCCACGTACCAGCTTGGGTCCATGCAAAGTAAAGAGGAGATACAGCTCTTCATGACTTCAACAAATGAAGATTTTGCCTCATCATGGCTTCTACTTTCTAGTGATAAGCTCTGTGACAAAAGCCTTCCTCAACACATGGGGCACAAGAGGGCTCGAGTCCTCACCTGCAGTGGTTTCACACACGCTTTTCCCATTTATCCCCACCTACGCAGTGAGATGGGTGTTCAGCACTAGAAGGAGGTTGAGCATGTGCCATCTGAGAGCATGCAGTCATCTGAGCCTGGGAGGGGAAAAAGAGCCTAAGAATGTTGCTGTAAGGCAGCCATGAGTTTGAGGTTGGGTTTTTTTTTCCATCCAGATGGGCGCAGTTGTGGCGTTCTGTGTGAAAAATTTCTCAGGTAAAATAAACCAGGGGCAAAAGCACCACCTCAGCTGTTTTTCATGAGCAAAAGAGCAAACCTTGTGCAGTTTCTGGCAGGAAGAGACATACAAACCTACTTTCTGGGGAGGATTTATTTCCCTCCTTTAAGATGAGGCAGAGTCAGAGCTCTGAACCCCTGAGGATAGGGAATAAATACCCACATCCTCAGTTTTTCTTACTGGCTTGCTCTGGAAGACTTTCCACTCATTATCCTGACTTTAAGACTTCATCTGAGGCTTGGGAGCCAAACACATTAAAAAACCCTCACAGCTTTCATGTGCATCAGTCTTCTATTGATCTGCCTAAAATCAGGAGCCCTGGCACACAGCTTTGATAGCCATGCGTGAAAGCTATAGCAAGCTCGGTTGAAAGAAGGAGCATTCTGCAGCATTAGCAGTCCTATGCATTCAAAACATGTGCTCGAGCAGTGCAAGATCCTGAGACTTCCATTTATTATGCATTCTTATCTGCCTCCCGGTTTCAGGACCTTGAAGATACAGTCACATCTCACTTCCAGGCTCTCAGCTGCAGTCACATGGACTGCAACCTGCTTGTGATACTGCGGTCGAAGCAGAGTATTGTGAGACCCAGCCCATCACCAGCCCAGGTGAAATCCCTAATGCCACTGAGACTGACAAAGGACGGCATTGCCCTTTAGGGATGATAAACTGGACATTAGAACAAACAAACAAAAGACCACCAGAAACCTTCCACAGCACGCTTGTTAAAGCAAGCATGTCTGAAATCTTAGCAAGTTAGCATGACTAAAACACAGACTTGTTCAAAATGTCATGCTTATCTGCAGGCGAGATGCCAAGAGTCAGGGAACCGGGCTCAGAAGTGAGCATGAAGATTCACTTTGTCCCCAGTAAACTCTCTTTCTTGACACACTAGTGTGCAAAAACACAAACACATCTAATGCCTGACCAAACAACTTCTCCTACTGGTTGAGAAGGAAGACAGAAAATGCTACTGATACTTCTGTTTTGAAGTAATTGGGAGCTGTTTGAGATCCACAGCTCTGTGGCTGTATAAAACACAGATTCTCTTTACCACAGACTTGTGTATTGAAGAGTTCAGATTTAAATACCCAACTCAGGAAATTTGTAAGTCCATACTAAAAATAAGCCTTTATCACATGGTCAACTATATTGAGAGTTTGCATTTGTAGATACGCCTCCGTGAACCTACGATTACAATGAACACTGAATAGATGCACTGTGTAGGCAAGCCAATGTTAGCTGAATGGCATCTCAAATGGCTCCATATGCTTGTGACTAAACTACTTTGGAAATGTGCACAACAAAGTCCTCAGCATCTTGCTGCTGAGTAACATTTTCGTTGTTTTTGCAGCACTTCAGACTATTACACAATTCAAGAACAAACTCCAGCTCCATTTACAAAGCACAAAACCATGGGTTTATTTAGACTTCTGCTCTGATTACTTTTTTCCAAGTTGGCTGCAGACTGCATAAGCTTTAAACTCTTCCAAAGTGTCTTGTATTTTTCCCTGCTCTGATGGAACTTAGCCGGTCCAAAATTGGTGCCTCTTCAACAATAAATAATTGGACCTCAGTGAACACTGCTGGCTTTTCCTTATCTGTGAGCAAAGGCCTTAATGACTGTAAAAACAGGGAAGGTAATGTCTCTGTAAAAACTGCACATTTTTCATTTTGTATCTCTTTTAGTTTGAGAATGCTCAGCCCAGGGCAATCAGTAAAGAAAGCCTGAGAGAATGACAAGAAGCCCCGTTTATAACAGCTGGGAGCGCGTGGGTCTCGGTATTGCTGGAGAAATGCAAGCTCTTCCAGGGCTGAATTAGACAGAGCTGTTCAAGCAACCGGAAAAGAAAGGAAGGGAACCATGAAATATAAAAGCTGTTGTGCAGGAAATGAATGCTGAGATGCATAGGAAACTTCATGCTGCTGCTGCTTTTGATGAAGAGAAAGCTGGTGTGACATCTGGCTCAGCCTACCTTAGCAATTACTGCAGTGTAATAAGTGTGGATCTGCTGATCAAAGCATTTGGTCCTGAGGCGTCTCATGTCCTTATTACAAACCAAGTTCAAGGTGTTTATTTCAGCGTGTCTATAATCCATCCCCTAGGGCTAAACAACCTGACTGCACCTTCAGAAGCCGAGCGACCCCACCAAGCCCTCCCTCCCCACTTGAAGCCCCTTCCTGGAAGTATCACGCTGTCCTTTGGTCTGTCTGCTGTTAATGTGTCACTGCCCACATCGGCATGTATACACATCATCTCCCTTTTAAGGCTTAATGCCAGAAAACCTCTGTTTCTGTCCTTCCTGAGCGGCACCATGAGGCTGGATTTACTGTCCACCTCCATTGTGTTCGGATGGTGTGATCTGCAAGTAAGTGGCTGAGGGTGGGAACTGGCCCTGTGGTGGTGCTGGTGGACATCTGACGTCAGTCACCCTGTGCTGTGCGTTCACAAGGATGAGGATTTCCTCCTGGACGAGCACTGTACTGGCACTCCTCTACTCAGGTCTGACTGGGGGCCTGGGGACATGTGGGGATGTGTCATCCTTGGGGTGCCCAGTCAACATCCAACTTCTGGATGTGAGAGGTTGCAGCCAAGGCCATCGGTTGTGAGTGAACACCAGCAACTCGTGTCACCTTTTGGGACCTCGTCCCCGGGATCAGAAGAGGAGCTACTGTCCTGGGGCATCTCACCATGCAAGTCTAGCAGTCAGCCATTACTCACTTTGGGGTGGGCAAGACTTCCAGGCTGAGGTGGTCCGCAGGGTCTGAGAAACAATCCTTCAGGCTCACTGCCTCTGAGCAGGGCATGTGGGAGAGGCTGATTCTTGATGGAAGGAAAGTCTTGTGCAACTGGTAGGGTGGGGGAAAACGTGCTTCATCATTACTGAGTTTCCATTATTGTAGTAAATGTAATGCCAAGACCAGAAAAGTCTCCTGATGTTTCTGTCACCTTTCTCTGCTCTTTTTCCCCCTCTAAGATTTGCTTACTCCGTTGTCTCTCTCATGTGCAACACTCAGTCTACAAGCGTGCTTACCCAGATTACACCCTACCTGGCCCTCTGTGATGTGGATCCTTGCGTCCCCATCAGACAGTGGTGCACATTTGAAGCAGCCCTTCTGGGTTCACATCCTCCTAAAGGGATCTATCTTGCATACACCAAAACCCCTCTGAGAAACAAACATACCAGTGGGGGAAATGGAGGCTCTCAGGTGGGATTGTTTCCAACCCCCACATTATAGTTCTTAACCAAAACACTAAAGCCAATCCAGTTTCTCTATCAGGTGTGAGACACAGTCAGGCAGTTGTTCCTGTCTTCTCCTCCTCTCCCTTTCCACCTCTCCTTCCCACTCAGTGGGAAACGTTAGCGTTACCCTTGTAAATGCCAAGTGATATTTCAGCTATTCCTGTCTTGAATTTGGAACAAGTTAAAAGTCGTTGAAACTAAAGTCAGCTCCGTAGAAATGTAGACCTGCTTTTGCCTGACAAACAGATGTATTTTTTTAACCCTTTGAACTGCTCATGAGAACTGCATTCCCCATCTAAAAAGCATACAGATCCAACCTCAGAATTCACCAGGTACACAACTAAAAAGCTTAAATTGGATTTGGGCATCTTTCTTCTGTTCCAATCATGAGTCCAAGCCGTGCAGTTTGTCAGATCTTTAATGCTTTACAAAATGCATTATAGTCAAGAGAGACATCAGTGGAGTCAAGTAAAAGAGTCATCTCAACCCAAAAATTACACATTTAGCCACAGGAATTGCGCGCTGAACTGGATCACCATTGACTAAATGAGAGAGGAGACAGCTAGCACGGTAGGATAATGGGCTGCATTTGTTGTAAACACTTCTCATGGCAGTACAAATGATAAAAATACTAGGTGGGGAGCTATAACATCAGGTTGAATTTGAGAAAGCCATCTTTGTCCAGCCTCCGGGTTCCTCTTGCTTACTTTGGTCTACAGTGCAGGCATCTGCTTCTGGGCTGCCTCTCCACTGACCATCATGGGTCTCAGGGACCCAGTCTGTCTAGGTGTAACCTACAGCTACATTTAAAATTATGAGGCACGATGACATGGAGTAACGAGGGCTGTTAACTGAAGGGGTCACTGACTCTACAACAAGGACTCTGGTTCAGAGCAAAGTAGCTAGCACAAACAGAGATCTTGTAAAACAATGGTAAATATATGATGCATTCATCAGTTAGTTAGCCAAAAAGAACCCCAACTGGTAAACTTACTGACAGCCAGGTTCTAGGGCAGAAAAAAGCAGGCATTCCTACAGGCACTGGTTTAAGTCTTTTTCTCAAAATACGTGAAGAGTGAGGACATTTTTAAAGCTTCAGGTGACTGTCTCAGAAAGCTTTGCTTTTGGCAATAAACATTTATTGGTGCAAAACTGCAACATTTTCCTCTTTTCCATTCTGACTGTAAAACACCACCTTTACCTGTATGCCGGCAGACTACTGATTAGGCAGCTGGCGTCTGGATGCTGCTTATCACGCTGGAGGAGAAGCCGTGGCACACAAGGTTCAGGGTACAAGATAGGAGATTGTCCTCCTACGTGCACCCCGTGGGCAATGAGTCAGAGCCTCCAGGGGTGACTCAGCCAAGCTGGACTTGACAAACCCCCACCGCAGTGGAGATTAGATCCAAAACTTTCCCAGGCAGGCACAGGCTCTGCAGTGCAGGCACAGAGCATCACAGGCCCTGGTTCCCTCAGAAACAATTCCATCACAACTAAATAACAGCTGCGTTTTAGAAATACAGGGAGAGAATTGCCAGCTTTTATAGAATGTGTGAGAAATGGTGTAAAGGTAGAAGATGCTAGGGCAGGAGGACGGGGCAAGAGAAACAAAAATTGATGGTTCAAGCTGGCAACCAGGCTACTGCTGGAAGTGCCGATAAGGGTCTTCCTGCTTCCCCAGGAGCCCTGATTCTCTCTCTGTGGAGAGAAACAGAAGCAGAGAAGAAGCCACTTGGATTAACTTGCAGTTCCCAAGGCATCCCAAATAGCTGATTACCCACGATTTTGCCGAATTCTACAAGTGTTTTTGCCTGCTGATACCACCACGCGTTGACTGGTGTGTGCTGTGCAGGCGGGCAGAGAGGGACCCATGGGGAGAAGCAGACCAAAACACAGCCGGAAAAGAAAGTCTGTCTGAAACATCCCCATTCTGCTGCCTTGTTTGTTAAGAAGAGTTTCAGACTAACGCACCACCGCTCAACACTGATATGGAAGCTAAACCAGAAACAGTTCCATGTGACAACTTACGGAATCCTCACTAAAAAGACAAAAAATAAACGTAATATGCACAACTATCAGCATTTTGGGATCCTACTTTTAACCTCTTAAAAATGCATTTACACATCCCACACAGCAGCTGTATAACTTCTCTTCTTCCTGATGCAGACAAGCCAACAATCTTCCCCATCATACAGAAGGCAGCGAGCTCATCACCTGCTTGGAAAAAGCAAAGGAAGCACCTTCAGGGGAGGCCTTGGGGTGTGGTATGTGACTCGGCGCTTTCAAAGTCATTACAAACTGTTATCCACCACCTTGTGCACAGCTGGAGTTCCAGGGCACCCGCTGAACCTCATGGGCCATTAGTCCCAGACAGGCAAGAGCGAGTGCTTCTCTACACCGCAGGCAGCCAGCCCGCACTCACTGCCTCAGGAGCCTGTGGAGACAGACAGTGTCCTCAGGCCCGAAAAGGGGCTAGAAAAATTTGTCAGTAGCAAGTCTGTAAATAAAGGTGAGGATGTAGGCTCTAACAGCCCAACGACAGTGCCTGGGAACGAGGCGAGAGGGAAGGGGAAGGACTGCCACTGGTAGCTGGGCTCACATGCTCACCTTAAATGGCATCTCCTGCCGGCACTGGCGCAGTTAAGATGCTGGGCGGCCGAGATGGCCCATTAATCTGATTCAGTAGGGCATTTGTCATGTTACAAATAACCTTCAGAAAAAAGCTTCCATGTACCTGCAGGAAGCATGAGAGGCAAAAAGAGCGTTTGCACTCCTGGGAGTTTCAGCAGTGCTGGCCACCTCTGGAGCTCCTTAATTACACTGTGAAGCCCACTGCCCCCAGGGGCTCTCTGCAGCCAGCCAGCACCCGAGGAGCACTGGGGCAATAATATTTCAGGTGGACTGACAGCAGAGATCATGAGCAGGGTCATTGCGCTGCTCTTCCCTTCTGCTCTAGGTGTGCTGGAAAATTAATATGAAAATTCAAATGATGGCAATTCTGGAGCAGGGGAGGGAACAGAAAAGAAATACTGCAGAGTGACAAGGAAGGAGCTCTGACTGGGAGAAGTTAGGTGTATGCCCTGTCGTTGTCCCCGTCAGGGATCAGATTTAACTGAAGCACTGTGCAGAGCGAGGGAAGCACAGCAGCACCGTGGGGTGCAGCACCTTGGGCACTGCTGAGGTGATGAGAGAGATAAAAGAAGCCGTCTCTAAGTATAAGGGAAGGGAAGGACCTAGTTTATCTGCTCACCCTCCTCCCTCTCCTCACCTGCCTGTGTGATGGGGCCAGATACACTCCCACCTTGACTCATATCTGTTTGTGTGCTTCCTTGCTCCCTCTTTACCTACATGTGCCTTCTCACACTAAAGACCCTTTTGGACCTGTTTTACACCAGTGCTAAGGCACTCTGGCATTCAAATCCCAGCTAGGACATGGGTGCTGCACTGGGATTTGTAGCCAACAGGAATAAGGCATCTTTGCAAAAAGAGCACAAAGAAAATAACATGGTCTTTTTGCCAGCTACAAGTCGTTTTGCTGGTGCTACCTACAGGCAGTGGGATGCTACACCTGCAGTTACCAGGCAACAGCCAGGAGCTATCTTCTCTTCTGGGCTTCACCCAGTGGACCTGTCAGCTGAGGCTTTCTGGTGCTGAGAGGAGATGTGGAGGCTGTAAGCCTCAGGGAAGGGATAGCAGGCAACTGCCCAAGAAGCCAATGGAAGATAAATTCCTCACTAGTCCCTCTGACTTCTCTTCCTTTCCTGTAACCCAAGGGGACATTAGCCGGTCCATCAGTAAGGATGAAGGATGAAGGGTGCTGCAGGCTCGGACACCACCACCATGCAGTTCAGAAGTGAGTATGGAAATAGGCTCGTTGGACTACCTGAACTCTTCTCTCTCCCTGAAAAGACAAATCAATACTTGATCGTTACAGAGAAGCTAATTCTGAAATCCTATAACCAAATCCTATGTCTTAACCCTGTAATTTTCCTTTGAGCTTTTTTTGGGAGCAGAAAGGCAGAGACTAAGCCAGGCTGTTTGCCCCTCTCCTTCTCCCTGCACTTTCTCCCCACCTCTCGCCATGCTGGGCACTGCAGCCATGCAGCTGGCTCTCGCTTCTTCCCTGCTTACATGGAGAACACAACCTCCCCTGGGTTTTAAGTTTTTTTGTCTTTTATGATGCTGATCATATAAAATCCTGGAAAAAAAAGAAAAAAAAGGGGAAAAAAAAGCTCTCATTAGTGTTAACACTGCAATGAAGCAACTGCATGCAAAAGAAAAGGCAGGAAAGAAACAAGAAAGCCAGCTTAGCCTTACAGCCTGTCTCCATAGAGAGCACTGGTGCTCCCTGCTTGCAATAGCGCGTGTCATGAGCGTGCACAGTGGGGAATTTACCAAGGTGCCACTGCTGTTCAGCCTCTATAGCCCTCATACTAGGAGCCAGCTACTTCTTTTGCCCATTCCTTGGAGATTTGATCTTCTCCTGAGGGCAGGCAGCTGCTGTGCAGTTACAGCTCCGTGTCACGGGGAGCCAGAGCCCCTGCTGCGTGCTGCTGGTGCGATTGCCTGGGGCAGGCAGGGAACATTTCTGCGTGCCTTTTCTCTCAGCACCTTTCATAACACTCACTGTGAGCTGCCATGGGTAGTCAATGTTATAAAGCCCCTCCGCATCTGGGGCAGGGAGGGGGAGGAGGATGACAGGAGAATGAGGGAGAATTACAGGATCAGAACCAAAGGGTGGCACAGCAGTTTCTGACCCCACTGTTATATGGGAGCAGAGGCCTCTGTGCTCCTCTGGGCATGGGAGAGCCATTTGCTGACTGAAGAGTGCATCAGGTCTTGTGTGTGGGGGTGCAGCTCCTCCACTACAGCTGGGACAAGGACCATGATTGACTACGACTCATTAAAAATGCCACGATAGCTCCTATGCTTTTTTGCAAGACCCTCCGGAGCAGGCTGGCTCACCACTGCCTTAATGCTAGAACGCTAGGCTCCATGGGCACGACCCACAGAAATGTGTCCCCAGACAGCTGAGATCTGCAGCCTCTCCTGGGCTCTGGGACTGCGGCTGCCAGCTCGGAGCAGGAAAGCCTGCTCAGTGTGGAGGGCGGTCCCTGGACTGCCTTTAGCAGGGGGAGCAGTGGGGCACCTGTCATCCTCCTATTCACATCTGTAGGCACAGCACCCTCTAGCAAACAGCCTTTCCTGAACGCTGTTTGGTTTCAGTGTTTTGTTGTTTTTTTTTGAAAAGAATTGCATAGCAATAAGCTCAGGCTTTTGCCCCAGGAGCAGTGGTTAATTCTCTGACTAACGAGAAGCAGCGAGTCAAGGAAAACGTGTGGGTGGGCTGAGATGCATGAAAACTCTCCCTGATCCCAGCACCGGGATGACTCACTGTGAGATGGTGCCAGGGCAGCCCTGCAGAGGGATAATAAATCTCTCAGGTGAGCAGGGACACCTGAAAGTGGCATTTTCATTAGAACACTTAGGAGAGACAACATAATTCCAGAACTTGTAAAATACAGAGACAAGCATCGCCCATGGCCCAGCTCTGGCAGCAGCGGGTGCCTTTCGGAGCAGCTCTGGTCTGACATGAGGCAGCACTGGGCTCTGCTCACAGAGGCCACCCCTGCAGCCCCCCACCGCCAGAACCTCACCATGTGAACCCCATACTCATTCCCAGCTGCTCCACCCCTTCCCTGAGCAGTGCAGGAGATGGGGAATGGGGGCCGTGCTCAGACCATAACAGCTCCTCTAAGCTGCTGCTCCCTCCCCATGCCGCTTCCCTGCTGCAGCATGGGCTGTCCACAGGCTGCAGAGTCCTTCAGAGCCTCCTCCTCCTCCTGCTTCCTCCTCCTCCTTTTCTCACCTGGGTTTCCACAGAGTTCTTTCCCTCGCTGTTTTCCCTGCTGGGCCCAGCCCTGCCCTGCGCTGGGGCTACTGGAGCTGGCTGGACCCAGCTGTGTCCGGCATGGGGCAGCCCCGGCTTCACCATACAGCAGCCCCACAGCCCCTGACACTAGCGGGGCACCCACACCCCTACGAGGAAGAAAAAGAAAAGAAAGGAAAAGAAAGGAAAAGAAAGGAA
>WBMW01003007.1:311695-326772 GCA_013396635.1 Penelope pileata | reverse complement strand
CCCCCCCAGGGGTCACTCCCCACAGGCCCCAGTGGCCCCTGGGCAGCGGCAAAGGCAGTGGCTTTCCCCGCAGCGTGTTGCATTTACCAGTTTTTAAGAGCTCCCATGTAGGCTAAGCAATGCCCAGTGGCTGGCAGATGTGTTGTAGTCAGGGGTCAAACTCCAATACCTGCTTCATGGCTGCTGACCTCTTTGCTCTTTGCCCCCACAGCCCCCTCCCATTCCGCAGCACTCAGCAGGGCAGGTGGGACAGCCTGGGGGGCCTTGGGTGGCTCCTGAGCGCTGCCCCTGAGGCTGATGGATGCCTGCTGTTTAACTGCAGCTTACAGCACCCCAGAGAGGCAGCAAAAGCAATAACCGAGATGGAAATAAGGCTCAGCAGACCAAGCAAAGGCCTGAGGGAGGCAAGGAAGATGGTTTCTAGGCCCGTGTGATTACTGTTTCTGATCTTATTTCCATGACCTTATGACATTAAAACAACAATTTAAAAAAACACCTTTTTTCTTGCTGTGGCAGAGTATAGCGATACGAAGTTCAGGCTTTCTGATTGTGGCTTTGCAGAAAAAAAGGGATACGTTTGTGGAGATTGAAAATGAAATAAATCCTTTCAAAGAATAATTTTCAGAAAGTACTTCACTGGTAACCCATCCATCAGTACTGATGAGCTGGTGATGCAATATCAGCTATTGACCTACTCTAAAAAATAACTTTTTTCCAATGAAGCGTGACATCAGCACAGAAGCTGGGTTTATCTGGAGAAGGAAGTCCTGGGCCACTAGGCTTCCTTCTGGCTGGGCTACACAGGAGTTTCTAATACATCCCCACTGACTTGGACGTGGGGCCAGTACAAACCTCCTCTGTGTCCTGCAGGGCTCTCTTCCCTCAGTCACGTTTCCTCTCTCTCTGTACAGTCTGCTCTTTCTCCTTAGACCATATATGCTTAGAAAACCCCAAAAGCAAGCCCAGTAGGCAAGGCATTTGGCATGGGAAGAGCCATGAGCAGCACAACTGTGAGGAGAGCAGGGCTGGTGGGATGGGCAGCAGGACACTGTCCTCCCCAGAGCACCCAGGGCTCCCATGGCTGGGAGCACTTGGGCTCCCCAGTCCCAAGCCTCACAGCTGCCCCCTTGCAAACCTTGATGCTGACATGGAAAAGTTTCTTCTTTCCTTTCTGGTCATGTCCTTTTATTCTCTAACTCAGAAAAATGGGGTATAATATGTCTCTTGCTCTCCGAAGACCTGAATAAATTCAACCAGACAGATGTATGATGAGGTTTATTTAACAGACCCTTTTACACTTCAGATGTTTCCACAGACAAGCATGAATGTGGAATCCATCAGTTTCACAGGAAGCCCTTAATACCCACTTGAATTTAAAATACACACTTAAGAAAAAATTGCATTGTGTTTTAATAGCTGTGGGTGACTTTGGAGGTCACGAACACAGGGAGATGAGTGGATGTATTAGCATCAAGCATTAATTCCCATTTTAAGTTCTAGCAATGCACAGCAGTCCTTGACCTGCCATGGTGCAGCCGTTGTTTTTCTGGTCTTGAGAGGGCCTTTTCTGACTGGAAACCAGCAATTATAGCAAACTCCATTGCAGCTCTGTTAGTCAAACAAACACCCACTGGAGACCACTGCTTTCACTAACAGCTTGCTAACACTTTTATTCGAGTCACATGCGTAATGCCTGCAGAGCATTTAAAATTTTTATTCATTTTAAATGATAAAGTCTAACCCAAGGCTCCTTCGTGTCCTACCAGAGTCACCCATATAGGGGCCAAATTTCACAGCAGAGAGAGGGAAGAGGGGAAATAAACAGCCAGCACAAGCTAACTCATCCATGTGTTGCTTTGGATGAGAGATTTCTGATGGCATCCCTTTACTTATAAAACCACTGATTCTCTTTCTTCGATGCTGGTAATGAGAGACAGCAATGAAGAAGCACTCCTGACATCATCCATATGTCCACGTGCCTTCCAGTATGGTGGCAGATGCGGGTGAGCGATTCCTTATGGCAGGACACAGCTCTTGCAGAGCTCCCGGTCACGAAAGCAGCCCAAAGGCAACCACGCAGCCCAGAGGCATGGTCCCTCCCTGGGCTGAGGGTCACTTCACCCATTTATCTCAGCACTGGCTGAAAACCCACTCTTTGCATCCTGAAGAAATGTTGCCTAACCACGCATTTCCAGGCTGCTGCCTGAGAGCGTTGCAGGGCTCTCTAACTTCAGTTGGAGGAAATGCTTTTAGGAGAAATCTCTCTGACAACCTGTATTTATCATCCTTCTGTTGCATGATCCACAGTCTTTTCGGTATTATTCAGCCAATGCTTAATTAATCTTAATTGCAGACCTTTATACCTAGATCATTTACATCTTTCTTTTCAACAATGCAAACAAATTTCAAACCAGGTGTTGCAGCATAAGAAGTATTATTACACGGACAGCTCGTGTGTGGGAGAATGTTTCATTATCTCTTTAGCTTCTTTGTACTCTCAAGACAAAGGATGAAGAGGTCGGGCTATCCCAATGTCCTTTAAGAAATGTCAGAAGCAAAGATTTTGCTGAGCAGCCCCTACTCGGGCATATGGCAGCAGGTTACTAAGACAAAATATTTAGCTTTGTCGTTTTGGCATATGCAGACAATGGTCTGGGAAAGCTCAAAAAGGCTTCGGGGGGCTTTGCGACTTTTTCTTTACACCGAACTTGTTAGAAATGATAGTCTTTTAGGAAAACAGGATAACCTTGACTGGATATTGACTCCTATTTTATGATTGTGCAGGGCAGCGATTCTACCTGTGTGCTGTCACATGCAAAACCCACCTGAAATCAGAAGTTACCACAGGCGTCTATTAACTCCCTGTGACTGAGGAGCCATTCTTTCACACTATGCTGCCATAGCAGCAGCCTCTACACAGTCAGAGTTGAAGGAGAATGGGCTTAATCCTGGGAAGGGCAGCTTGAATCTACAGATGCTGTGAAATCTTGTCTGAGTATCAATTTTTGTGCATCATGCTGCCTTCGTGCATGGCCTCAGTCTGTCAGTGTTGCTTGACATTGGAGACTGGAGCAGGCTGCTGACATCAGCCATACAGAAAGCAGCAGTGGAAGTAATGCACAGAGGCAGCTGCTGGGTTTTGTTGGCCGTGCTTGTCTCAAGAGGGAGGATTCTTGAAAATCCAGAATGTGCTGTCTTGGGGGTCAGCATGACTGCAGGCACTGTAGGAAGCCTCTGAAGAAGAAAACTATCATAGTTTTAACAGAATAGAAGACTAATGTTGTTGTTGAAGGAAGTGGGGGACCTCCTATCTCCTTAAACCATAATGGTTACAAAATGTGAGACTCCCATGTCTCTAAATTACTGCTTACTACGGCTCTTCAGTGAGCCAATCTCTGCAAATAGCCCTCCTGTTTTAGCTTCTCTCTAGGCATCCACTAACTCAGCCTCGTGCTCCCGCTCTGAAAGCAGAAGTGGCTGCCACCGGCTGCTGAATTACAGGCTCTGGCATCACCAGGACAGCATTGCATAGCAATAAAAATATTAACAAAGAAACAAAAAAACCTGAGAAAGCATCTGAGAGGAAAAGGATGTATTTTCCTTCCAATTGCTGTACATGTGACAGCATGGTAGCCTCCAAGACAGTGTGAGCAGGAGGAGGCTGCCAACGCACGGCGATGAGCCGCCTACCACTGCTCGTGGAACAAGATGCGAGCAGGATCCCCTCCAGTTGTCTAGCAACATCACCAACCCAGGTATTTCAGCCTAAATTTTTAATTGTAGCAGCTGCTGGCGATCGGGAGGCGTGGGCAGTTGCATATTGTGCGTATTATGGCACATAATGGTGTTGGCTGATCCTTTGTTTCTCTTTACAAGTTGCAGTTCCAGTAAACTACTAGAGGAAAGCTTCAGCTACGAGAACGGAGAGTGCCCCACAGCTTCAGTCCTGTGCCGTGTCTCAGGCTCTGGTCCCAGGGACGTTGCTGCCGGTGGCAAACCCCAGCTGAGCAGGGCCTGCCGCTTGTCGCGGGCGGTCATACACTTCCATCCCCACGCAATCTTCTCCACTGAGTCTGTACAACAGCTTATGGGGACACAGAATTTAAAGGATCGCAGGGCTAATCCAAGTGAAAAATAACCCTAGAAGAATATACTGTGAGAGCTATTTTAAATAACCTGATCTGGTGGGGGCAGCCCTGCCCGTGGCAGGGGGTTGGCTTTGAGGTCTCTTCCAACCCAAACCATTCTGTGACTCCGTGAAATAATTTATCTATTCTATGTAAATATCAACCATACATAATTGTATGCTGTGTCACATATAGTGGGGTATAGAAATATGCATATATGCTTTTACGCATGTAAAATTTTTTAATGTATCTGCTGCAAAACATCAAAACTTGTCATTTTTAACCCAGATGAGTTTATTGCTGTGGTTCGCCTTCCTGCCAAGTACAGCATTTTTAACAGAACCCCATTTCACAGAGGCTTTGCCACACATTCTGCTAGTTCAGCTGGGACCCCAGGTCTGATCTCGTCACCTTATGAGACAGCAGCCTACACGCTGCAGTCAGGACAGAAAGTGGACTTAATGCAGCAAGCATAAAAAATCTGGGCAGCAGCAATGATGGCTGCCCAAAGGATCACCCCTTGGAGCCCCCATCATCTGGCTGGTCTGCGACCTGATGATGAGAAACAAGGCAGGGGGCACTCCCCGTGGAAGCTGGGGATGCCAGTGCTCCTACTCGGTGCTCCTGCTCGCCCCCACGGCCGCAGGAAGGCTGCGTGCACTGGGCTGGAGCAGCGGCTGCAGGGTGATCTCCCCTCGTCTCAGGGTCCCCATCACGTGGCACTCAGACACCGGGCTGTGTGGCAGTGTAGCAGAAATGACTTTGTAATAAAAAAGGGCCCTGGTTTGGAAGCCAGAGGTAAGAAGATCATAAATCTTAAAAAAAACAGCTCATTAGGAAGCTGGAATTAAGCACAAGTGGGCAGGAATTTTAAAGATGACATTCTAATTTTTTAATTCAAATTATTGGTACTGCAATCTTCCATTCGTTTCCTTTCTAATTTGTGTATGGACTTAAGAGAAAGTACACCCCCATCCATCTTGTCAGGCACACCCCCAGAATTTTAACAGCAAGAGGGTGAGAGAGCAAACCCAAGGTTAGCAGGGAGAGAGCTGCAGGAGTGCCCCGCTGCCACGGGGCCGTGAGTGCCTCACGCTTTGCAGCGCATAGCGCACAGACCCTGTGGCTTCCCAGTTTCTTTTTTCTGCATTACTTCAGTTGAAGTGCTCCAAGCGCAGCACTGAAAATGTCAGAGAACAAATCAATATCGTTGAGAGTGTTGTTGATGGACACCGCCGCACGTGCACAGAGAGGGACTGTGCTCCTCTCTGCAGCGTCAGGGCCGGTGTGAGCGCTGCTGTCTGACACAGCCCCCAGGGAGGAGAGAAGGGTTGGGATTTTAATCTTCCTCCGAATAACCGCCCTCCCATTAGTTCAGCTCAAAGCCCAGGAACCATTAGAAACCACCTCTAGGGTGTGTCGTAGCAGAGAACCAAAGTACTCGTTTAGCTATCTAGCAATTTCCACACCTGTTGGGGAAGGCCTGGGTAGAAAATAATCACTGTCAGCTGATGCGTTGCATTTGTTGCCTCCTGTCCTGGAAGATGGGGTTTGCCCAGAGTGAGGAAGGTGACAGCTGAGTGCCCACAGCCACCAACGGCAGTGAGGAGGCGGAGGAGGGATGCGATCCACCCGAGGCTGTGTGTACAGCTTCAGGAGAGCTCAGGTGCGGCACAGCGAGCGGGCAGCTCTCCGCTGGGCTTGGTGACACAGCTGTGAAGCATCTTCAAGAAATAGAAATCCAGTAAGAATGAGTGGCTCGTGCTTCTCATTGTGGTTGTGTCAGACTCCCTGCAAAGTCAGGGCCGAGGCCCTGAGTGTTTTGTCGCTGTGGTCCTCGCCTCCATGAGGCTTTGTAACAAAACCAAACATCTTTCTCTTAGGGAGAGAAAAAAGTAAAAGTGGTTGTCTTTAGCAGAGAACTTTGCCATCTGACAGTGTCTTATCTTGGTAATGTGAGTTTTGACAATAGAGAAGATGACTTTGCCCCCTGCTACTCAGCATCACTTGGCAGCACACTGTTATGTTACGCTGACGTCATGTGCCAAGCCTGACCATTGCTTATGACTGACTCCCTTACCTTCAGCTTGGTGAATCTTTTCTGCTTACTTTCCGGTCTTTTTGTGCTCCTTTGTGCATTTGCACCTCATCTTATTAGACTTCTCTGGGCTTTTTTCTAATGTGAAATGTGACCAAGTTTCATGCAAAGCCTTGGCACATATTCATCATTACTTCTTTCCCGGATTTATTTTTCCCCACACCCTTGGCAGTATTATTCACCTGCTCCTTGGCTGGTGGTACCCTGACAAGTGCCTTCTGGCTGCAAATGCCCACTGACTGTGCTGCGACTTGGACCACAAGGAACTTTCCCCATCAGACTGCCAAACTCCCATAGCAACCACACCTTGCCCCAGCTCCGTGCCCCAGCATGCAGACAGGCAGCCCGTGTCATCATTTTCTGTTGAGAGCAGCGCTGTGCTGCTCCAGTCCCTCTGCCAAATGGCTTTGAGGATGGGGTCTGCACCAGTCCAAGGGCAAAGCAGCCCCCGCCCTCAGGGCACAGAGCAGCACAGGGCAGAGCAAAGCCCCCAGCAGCCGAGCAGCAGTGCTGCCCATGTCTGCACACTGGGACACGCTTGCCTTAGGGAGGGCGAGCCAGCCATGCTGCACAGGAGGATGGGAGCACTCAGTGACCTTCTCCTCTCCGCACGCTCCCATTTCTCACTGGGAGGACGCAGGCTACTGAGCTGGTGGGTGACATCCTCCGCCCAGCCCCAGCCCCAGCATGGGGAGGCCAGGCTGCAGTGGGGCAATGCCACCAGACAGCGCGAGCTGCTGGCGAGGGCAGAGCACGAGCAGTGACCCCTGGCCCCATTGCCTTGGAAGTGCCCCACACCACCTCCGCTGGCTCAGCCTAGTGCTGCTGTGGGGATCAGCTGTCTCAGTGCCCATACAGAGCTTTCAGCTCTACCCTATGTGTTAATACATTTCCTTCTTTATAATCCCAGAATGAGTGTCCTCTCCATTCAGGAGCACGGTTAGGTTTTGTAGAGAGAGCGCTGCTTTTCTGTCTGCTGTGTTTGAATTCATTGTCAGAGTGACACCAGCTGGGAGAAGCTGGTACTGGAGCAGAGCTTCATTTCAAAGAAGTTTCTTTCCAACCAAAAGCAAATTACTCCCTGGCTCCCCAGCAGAACATCTCAGTTCTTCTGACATCCAAAAATCCTGGGCAAATTATAATTTCTTATAATCTGAAAGAAACCAATGACGTCCCGCTTCAGAAGAGTTACCCAAATTAATACTAAATGAAGGTGTTCTTTAATTATTAATTTAAAGGGTAAATTCTTTATACATGAAATTAACAAGAGAAAACTAGAGAGAAACAGCGAAGCTGAAGCTGGTTGAATGGCAGAGTTGGGCACAGTTGGGTTTTTCTCTTTCACTCATACAGAAATGAAGCTTCAGCACCACCGCTCATGGGAGATGGAGCTGGCAATCACCACGCTGTAGGGCTGGCTGCTTGATGCAATCTTTTTTAAAGACTGTATGTTTCTCATTAAAAGGCAAGGCAGCTGCAACACAATGCGAAGTGATTCAACATGTGTTTGTAATAATTTCTGCTTCTGGCTGGCAACGTGTATTACACACAAGAACACAGAATATTTCATATCATCTTGGCGTAGATCAGGAGTATATTTCTTTCTGAAATAAATTAACAGTTGCTGTAAAGTAGAAGTTACCACGGATAATTCTGGCATGCAGAGATGAGCGGGAAACACACCAAGATTTTCTTTGGAAAGAAAGCATACATACTTCATTTTTGAATACGTGATAACTAAGGCTGGAGAAATCCTCCTCCAAGAGAAATGCATGAGCTCTGATTTAGTAGCACATGCAATGTTTGCTACTCTCAAATCTCTCCTTGATTTATTGAACCACCACAGCATTGACTGAAGGACTGCTGTCAGTTCGTGGTTCTCTACATCGCTCCAATCAAAACGTGAGTCCAAAACCAAACTCAGATGGGCGCTGACGGAAGGATTTTGGATTAGGATTTTGTTTAGTGACTGAAGTTGTGACAGGCATTTCCAGTGTTCACAGTAAGCCCTGCAAAGGGAAGCTGCCACTTTTTCACACAGAGAACTGAATATAAAGGTCACAGGAAAGAAAACCTTCTAGTCACAAGCTAATTTAGGAAATATCCCTTGAAAAATCGGTCTGCGTGCAGCAAGTCTTTTGGGAGAAGGGAGAAAACTGAGATTCCCAGAAGAACATCAGTCCTGGACTTTTCTTGGCAGCAGCACCCCTTGGTAAGGAGGCAGGTGCTGAGCTCACACATTCCCTGGGACCGTTGTCAGGAAAAGGAGCTATTTTGCCCTTGAGTACTGAAAAACCTAGGCTTAGTTGGAAGAAGGGGGAACAGCTAGCATTTTTTATCCAAAAAATACCTTTCCCCAACTTTGGAGGAGGAATTACAAATAAGCAACACATCTTATTTCTAAGAAACAGTTTGCTCAGTGCCGCCTACGCTTGCTTGTATTGTCATTTATGTAATTATTTCGGCTTGTCTTTCATTAGTGAATTCTGATGCATGGAAATACAGTCCCTAAACGCTAATCTCTTCCATTTAGGCTATGATGCAAGTTGCAAAGGTAAGAAAGAATGTGTTAAGATATCTGATCTATTATGGGCAAAAATGAAAGCTTCCACAAGTTTTCACACTCATCAGAACTGTGATAACGAACCAAGCATTTTTGCGGCAGTGTTTCTAAACAACAATTTCAACACTGGCAACCTGAGAGCAACTACAATTCAAGCAGTTAAAAACAAAATGCATTTTAGGTAATTTCAGCTGTTTCTGGTAGCATTAGACAACCATTTACGTAAGGAGTTCAACTGTTTCTGAAACTTACCTGCTCCTTTTAACTGCTTTTCTTTTTATTCAGTAACAGCATAAGTCGGTGACAAATACGATCAGTAATTTGTTCTCTTTGCATTCCTTCTGTCCTGTCACAGCTAGTTATGGTGATACCACCTCCAAAAAGAACATGCTTGGATGTTGCGTGTTATGAACCACAAGCACAAGGATCAAACCCTCTGCTCTTTGAGGTAAACGAGGACAACTTCATGGGTTACACGTACATCTCCTGGTACCACTGCCATTAGCACCATTTAATTAGGTTTCCAGAAGATCAGTTCCACAATTAAAGAGCAATTATTTTAATTAAAGGCAGACATCAAGCATTTTTCCCCCCCTTTTCTTTTAACATTAGTTTCAAATTATTAATGGCTAAAGCATCCTGTAGGGAAACAGTTGATCCCAGCATGAGCTGATGATTGAGCACCTGGTGGAGGGGCGTGGCTGGCCTGGGGAATCACTTGCACCTGTGATTGGAAGGGGTGGGCCTGGGGTGGAGTTGCCCCAGGCTTAGATAAAGGCCAGCCAGGCAGAGAAGGGAGTGGCTTGGGAAAGAGAGGATTGGTAGGAAGTCTGGAGTGAGAAGACTGGAAAGGAGCCTGAGAAAGAAAGAGAAAGTCCAATGATGTATTCATAAGTTTTGGGACCTTTCCTGTGATGCTTGGTGTAGTTGGCAGGATAGATGCTGTGTGTGGGGAAACCAAGAGAGAGGGTAGAAGGCTGTGGTCATGGAGTTAAAATGGTTGCTGCATGTGACCATGCTAGCCTTTGGGACTCTTGTTGCCCAAAAGTATGATATGGGCAAGGAAGATGTAATAGATGATGAAATTGTTGAATGCAGTGATGGATGGGAGGTCTGTGACATTAAGCTTCTAGGAGATAAGTATGTAAAGTGCCCCGATGGAGACCTGAAGACTTACTTTATTGATAAAATGTACCTTGATGAGGTGTTTTGGCCCTGACCAGTGCCATTTTGGGGCATGTTACGAAGACTTGGGAATTTGGTGTCAAGAATAGAAGAATGGAGGCCTGTGGTGAAGCAGGGAGGAGACTTTAGAGAAAGGAAGAAGGAAAAAGAGTGGTGGCTGGCAATGAGGCAGCAAAAGGAATTCAGAGAAGAGAAAAAGCCAGAGAAAGAGGGGAAAAATCAAGGAATATGGAAAAGAAATGGAGAAGAAGGAAAAAAGAATGGAAAAAGAGAAGGAGAAAAGGAGAGAAAAAAGAGAAGAACTTTGTGTTTTGTTTTCTTTTCTTTTGAAATTAAAGAAGATAGACAAGTTGGTTTTGGATGTAATGATGCTCACTGTGAATTGTTAATATGTGAAATGTGTCGTATTATATATGCCTTATGAAGCTAAGTAAGATGAAGTTAGTTTGATGTATTACTGTCCAGAAAGTTAATATTATAATTTCTGTCTAGAAATTGTTAAATAAAAAAATGGGCTAAAGGTGATAACAGTATATGGCATCTTCACTGCGAAGGGGTGGAAACAAGCTTAGAAACAGACGCACTCTTTGAGGAAACAGAAAGGAGGGAAAAAAAGTGGTCCACAGCCTGTGCATAGTGTCAATGTACTTGGAAGTAAGTGTCCATATACCTGGATGGAGTTAGCAGCTATGCTATATGCTTTGTAACTGACAAGGAATTGAAGGGGACAGCAGCAGTCAGGACTGCCTCAGTGAGGAACCGGCCCTGAGATGGAGCTGAAGCTGCTGTGAACTCTACTCCTTGTTGGACACTCCCAGCTGTGTATGTTGGAGATGAGCTGTTGCAGAGCATAAAGAAGGAGCTGGAAGAAGAAAGATCTCAAGAGTGTGAAGAAGGTGGACTTTGAAGATCTATTTTTGGCCCGGGAACTGATGAGATGTTTATGTAAATGACATTGTAATGTATACATACCTATAATTGTATTGTAAGATCTGTAACCAGTGTTGTAAAGAATAATGGTAAAATGTTAACATGCTCAATCATCTGCTCATGAGGTGAAGGGGTGGAGTGTAGGGAAACAGCTGATCCCAGCATGAGCTGATGATTGAGCACCTGGTGGAGGGGCATGGCTGGCCTGGGGAATCACTTGCACCTGTGACCGGAAGGGGTGGGCCTGGGGTGGAGTTCCCCAGGTGTAGATAAAGGCCAGCCATGCAGAGAAGGGAGTGGCTTGGGAAAGCTTGAGGGAAAGAGAAGATTGGTGAGAAGACTGGGAAGGAGCCTGAAAAAGAAAGAGAAGATCAAATGATGTAGTCATAAGTTTTGGGACCTTTCCTGTGACACATCAATGCTCTAAAATTACAAGCTGGTAAGGTTTCAGTGTGATGCCCAGTTTGGTGCCATGGGCTCTCAACCTGAGGTACAGATGCAAAATGTAACGGAGTCCTAATACATCTCAGGCATTCGGTCCCCTATTACAACTCCAGAAACTAGCCATCATTCCTCTTCTTTAATTATTACAGTAATATTGTTCAGTGTAATCCATATTACAACTTACTGTTGCAAAAGAAAAGTTAAATGGCATCAAATTGAATATATTGTGGAAGCCATGGTATAGCTGTATCAGCAACACAACATTTAACAGCATGTGTGATATTCAAACCCAAACTAAAATCCCCAGTGTGGTCGGTGTATTTCCCATAAACCTGTGCAAATGGACCTTGCACAATGCTTCAAAAAATTCTCCCATAAACTCACATCAGTGCACGGTGTGTCGTGCTTCTTTCATTAATCCGTCAGCGGAGCCCTGCGTTGGCTTGTTCTGCTTACGGCTGGTAGCTGCAAGCTGTCAGCTTGCAGTTCTCCACATTGCTCCAACCAAAATGTGAATCCCAAATCAAACTCAGGCAGACATGAGGATGCTGACTTCTCTGAGCACCATTTAAATCCTCATTTAATTGGATATTGAGCACAAAATTAAGGCCAACGAACTACTGAAAGTTTCTCAGAATTGCTTTCAGCCAGCGACATGCTATGGCTGCTGAGGTAGCAGAAACATTAGGAAGTCAAGCGGTCTGTTAGGTTCCAATACGACTAAACATTTCAGTGTTGAATTTGGCTTTTTAGACGGAGGAGTTAAGAGGTACAGTGAGGAGATTTCTGTCACGACATGATTTAAAAATAAGGTAATAACGGTGTGAACAGGATTTGATCTTTTTAACAGGAACAATACTAACAGTTGAATTAGCAGGCCGTGTGAAGTAAGCGGCATTACCTCTAAGAACAAAACAAATCCCTTGCTGGGATGTAGTCAGTTTACAGATCGATACAAAACTTTCAAATTTAAACAGAATCACAGAATTGCAGGGGTTGGAAGGGACCATGGGGGATCACCGAGTCCAACCCCCCTGCCAAAGCAGGTCCCAGAGCAGGCCGCACAGGTGGGCGTCCACGGGGATCTGGACTCCAGGGAAGGAGACTCCACAGCCCCCCGGGGCAGCCTGTGCCAGTGCTCACCCTCACCGTGAAGAAGTTCTTATGCTTATGCGGAACTTCCTGTGCTCCAGTCTGTGGCCATTTCCCCTTGCCCTGTCCCCACACACCACTGAAGAGTCTGGCCTCCTCCCTTTGCCTCCTGCACTTCAGATATTTATAGACATTGACAGACCCCCTCTCAGCCTTCTCTTCTCCAGGCTGAACAGCCCCAGGTCTCTCAGCCTTTCCTCATAAGGGAGATGCTCCAGGCCCTTCATCATCTTTGTTGCCCTCCGCTGGACTCTCCAGGAGATCCCTGTCTGTTTTGTACTGGGGAGCCCAGAACTGGACACGGTACTCCAGCTGTGGCCACACCAGGGTGGGGGGGGGCAAAAAATCACCGTTTTCCCAGGCTCCATTTCATCCCACTATTAAGATTCCATTGTTATTTTTATTAAAGCACCATTTTTAAATTTACGGTTAGGATGTTGCAAGAAAGCCGTTACGTTAACGAGGCATATCGAGTTCCAGTTTAAAAGCAGGAAATAGGCAATTATCAAGTCAAAGGACCATGCATCTTCAAAAAATATTTTTCTTCTTCCTGTAACTAGCTGATGATCTTAGAAGTAATGAGAACGTAGCGTGCATGTTAGTCCTTAAAATGGCTGTGTGCGAACATTACAGATGGCTTTCTGAAAAATTAACAAGTCAACAAACATCGGCTGTATAACATTTTTATTTTACTATATTGACATTTTATGCACAAATAGAGTAAAAATAGAAAATAACTGTTTCATGTAAAATTACCAAAAAATGAAACACACAAAACAAATACATAATTATCAGCAGAGTATAAGTGTCTTTATTTAAAGATTAAAAAGTATGCAAAAACCTTCTGTTTTACAAAAAAACTGGGAATATTCTTTCTGTGTTTTCCTTCTGGCGGCAACAGAACAACTCTTGACAATATATTCTACATCTTTTATGTTATTGAAGACATCAAGCTAGTCACAGATTTCTCCCTCAACTACAGAGAACGTGACAGCGATTTTAAACTGTTTGAAAGATTTCTTTACTAATTAGAACAAGGTGGAAAAGCAGATGATCCCACAACGAAGAACCCAAAGGACTGTACCATACCTGCTGAGAAGCATCAAACCAACAAGGAGATGTATTTACAAACCAAGTGTGGCATCAGAACTTTCCTCTAGGGGCTTATCGGGGAATAAGAACGTTCAGCAGAATGAAAAACTGGTATTACATTTCAACTTGACTTTTAGTTCATCCAACTGCAGTCCAGTTCGATTTAGCAAACTTACTTTTTAGCTTCTTGTTTTGTACTGTATTTTAACTAACAGGCCTTTGTGAACTCTGCTAAATACCATGAGTGACTTGTGTTGGACTTCTGTTTAGCGACAGAGCGATGCTATATACGTAGTTGCCGCCACTGAACTATCAGCTTCATCTTATTCTTAGCAAGCAAATCTACATCTATTTGCGTAAGTCACCTCCAACACTTGCCAGCTGGCGGAACCCGACTATTTTAACAGTAAGAAGTGGGTTGACGGTTGACCTCTTGTGACAGACACATACTTTGCTCACGGCTTAAAAGATTTTATTAACAAAAAACTAAAGCCAACATGCTTAGCAGGCGGAGTGCTTGAAGTGCCCGAGAATGAAAACAATATTAAGAGTTAACGAAAGAATCTACCAGGAAAATGTTACAGTTATGGAGGTGATAAAAAAGTAAGCTAGAAACGCATGCAAGATTTCTAATTAATCAAAAGCTGATTGCAAATGAACATCCACCTATAAAACAAACAACTGTGTCCTCAATGCACTTTAAAATAAACATAAGATGAATATTCTGTGTTTTCTGCCCTCTCACTCCAAGTATGACCATTCTTTTCAGATCAAGAGCAACAACCTGCTACTCTCACTACTCTGTATACATGTTTAGAAACTCTCTGTACAAGCACTTTTGATTTAAGGTTTAAGAGTATAGCTGAATCTCTCATAAAGTTAAAGGCTTTCCCTTGACCATTTGCATTTTAATTAACTGTGACGTGTTGACGGGGGTGGGGTGGGGGTGTTGGATTATAAAAAGTTGGAAAAGATGCCCAGTGACATAATATTTATACTGTTTAATAACATGAAGGGGCAAAACCAAAATCACACTATTTTCAGACATCCAAAGAAATAGGTATTAGAATAGAAGCTCAAACACCGCAGCCTACTTTTTACTGAACTTCTGCGTGAAGTTCTCTCTACACTAGTGTCTCAGAATTCAGAATACATCCCAACTATTTCTATTCATCATCCAGACTTCAAATTGCACCCAGCTCTGAAGCATGCATTTGGCTTATGAAGCTTCAAAAACATCATTTGAAGTTCAGAAAGAAACTAATCTTAAATAAAAATTACACATCTTTGCATTTTTATATATGTCAGACTGTACAATAATCTGGAAATCAAACTTCAGCTCTCTTTAAAACTATTTTCAATTCGCATTTTGTTTCTAATGAAGAAGGGGCTACTGACTGTGATTAACTTAGGTCTTCAGTCGCTAAGGCTGACTACCACGCAGGTATAATGCACCCTGCAGAATAGAGCATTAAAAAAAAAAAAA
>WBMW01003007.1:300341-311679 GCA_013396635.1 Penelope pileata | reverse complement strand
AAAAAAAAAAAACCACCAAAGCAACCTACTCTTTGGGCAAGGGATATTTTTTCAAGTTTTCAAGTCACCTGATGGGAGGATGGTGGGGGAAGAAGTTTGTTTTACGTTAAATGGCTATCATCAGCAACGTCTTTGAACAGGTAAGTACTTGCCCTCGTATATGCATATTATCTACATATTACAACGAAATACTCATAATTGGCTTTTCATCTAAGCCAGATCTAAACCTGGATCTCCTTCCTCAGCACAGATCTTCAGTTCTGTCTAGTCTTAGTTTCCTTCCCTTAAGAACACAGAAGTTATTTTAAGAACCTGACGCTTTGTCATGCTTGACGTGTCTTTCAGCTCTGCTCGATTAGATACGAATAATTAACACGTTTAACTTTAAAAGCATCAAATTCCATTTGGTAGCTCAGCAGAGAACAGAAGACCGGAAAGAACCAAATCTAGACAACTGATCAGCCTGCTTGCTGTATGCACTTCGTTTTTGTTAAAAGCACTGCAAAAATTATTCTGCAGAGCTGTGGACACAGGCACAGAACTGGTCAGTTCAACTTTTCTCACCAATTTCAGACTGTACACCATAGAGGCTCTGACTCAAAGTTGCAGAAGCTGTGGTGATCCCTTAACTTACGCTGAAATATATGCTGTTAAAAGATCCAAATTTACACAAGTCCCAGTTCTTTGTAGAAAACCATGCATGGTACTGTACTCTGAAGAAACAGAAGAAGCTTCCAATTCTGATAAAAGTAAGAGCAACTGCTCTGGTTACATAGGAAAGGCCTCAGGCTCCCACCTCCGGGTCCTAGTGCTTAACTATCTTTCTCTGTTTGCAGGGAGGCTGTAGCCAGTGCTACCGCTGTAACTGGCTGCGCAATGCCATGCAGCTGCATCTTGGCCAGTTTCTTTTGCTCACATTCTGTGACCAACCGGTTCAGCTCTGCCGCGCTGTACCCAATGAGAGTTTTCAAGTCGCACACAAATTTGTAGACAAACCTCTTGCCCTGCACTTTGCATATCATGTCTCCATCATAGTAATTGATGTAAAAAAAAATAAAATAAAATAAAAAAAGAATTAAGTTTTCAGCACCTGTAGCTTCCATCCACATCAGCCATTTACTTAAAGACACTTGGACACTGAAATAAGAATATTTTTCACATCAAGATTCTCAAGTTATTTCATATACCAAGATGAATTTTAGGCATTTTCTTTCATGAGAAAAGAAAAAGAGGGTTGAAAGCTGTCCCTGCACCTCGATACATTAAGGGGAAACAAAACAACAACAGTTTTATAAGCTGGAGAAAGCACCAAGACCATCATTTCTAAGCTGGAGCAATTCAAAAACAGCTTGGGGGCAGGGGAGCAGGGATGTAAGGTTTACACAGTGCTTTGCCTTAGTAAGAAGGTGTTCTCTCCTCCTCGTTATTTCCTTTCCCTTCTTTGCTCATCTCTGCTTTTCTGAGGTAAATGGTTTATGTTGGAAACGGACAGAAAATTAGCACGGTGGTTTTTATGCTACTAAATACCACAGTAACAGAATTACTGTTTTAAAGATGGAAGTAAAACCACAGAAGCACACCCTTTTTTGAACAGTTCATATACTTGCAAAATCACATCCTTTGCCTCTGTTTACAATTAAAAGTGATTTCTCCATGAATGCTTTTTACATGATGTCAGAAAGCATCACCACACTGAGCAGAGATGCAGAGAAGACAAACTCTGTATGATTCATTGCACTCGAGACATGGCATAAATATTTAGGAAACACCAATAAAATAACGTTAGTTAGCATTTTACAGTTTTGTTGCTGTTCTTGTCTGACTACAGACATTACCTTTCTAATTAGGCTTGAGCTTGAACTCGTGCTAAATTCTGGGGAACAAATAATTAAAAAATAAAAATAAGAAACCCAAACAACTTAAGTTTCCTCGAAACCATCACCCAGATGTAGTGCAAAACAGCCCAGATTTCTCTGTTGACTAAAACTGAACCCTCTGAGTGACGTGCTGGTAAAGATATTTCTCATTCACTGTCAAAATAAAGTCAAGTAAAAAGACTGCCTTTTGTCTCCTAGGACTAGAAAAAAATAGGTAAGTTACCAAGAATGTAACCAAATTTCACCTCATTCTATAAACTATCAAAATTAGAATTGAGGATATATGATTACAGGTGATTTTTTTTTTTTTTTTAGGACTATGCTGAATACATTTCTAGTTACAGCATTTGCCTACTCAAAAACCACAGGTATAACTTCTAAGTCCGCATGGGTACTTTATTAGCTATTAGAATGTTTTGAGTCGCATGAAAACTTTGCTCCAGAAATAATGGAAATGAATTCTTTTTCTTCAAGTCTTACTTCCCTACACAGTAATTAAACAGGTGCTGATTTCAGAAAATTTACCATGTTATATGTAACAAAAAAAAGCTGTTCTTCCTTTTTTCACGAAAATACTGCCTGTCCTTCCTGCGGCTGGGTGGAAGATCGAGCACGCTTCTCAATAACATCAACATCATTTGCAGCACCAATCAAAATTGACACAGTAATTCCAGTACGTTAATAAACAAAACATATTACCATTTTTGTTTTATTTAATAAAAGTTTAGCTTGACAACAGTGTTTATCTCAGTAGTAGTGAGAGCCATTAAACATCCCTTAGATGTTCAGATGTTAGAAAACATGTCAATATTGATGCAGCTGCCAAAATGGCAAGACTTTGAGGAATGTGACTTCTGCAATTCTGTGACAGAAACATAAATGCAAAACTTCTCCGATAGTGATTTATGCAAACCACTGCGCAGACATCTGTTTAACATCCCAGTGGTAAGAACATTATCCCAGAGTTCTTCAGCTGCCTTTGAGACCTTCTGCATAGCTTGCTGACAAAACCCAAAAAATAATTAGCATCATTTATACAACGTGATGTTGCAGAAATTTTTCACGTATACCTTCAGCTCACAAACGCTTACAGTCAGAGAAAGAAGCCTGAAGGAGGGGGATGGTCTTGCAGTGATACAGGCTGGGGACTGACTGGCTGGGGAGCAGCTCTGTTGGGTGAAAGGCCCTGGATGCCTGCGCTTGCTGTGAGCTGAGCAGGGATCAGCAGGGTGTCCTGGGCTGAACGAACAGAAGCACACCTACGCTTCTGTTCATGAATGGAAGCCGCACCCCTGTAGCTGGTGCTCATGAGAACAGATTTACAATACTGCATTCAGCTTTGGGTTCCCCAGTACAAAAAAAAAACAGATAAACTGAAGCAAGTTCTGCCAAGGGCCCTCATGACTGTGCACTGGAACACTTCCATTATGAGAAGGGCAGAGGGAAGGAGGCTTGTTGAGCTCGGAGAAGAGACGGCTTCAAGGGAACTTACCAGATAACCCTTCAAACCCACAGAGAGGCCAGTGAGAAGAAAAAAACCACACTCCTCATGGCAGGGCACAGTGGGAGGACAATAAAAACCGGCATAAAATGAAACAGGAGGGCTTCAGACTGGATATGGGGACTTCTTCCCCAAAAAGGACAGGCAAGCTGTGGGACAGGTTACTCAGTGAAGTTGTACAGGCTCCGTATCCAAAATCTGCCTGTAGGAAAGGCCCGAGCAGCCTTGTGTGCTCCCAAAGCTGGTATGGTTAAGCTGTGTACCTGCTGCCTGCCAATTTCTTTTGATGCCTCCTGTTCACGTAAATGAGATATCGAGCAGTTGTCTTTACTGACTTCATGCCAATTCATGGCTTCACAGACTTCAATCTTCCTCAGCGTTAGCATCATTTTTCACAGAGGTATACTCAAAGAGAATTTGGTATTTTTAAAAACAACACTAGATGAGTTTATTTCCTTTCAGAAAAATACTGTAGCCGAAGGCAGAAGTGATGAAAAGTAAATCTGACATCTCAGACTTAAACCGATACACAACTTTACTCATCTAAGGAGAGTTCTTAAAACTGTTTAAATATTTATTGCTTAATGCTGCAAATACCCTGCTTGAAAGCTAATCAAGAGAAATAGATTTTGCCATATCTGAAAAAGAAATAAGAAACTCAATCTTAATGATTTAAGAGAACTTGGATGAATTTTCCAGTGCTTCCAGAGACCAAATTAATTGGGGAAAACAAAGTCAAAAATAGAGCTACTTGCATTCTTCCCCACACACTAAACTTCATCACCTACAGAGATTCAATAATACAAATCTTTTTTTTTTTTTTTTTTAACCAAAGTCAAACTACAGAAATCATGATGGAAGGAAGACAGCCTGAAACAAATAATTACAGAATATTTGCGTTATACCATAATATGAGAAAGAGGAGTATGACCAAGTAAACTGTGAAATGTTAAGTCAGTAATTTACAGTATTCACGTATTTCTGCACCTTTCCCCTCTACTGAGTACAGTTTGGCACACCAGTGAAAGCACAAACACTGAAGATGCATCAAGAAAGAGAAATATATGTAGGAAAGCTAGCCAGACAGATCACCTGTCATGCAAGCGTTCCATCACCTCAGGTCTTGTATTATGACAGTTAAAAATGACATAGTCAAGACAAAGAAAAACATCTGATCAGTTTCTGAAGTTTCTCACCTCAAAGCCCGACTAAGCTTCTCATAGTTCATTGTGGGTTTGTTTTTGCGCTGCCCCCATTTTTGTGCAACCAGTTCAGGTTGATTCAGTTTGAACTCTCCTTCATCACCAACCCAAGAAATACAGTCCCGAGCATCTTTGTCAGTGAGAAGTTCTAATAAAAACTGCCACAACTGGATCTGGCCATTGTTTCCTGTCAAAGTAGAAACAACAATTAACAATAACAATTCTCCTTTTCATGTTCCCATCAAGGCAAAAAATTTTCAACCAACAGATTCAAGCAAATCAACACAATATATGGTAGAAGGAGACCTTGCATTGAGTTCATTTCTTCTCGTCTACAAAGAAAACCCAATACTTAACTGTAAAGTCATCAATCTTAATCCATGTAAAAAGAAACTGAGTAATATGAGAAATAAGACTTTCACAGCCTTGTTCCTAGAACTTAGGAAAAAAAAAAAATATATGTAACAGTGCAATCATTTGGGCACACATCTACCCAGAAATTTAACAGATTTAGCATGATCTGCTTATTCATCTTCAGGCATAAAGATACACAATAATAGAATTTAAAAAAAAAATACTTTTTTTTTTTTATCAGATTTTCTACATATAATAATAGAAATAGGGAAAAAAAAAGAATCACAAACCATGGCTTAAGTCAACATAACATGTTTAACGTACATATCATTGTGATTTCTTTTTAACTCAAGTATCTGCAGTTAAATTTCTAAACTCTCAATGAGAAATAGATAGTAGACCTGATGCCTAAATGGATAAAGAGTATTTCCCACTGATGTCAGATGATAAATTCTGGGCCTAAGAACCCTGAATGACAACAATGGACTTTCATGGAGAGTGTGAAAAAAAGTGTAAGGATAAGGAGAGAAAAGGATTTAAAAGAAAAACCTCACAGCAGTGGAAAAATCACAGCAAAAATGACGGTGTGAGCTAACCAACCTGCCAAGTTTGCACATCTTGTACATATCTTTTCAGGTACAGTCCCCTTTTTGTATCTACATGGATTTTTTCTACAAGCCTCACAACCAGAGTGACAAAGACATGCCCTACAAAACTGTAATTCAAATTAATGAGTGTTTATCACATTTGCATTTAACAACAACGTGGACGATACCTGTTCTGTTCCCAGGGGAACTTCTATCTTCCCCGGAGATCCTTGGAGCCCTCTGTACTTTAGCTGCCTTTGCACTGCTGTTTATTACTTTAATGGTGGTTGGGGTAGCAGGCTGTACAGATGCTGGAATAATCTGCACAGCTGTAAAGCAGAAACCATTGCAGAACATCAATTATAAATTGCTGGCAGAGAAACATCAGATGCATAGGCATATATTATTTATTAGCTGTATTAAAACATAAGGAGCTAGGTTGTGTTTTTTTCCTTTGTTAAAGCATTAGCTTTAGTCTACTATCATGCGTATTAGACATTTCCATAAAAAACCTCATGCCTTTGATTTCATTTTACGCTGTTCCCATATGATTTACCTTAATGCAATCTTCTCTACCGTCACTGAACAATCCTTCATATCTGCTACTCAAACAGTAATGAAATATCCTGGAGGATTCAAATGTCCCTCTCCAGGTGGATTTAACTAGATGCAAACCCAGAGCGCACAGTCTATTTAATATAGGAGCTGCTTACAAGTCCTCTGAAAATTCATCAGTTTTAATAATTGATGACACTATTACAGCTAGGAGTTTCAAATATTTTTTCCTTGTATTGCTTTCCAATTAAGTCCTCTCACTTCCATTTTTTTTTTTTTTATCCTCGAAAAGCTTTTTTTTTTTCTTTGAAATCAAAACATTTTAATTTATCCATTTGATAATGTAATATAAAACCTAAAACAAACATCAAGACCTCAAATATATACCCTATAGATCTCATTTCAATATAGTGGGAAAACCTACCATACAAAATGAGAATTAGAAACTTTCATAGTTCAAGTCATACAACAGCTTTCAGCCAGTAACAAGATACCGAGAAATCAAAAGTTTTGCTTTGAAGTTTAAAATTCGTCCTCCTCCTATCACCAAAGTTACGCTCTCTAGTGACTTTCTCAGTGTTGGACCATTACAGTGCTGAATCCAAGTACAGTGCCAAACTTGCAAACAGTTAATGGCACGAATTAGCTGCTGGCAGAAATACTTACGCTGATCAATGGTAACAGTTGCTATTTCTCCAGAGTGTTCTTGGCTAGCCAACACATCTGCAAATCAGAAAGAAAAAACAGTAAGTTTTTATTCAGCCCATTAACTTCAAGCTTAACTTTATCTTCACTTGAAGATCAAAAACTTTCATATTTCACAGAGTGTGGAAAAAAGACCCCTGTGTATTGTATGAGTTTGGAAGACCTATGGTCTTATGGGTTATGTAGAAACATTTAATGCCCGTCATTTGGTTTTTAAAAATAAGTATAATGATAGCAAATTTTAAGGTGCCTTTTGCATTCTACATCCCCTAAAGCCTTTAGCTATACAATGTAAAATAAGACGGAAATAGTTCTAAGTCTGCCAAGTTATATGCAAGCACGGTAAATCTAAAAGCGTATTAATGCACATACAAGTGCATCACTTATCAGTCACGCTGTGCAGAGCCTGGGGATTTCATTGCTGATGCTTAATACTCTACAATTCTGTGTGAGACAGAGATGTACACTAAATAACTCACAATCAATATTTAATTATAAAACTGTCAAATTCAGGAGATGCACAAACTAAGAATCTTAATTAAAAAAAAAAGGACTCAAGAGTGGCTACTTCCTCCCTATTAGTTATGAAGTTTGACAAAAAATGGGGAAACTGTTAATCATGCAGACATGCTTCATAACAGCAGACATTCTTACTAGTAGCTCCTCTTATCTCGTGTTGATACCCTCATTTTTACTGCTAATATTAAGTAGAAGAAAAACAGCTGCTCTCAAACAATTTCATTTTAAGCAAAAATAAAAGAGAAGGATGAATTAAGTAAAATCAGTTACAGAAAAATCTCCCATACACTTTCGAAGAAGCTCCAAATGACTCCACAGAATTTCTCCACGTGGGACTCGCTGGAAAAAGTCTTCCTGAGCGAGGCTGCAGAGCTCCCGCCCGGGAATGGTGAGTGCGCTAATGTCGATGTCTGACATGCTAAACTCCTTCATCACCCACACCACCCAGTGGAGCACCTGGTCTGTCGACCACTGCACAGGGTCTGGAAAAAGAGAGAAATCAAAGTGCAGTGCATCTCATTGCATACTGCAAGGCTCCTCCTCAGTGAGGGTACAGAGCCAGTCCTTACTGTAACCTGCAAGAACGAAATGCAACTGGTTTGTGAGCCATGGGATTCAAACAAGTGTAACCCAGAGCTCATTCTTCTATGTGACCTTCTCTGAGGATCATTTTTAAACTTTATTTAGGAGTTTCTTGTTACTTTTTATTTTTTAAAGGCTCTGCTTCTAGGCCAGTCAGTGTTCATATTCAAAGTCCAGTGATAGCACATTTTCAATTAGGTATTTACTTCTATCAAAGTGATTCTATAACATCAAGGAGATGCATGGCTCTCGTGGTGCAATCTGACTGGACAGAAAGTTGACTCCTCTTGAAATGCCAGTAGAATGGTATGGCTTGGCGGGTAGATAGAAAGGGCAGAAAAAGAATTTTCCTTAGCAAAATCTTTTACATCCAGACTATGCACGACACTTCAAAATCATTTTTTCTTCTTTTTTTTCCATAGGTCTTCAGTAGGCGTCTCTTGCACTAGGATGCTCTTCCTCAAACATGACGATCGGTGTGTGATTATCTAAGTTCTAAATTTTTATAATACTTCAAAAACAGGGATAATGTTTAGAATCACAGTGGTACTGGGTTTAGTTGGGATGGAATTAACTTCCTCCACAGCAGTCGGCATCTTGCTGGGTTTTAGATTTGCGACAGTGTTGACAACACATTGACATTGTAGCTATTGTTGAGCAGCGCCTACACAGCATCAGGCCTTCTCCCCCTTACTTGGCTGCCCCAGTAGGCAGGGAGGGGTGAGCAAGCGGCTGGGGGGGGACGCAGCTGGGACAACTGACCCCAACAGACCAAGGAGATACTCCATACAACATAAAATGGATCACCACTTTTCCCAAACCAGCTTCATTGTTTTCGATCTTTCTGCTACTCCCTTTTCTGGCTTTATTTCTCACACTAATGAATATTTTCATTCTTCCTAGGAACCTATGCTGTGGTACTAAGCGTTTGAATTCCATTAGCAGATATACCTTTTAACAGCTGAGAATTTGCAATCTCTAGTAAAGCCCACCAAAATATATCACAAAGGGAAAGCAGCAGCATTTTAAAGACTTGCTAAAAGCTGATTTTCCATTTGCAGCAGAACAGAGAAGCCTGTGAGGAGGAAGACACTGAATAGTTCCAAGTGATGATTATTTACTGATTGGACTTGACTTTTAATACCAACATACCAGGCCTTTGGAAAAGATTCAAGAAATAATTTCAGATGAGTAGTTTCAGAGAACTTCACAGAACCAAACCTCAACTATTCGAACGAAATTGGCCTCTTTTTCCATTTTTTAAGACACACATTTATAAATGTTTAAAAAGGCTTTTCTGGGGACTCTGTAAGAGCCTTAATATTCTCTGAAACTTCTGACTATATGTAGTCTATATATATCTACAATACATGTGACTATACATATATATATATAATAGTGTAGAACTTTCTGGTGCTGAATTTCAACTCACGTACCTACAGTGTGAACTCAGTACTCAAAATTTTACTCTTTCTAGAAAGGCAGTTCAGTTCATTGGCCTGGTGGCAAATAAACACTGTTATTCTTAATGCAGAGTTCTCTGCCATAATAAACTAACATGATCTCCCTGGAAAACCTGCACTCCCATGACACAGAAGACATTCAACTTCTAAAGCCACAACTGTGGGGTTTAGGATTTCTCTTAAAGCAATGCAACTATCAAAGCTTAGTAATGACATTATTCAACACCATAATAACATGGATTTAACAACCTCCTTATACGAGAGAGCCTACTGATGAACATCAGACTCTGCTCTGGTAAGGCCTTACATCTTTATAAACATTCTGCACCAAATCCCTGACTATCAGTAGACAGAGCATGATAAAAGCTATTTTGGAAATACTTGCCAAGGATAACAAAGGCACCAAAAAGCCAATGCTTTAGGTATCAAAAGTAGGTTCAAAATACTGGCAAGATACATGCAACTTTGCTGGAATTTTCAAGCGCTTTCAAACATCCTCTTTCTAAATACACTCTCACCCTGCAAGTCTGCTTACAGTGTACAATTGTGGCATGTTCAGCATATGAAGCTGTATATTTCATTCAGCAAGTCAGAACATGCAGCTCAGCCAGATAATCTCCTGAACGTGATAAAGGTCTAAAAACCACAGTTTCAGCTCAATCCTCAGCAGGCATTCAGAGGTGCTTTTTCTAAAATAAATATGGAAGCATAAGAAGTACTGACTGTTCTTCTCTTTAGCCTTCTCTTACACGGAGATATCTGCATTACACTCATCCATAACATAGCAAGCCTTCTCTGAGCTATCAGAGCACTTCCCTGAGCTTTCAGAACCAAAGTTAATTATCATTTATGAAAAACACGCCTCCCTGCCCCAAAACAAATAAACAAACCAGCCCCCCCTCTCCCTACCCCAACACACACACAATTCACAATCAGATGTTTTTACCATAGGGTATTCCAAGGCGCTCCTGCTCCTTTCTGTAGCCTTCCAGCGCTGCAGCCCATCGTGTCACCTGTTCAGAGGTCTCATCTGAAATTGTTGTAATGTGTTTTGTTCCATCTAAGGTTATCACCTGAGCTTCCTCCACAAGGTGAGCTTCACCCTCTGCATGATGAGCATCTGGATCAATCACTACCTCCACTGTTTCCACAGGCTTCACAATTTCAAGGATATTTAACTTGGGCTCTATCCCTGGGAATGGATAGAAAAAAAGCCTTAAGGATAAAAATGCAAATATGACAAATATTTTATAGCTTGCTGTATTTCTGCAGGTGTCCTAAATGAGAATTACACAGCCCATTATGCAACATATACCTCAGTAAAGTGAATACAAAGCTGTTCCACTTTCCTTCCCCAACGTTAGTTTCATATTCTATATGGATGAGCATGTGGACATATAGATCAAAATATTTGTTCCTTGAGAAATATACAGGGAAAAACAAACAAATGAACCCCATCAAACAAAAAAACAAACACAAAAAGCCATATGCATCTGTCTCCTTCCCCCAACCAATAACTATTATTTTCAACCTTTACAATATTTCCTGGCTGTTAACTCCTTTGAAGACCTGAGAGACATTTTCTCTCAAAGTGCCCTGCGGAGGGCAGTGCATTCAACAGCAAGTTAAAGGGAAGCAGAAAAGAAAAATCTTCAGGTTTTCAGCTTATCAACTATTTTTTTTGTTTGTTTTTTTAGTTCTCAGGATATTAAACCATGGAGTGGGAAGACGCCAGGTTAATGCTCCTCTGTCTCATCGGTTTATTCTCAGCTCTCACTCAAAGGAAACTGACAGCTGACAGCGATCCCAGCCTTTCATGTCCATTTTCAGGTAACTACATATATTCTCATAATCTAATAATACACAAAACACAAAATCGTGCTTCCCAGCTAGACAGAATATTTTGTTTGCTTAGATACTTGGTCTGATATGAATAACTACTCACTCTTAATGAAAGCCTCAAGCTCCAGTTAACTAGCACTATTTTATCCAT
>WBMW01003007.1:255135-300195 GCA_013396635.1 Penelope pileata | reverse complement strand
TCTCCCCCCACTTCACAAACCATAACCCCTCAAAGCGTTTTATTCATACAGAATTAGTGTGTACATAGTGGTTTGCTGATAATGAAGCTGACATAAAATAAATCTCTACATGGCAATGTACAAAATGAAGAAGAAATTCCATGAACAATGAAAGAAATCAACAAAGTAAAATGCCTCTCTGACAAGAGTTTAAATCTCCCATAACCCTTCAATTTACCTGGATATCTTGCAGACAAATTTCATGTGCATCCAGGGAACACTGCAGTCTGGGTTCGAGCAACTTCTTAAGATTTCCAATTGGTTCATTGATGTCAATAGCTTGACTCACAAATTCTGCTGTGGTGTAGGTTTGCTCAACGATGCTTAAGTACCAAATGAACACAATAAATCGTTACCGGTAGGTCAGTCCAACTCGCACAATACAGTATAGGATAGATTAAAAAAAAGTTTGAAATAAGCTACATAAAAAAGTAATACTGACTATGAAACCTTAACACCATTCAGAGAAATTACTAGCCTGGATACAGTGAATTACCAAATCTGATACCGTCAATTTTACAACTGTGTAACTTTTTTTTTTAAAACCATGTCACAGATCAAAAGCGAAGCTAAATACCAAGATTATATTCAGATCATTATTTTCAACATATGAAATTATGGTTAGTATATTATACATTGTTAACCTTCATGTAAACTAATTCTGTGTGCCTTGCTTGGAGCGTACTTAAAAGACTCATGTTAAAAACCAAATATGAAAACTTAACAGGTAGGGTACGAAGGAGGAAAAAATATCTCCTCTTTTACAGAGTAACTGTCCGGGTCTTTTAACTAATCAGTAAAAGGATAAGCATAACACATACAAGAGACAGCCAGGAAGAACTACAGCAAGACATAACCTTGAAGGAGACATTAATATCACTGTTGTCCTACACTGTTAGCAGAGGCATTCAGAAATATCAGTTTACACAGAAAGGAAATCAGAAGTATATGGACAGAGCCAGTTCATAAGTAGTAAAAATATACGAGGAGCTCAGAATAAGGAGAATAATAAGTGGTTTGGAAATAGTTCTCCAAAACAGGTTCTTAAAGACCAAGCCACCCACCAGCCTAGGCTATTTCTTCCCAATGCACTAATTGCATCTCTGTACGTCCAGAAACAGCTGTGAATATCACGAGGAAAGCTTTAGGAATTAAAAACCTCAGCAAAGGTAACTAAGACAAAGTAGACTTTCACATCTACAGTTTCAATGGCCTCATGAACAAAATGATTGAGATACACAAAGTATCATTTCGGCTTCTTTAAAAAAATGACCCTGGATAGCAGTAATGGAATGGACTGAAGAAATTTCAGGTTTATTTCAATTAAAGAAAGATGTGATGAATCTGAAATGCTTGCAAAAAATACATGTGGAAATATATTCCTACAGACACGAAAGTACAGGACAGAAAGAACTATTAATAATATAGCAATAAATAAATAACATTGTTTGGGATTTAACCAATTAAGATCGAATAATATGATAGACTGGGGACATAGACTAAAGAGCAGGCCCATGGCAATGAGTCTGGGTTCTGGTTGGCAGCAAGTTGATCATGAGGCAGCCGTGTGCCCTGGCAGCCCAAAGAGTGAGCTGTACCCCAGGGTGCCCCAGGCCCAGCACTGCCAGCCAGGTGAGGGGAGGGGTAGTCCCGCTCTGCTCTGCGCTGTGCAGCCTCACCTTGAGCACTGGGTGCAGGTGTGGGTGCTGCAAAAGGATATAAAACTATAAGAGAATGTTCAAAGGAGTGCTGTGAAGGTGGCGAAGGGGTCTGGAGGGCAAGATGTATGAGGAGTGGCTGAGGCCCCTTGGTTTGCTCAGCCCAGAGCAGAGGAGGCTGAGGGGAGGCCTCATGGCAGCCTACAGCTTCCTCACGAGGGGAGCAGAGGGGCAGCGCTGAGCTCTGCTCTCTGGTGACAGCGACAGGGCCCGAGGGAACGGCATGGAGCTGTGTCAGGGGAGGTCAGGTGGGGTTAGGAAAAGGTTCTTCCCCAGAGGGTGGTCGGGCCCTGGCACAGGCTGCCCAGGGCAGTGGGCACAGCCCCAACTGCCAGAGTTCAGGGAGCGTTTGGACACCGCTCTCAGCCATGATGGTGGTCCTGTGCGGAGCGAGGGGTTGGATTCGATGATCCTTGTGGGTCCCTTCCATATCAGGATGTTCTATGACAGCACTATACTGGTTTCCAATAGTGGCTACAGTTCTACTTCAAAAAATACCATTTAATTAGATAAAAAGAATAAAGGAAGAGAGCACGGGCAAAATGAAGACCTTTGTACCCATCAAGAAAGCTGAAAAACTGTAGAAACAATAAAGTGCAGGAGTTTGGAGATCACAGTGATCCAGTTACTTCTGCCAGTTTAAAGTTACGACTTTTGCCTGGCTAGGAAACACTTGCACTTACGTCATAATCATGGCCATCTCTGAAACATTACACAATACCTAATAATAAATCTGAATAACTGAAATCAGTGCGTGCAACCACAAATCTGAAGTCAGTGAAATAAACAAAACAAATAGATAAATCACAGCCTAATAACCCCCCAAAGCAGAAGACAGTACCTACCTTTCTTCAGTGCATTCCTGCTTCTCAGTTCCATCAATTTCTATTTCTATCAACTCCTCTGCATCTCTCTTAGTCATGGCTAAAATGTCTCAAGAACAGAGCTAGAAACAGAAAAGAATTTTTTTTTTTGGTAAGTCACAAACAAAACTAGATGGTGGATTGTTTCCTATCAAACATTTTTTAAACCAAAAACCTAGATAGCTTCTTAAACATTCATCTAAAAAAAGAAATCCAAAACCTAACAGAGACTTCACAAAAGAGATGACAATGTCTGTTCCTCAAACAAGTGTTCCAAGGGACAAATTCTGGACTCTAAACAAACACCAAGTCCAAAGTCTTGTTTTCTTGGAGACATCCCTATTTCCTTGAATGCATTCAGAATAGGCCACTTAAAACTTCTACTGGCTGGTTTCCAAGAACTCCCTAAGTTCTTTGAAAGCTAATGCATATTTCAGTGTGTAGATTCTGCCACGTTACCTTCCTCTTCACAATAGAAGAGGCTAGCAGGGTTACCATCCTGGAATCATTCCTTCTGAGGGACTAAATTAATGCCCTATCAACTGCTAGTGAGAGATTTTTTAAAAATGTATCAAAACAAATAGTAAAAAGGTCATACCGTCTTTTACGGAAATTGCTCAAAGCAATTCAAACTGCTCATCTTACCATGTCCTTCAAAAACTGTTACGCACAATTAGCTTTGTTACCAGAAGAAATCAAGCGTCAGTCTGTAAGAAGCTCTCAGGGTTGGATAGGACGTAAATAGGACCTCATTAATACCTCACCACCAGAACCAGAATCAGTTCCATTCTCAGATCTAGCTCCACGGAACTCCCCCAGGCTGCAGGGCATGGGGACACCGAATCACCAGTCCAAGGAGCCTCATTTCCTATCATTTAATCTTGTGTGTCACCTTCACGCTAAATGGGAACGCTTCTGAAGAACACAGACAGGCTTAATTACATCTCTGAAAGAACTGATGCCTGCACTGCCACGGGTGATCTGGTTGACTGTTCTGGAAATTAAGGTTTGAGTAAACAAATGATTTAGGAAAGAAAATATTCAATGTTGGCAAATACAAAGTGATGTACAGTGAGTAAATATCACAGGAACGTTGAAACTGTACAGAATTAGGCAACACATTTTGGAGTCCCTGTGGGCCGGAGTCCAAACTGGCAGCTGGATGGGCACTGGCTGCTCCCTCTTCAGAGGCAGTTTTGCCTTTTTAAGGTTGCATGGCTGCATCCTGCCCAAACACAGCGGTTACCCTGGGGAGGCAGAGAAGGGGACCGTAGGCATGGGCAGCAGGTACGGGAAGGGGAAGGAAGATGGTTCCACTGAGCACAAATGCAAGAAAGAGAGGTGGGCAGGGTGGAAAGAGGAAGAATAACATCACCAGAACATGTGAAGTCAGTAACAGTTTGAAGAAGACTAATGGGGAAAATTAGTCACTCTTTCTTACACTAAAAGAGAGAACTCCAGATAACATTAACGAGCAGCGCCTTTAAAACAAAACACGGGTTTCACATGAAGTCCAGTGAGCCTTGCTGCTGCGGCACTGTGCTCAGACTGACAGCTGCCCCTGTTGGGGCGGGACAACGCCAGGCAGCGCAGCTCCCCAGGGCCGGTAGCTGTGAGGAGGGGGTCACCACGCCAGGAGCCAGCCACAGAGCTCCACAGAAAGATGCCCGCTTAGACACTGAGTGCAGCAACCGCCTGAAGCTGGCTAAACAACATTGACAAGGAGAGAAAAAAAACTCCGACAACAGAAAGCCAGGATTCGGGTTTGCTCTCCCACCGGGTGAAGCGGGGGCAGCTGAAGGAGCCCACGCACCGCGGAGCAGGACTGCTGAAGGTGCTCGTGCCCTGGGGAGGCTCCCGGGGCTCAGCTGCTCGTGGGGCACTCGGTACGGCCACCCCACGGTTATTCCCACTGATACAACGCACACACCCGGTGACGGGACGGGCCGCCACCCAGCTGGGTTTGGCACAAAGGCGCTGCAAGGGGCACGGTCACGGCCCATTTTGGGCGCTCTCCGGCCTCGCCGAGGGGCAGAAGTTTGGGAACAGCCCCGCGCCGAGCGCAGCAGCCCCGCACCGTGTGTAAGGGCAGCCCTGGGCCGCAGCCGCCGGGAGCTGCCCCGCGCCAGGAGCGCTGCTCGCGGCCGGCGGGGTTCCCGGGGCGGCACAGGCCTTGNCCGTCGCACTCTCGGGATTGGGCAGCGCGGCCCAGCGCGGGCCCGGGCGGGGAGGGCGCGCCGACACCGCCACCCCCCGCGCAGCCGCGGGAACTACAGCTCCCGGCAGCCCCCGCGCGCGCCAATCCGCTCTTCCGCTCACCCGGAAGCGTAGTACCTACTTCCGGCGGTGGCGGGCTGGCGGCAGCGTATCTGCCGCTCTCTGCTCTCCAGGCGGGTGGTTGGCCAAGGTTGCGTAGTAGGCGCCGCTCCTAACGAGACCCGCGTGTGTGGGCGCGGGGGTGAGGGCTAAGGCGGCGGTGGCGGGCCCCGCGGCGCCCCAGAAGGCTTTGCGCGGGAGGGCGGGCCCGGGCGCATGCGCGCTGGGGGCCTGTCCCAAGGTGACTGCGGCGGTTCCGCAGCAGCGGGTATGGGGTCGCCTCTCCGGCTTCGTCCGTCGGTTCGGGCGGGGAGCACCTGCGGCTGAGGGCTGTGTTCCGGCACCGCCGGCGGCTGAGGGCTCCGAGGCAGGCGGTGCTGTGCGGCCACATGGCCCTGCTGGGTGTGGGCTGCCCTTGCTCGGGCTCTGTTGGCGTCGGTGGGCGTAGGATCGCGGTTGTTATTAATTACTGCTGTTGTTCTAATTAAATTGAGCTCTTGAGCGAGATGGGCAGCTGCACGCCCTGTGCACTTTGGGCTTAGCGGGTGCAAGGTCTCAGCCTCAGTGGCATGCTGGTTTAGCAGCATCTCTGGCTTAAGCCTGCTTCCTTGTGCCTTTACCTTAAGGAAAGGCATAACTAACCCTGTGTGTTTGTTGTTCTGTGTGTGATTGTTTTAAGGGAAAGCACCGGTGCCGCCATGATCCTGCAGCAGATCCTGCGGCTGTCTTCCCTTTTCCGCTCCGCCGTCGCCGTCCACCTGCGGAGGAACATTGGCCTTTCTGCCATCGCCTTCAACAAGGCCAAGGAGCTTGACCCGGTTCAGAAGCTCTTCGTGGACAAGATCAGGGAGTACAACACAAAGAGCAAGTGAGTCCACTGAGTTATCTTCAAAGAGGTGACAGAGGGGTTACAAATATTGATTTTTGCCAAATGCTGAAATATTTTAACTTCATAGCTTGGTCCCTGCATGCTTTAGGCATGCTCCTGGGTCAGCATGGGTCCTAGGTGCTGAGGTCATGGAGCAGGCCTGCAGAAGGCATCTGGCTGCTCGAACCCTCAGAGACTTGTCTCTCTGGTAGCGATGCACGGAGGCTGACAACAGCAGTCTCATGTTAAATCTCTCTTTAAATGACTTCTGAGACCCCATGTAAAGCTGGATAAAAGTATTTCACGTCTTATACCGAACTTTAAAATCAGACCAAGGGTGGCACAACTCTCTGTTTCCTTTGTAGGAGCATAAACACTCTGCTGCAGCTTTCACTGGCACTTGTTCATGCAGAATGACAGTTTCAGCAGGACGTACTCCCAGGTTTAAAGTGACGTTTAGAGCAAGGTCTTTCAGACCTCGTTAGAGCCTGGCTTTTGTGCCCTGAAAGAACACCTGAAACCACTGACATTGGCTGATACGTAGTGAGATTTCTTCTCCTGTTGGTGGTGTATGCTGGTGTAAGAATATGTTGAGATGGCATTGGCGGTGTTGAAAATACAAAATTGAAGCTTTTTCCTCAGGTTTGGGAGAAAGTTGACTTACGAGTGTGTTGACCATTCTGAAACAAGTTGGTCTGGTCACAAAAAAGTGGGTTTAATTCTGCCCTGAGACTGTTCTGGAAGAGAACTCTTGCTTTCCTGCAACACTTAGTTACAGCGTCAAGAGTTAGAAGGCTAACTCTTGTAATCCTGACAGAAAATATACAGTTTTTTCCCCTTTTAAAAAAGCAAACGAACAAACAAAAAAATCCTGATATCTTTTTTCTTAAGGAGTTAAGGTACTCAATTTTTTTTGCACACTGTGGAGCGTGACTGATCTATGCAATTACTGTTTTAGCTGTTTCATATTTGTATGCCAGGAAATCCCTGCCTGAATCTGTGTGAATGAAAGGTGCCTTGTTTCTTGTTCTTTTTTTCTTATTTCCTATTCAAATCATGTTCTCTTTGCAAGACTGAAGTTAAGCTTTACTAACCAAGATCGCTAATTCAGAAATAGCTGAGGGACAAATCACAGTTTCGTCAACAAATCACACTTGGCACAAGAGAAGCTCCAAAGCCCTGCAAGTCTGGATACTCGGTGTAGTTTTGTGTCTCAAAAGGCCCCCCTTCCTCAGTAGCTTGCATTTTCATTATTCACAGCAAAAAGCCTGTACTTTACCCTGAGAACCTTTATCTGTAAGGTAAGGAGGCCCTAAGGTGTGTTGTATCTCGACGTTTGGAAATGTTTTAACGTATTTGCTTTAGTTGTCAAAATGGTAATTCATAAACTGCCATGGAAATGTAGAACTTCCATATGAAATTTCAGAACTGAACTGTTAAAAACAACTTTATATATTTCGTAGGCAAGCTGGAGGGCCCATTGATGTAGGCCCTGAATTTCAGAAAGAGATGAACGAATCCCTCGCGAGACTTGAGCGGATGTACGGTGGGGGAGATCTAACCAAGTTTCCAGAATTTAAATTTGAGGGTGAGTTAACAATCTTACTGAACTCCTGATTGCAAGCTGGGACACGCTCAATCGCTGGTCTTCATAGTTAATTCCCTTTCACTTTTTACTTGGCCCATTAATCTCATGTAAGATGCCCTTAGTGAATGACCTTAATTTTCCAGTAAAGATGTGAACTTGCTTATATGGATGATTGACCAGACTTGCAGTCAGAGTAGGCTTCTTAATTGCCTTAATTAATAATTTCTCAGACCCTAAGGACATAGTGCAAAATGGCCCCTTGTTTATTTATGTACTCTCATTTTCCCCAAACAGTCAGCAGACTGTAGTTTGAAAACCATGTGTATCATCCAGGCTGCAGTTTGTAAACTTTTTGTAAACTGTTTGTAAGCTCATCTGGAATGTCAGTGATTTCAGAAGATGAAAGTAAGGGGACTCAGCCCCCAGTGATGCTGGTGGCTCCTCTGTGATAAGGTGTTCAAGAAACAGTAAAAAAAAAAAAAAAAAAAAANNAAAGAAAAGAAAAAAACAGCACTGCAGTAGCTGTGAAAGGAGCAAGAGGAAAAACTGTGAGAGAAAACAACGCTGCCAATACCAAGGTCAGTGAAGAAGGATGCAGAGTAGTGATGTTGAGCCTGGGACGACAGCATCTGTGGGAAAAACATTTTTGTTTTGTTGTTTGTTCATCACTGTCCTACTTGTTTTCATTGGCAGTAAATTAATCTTTCACAAGTTGAGTCTGTTTTGCATGGGATGGTAATTAGTAAGCATCTGCTCTTTGACTTGACCCTTGAACTTTTTCATCTTGTCTTGTCCTCCTCCTGTTGAGGAGGAATAGAGTAAGCAGCTTGGTGGGCATCTGGCAGCCATGGTTAACCCACCAGTCGGTGACCTGTAGTTCTGCTCAGACTCACTAGAAACTCTGGTTTGGACCAGGAACTCGCCTTAATCCTTTTGGTGGTATTTCTATTGGATCAAGGAAGGATTCAGTCTCAAATTCTTACTGGCGCAAATAAAATTGAGCATCTGTATGGTAGGACCTCTGGTTTAAAGTCAGCTTTATTTCTATGCAATATGTCAAACAATACATAAAGCTTAGGGTTTTGTTTTTTTTTTTATAATGAGACAAGCTCTCCTGAGATTGTATGTTTGACATCAAGAAATTATTCCTCGTGGTTTGTGTAATGTGGAAATTACCTTTTGCTGAGTGTTTTTGAAATTGTGCACTCCGGTCCTTTAATCTGTTACATGACACTAACAAGGAGGAAAGACAAGCTTGATTACTTGTTCTTTTATCAGAGCTAAGTTGAAAAGTGGAAGAAATCAGAATGCTAGTAGATGTGGGTCAGTGCTTTCAACTGCCTTTTCCACCACCACAGCCGTTGATAAAAGGTGTTGCAGTAGAATGCTACTAAGGGGGCATGTCTGTTCTTTGCCTTACTCTACACAACTCTAAAGTGGATAAGACCTGCCTCAAGTGTAATGGATGCTTTAATGGTGCTGTGGTGGTTGAATAACCTGCAGGCAGCTCAGCACTACCACAGTGCTCTTGCACTCACCCTCTTCAGAAGGACGGGGTGAAAATTTGATTGTGGGGGTGGGAGGGAGCTTGTGAGTTGAGATGAGGACAAGGAGATCACTCACCGATTACAGTCACAAGCAAAACAGACTCAGCATAGGGAGATCAATGTAATTTATTGCCAATTACTAACAGACTAGAGCAGTGAGAACTAAAAGCAAGGTAAAAGCACCTTCCCTCTGTCCACCCTCCTCTATCTCCTCTCCCCATGCAGTGCACAGGAATGGGCTACACAGGAATGGGCAATGGTCAGTCCATAATGCTTTGTCTATGCCACTCCCTCATGGCCACTCTCTGCCCCTGCTCCACATGGGGTTCCTCCCATGGGCTGCCGCCCTTCCCAAACTGATCTATGTGGGCTTCCCACAGGCTGCAGCTCTCTAAGCACTGCTCCAACATGGCTCTATACCATGGGGCCCATCCTTCAGGAGCGTACAGGTCTCCACAGGCAGCAGCTTCCCCAGACCTCCTGCTCCACCCCATGCTCTTCTCCATGGGCTGCAGCTCTGGCTCAGGGCCTGCTCCTGCAGGGGCTCTCCATGGGCTGCAGCCTGCTTCAGGCCATATCCACTGTTGTACTGTGGGCTCTTCAATGGATGGCACATGGAGATCTGCTCTGTGTGTTGCCCATGGGCTGCAGAGGGACGGCCTGCTCCACCATGGGCCTCTTCTCAGACTGCAGGGAATTTCTGCTCCATGCCTGGAGCACCTCCTGCCCTCCTTCTGCACTGACATGGGTGCCTGCAAGGTTGTTTCTCTCACATTTCTCAGTCCTCCCTCAGAGCTGCTGTTGCACAGCAGTTTTTTCTTAAATCTGCTCTCCCAGAGGGATGCCCAGCATCACTCATGGCTAAGCTCTGGCCAGCAGCAGGTCCCTTTTGGAGCTGGCTTTTACCTAAGTCCAGACTCTTCTCACAGATCCCACCCCTGTAGGCCCTCCTGCTACCAAAACCAAAGCTACTGAACAGCTCAGTGTTTAGTTTTCTTTGAATATCAGATGAGTGGTTGTGTTTTAAGCTGGAAAAAAAAAGAAACTAATATGGCTCTTCTCTCTCTGCTTTCTTCTTTCTCCTTTAGAGCCCAAGTTTGAGGAGACTCCAAAGTGATCTCTGCGCATTGTCCTCTGAACAGCGGTGTACATCCATGGAGTTGCCAAACACGGCATCAGTTGTAACTTAATAAATGCAGTGTTTCAGTTTGATTTCAGGAGTCTGAACCAGTTCTTAAGTGTATGGGAATTCTAGTTCACTCTGATTGTCAGATTGTCAACTCTACAGTTACTGAAGTATCTGAATAGCGTTTCTTGCTGTTAACTGCTAAATCGGTGAGCTGCATTTTAATGCTGAGAAGTTATAAAACGGAGTGATACGCCCAGAAGAAACTATTTTCCTGAGTTTGTGACATTTCAAGCTTCTGCAGGAATAATGAAGAAAGAACTCCAAATCTGTAGCAAAGCTCCATGGAGGTGATAGACCTGCACAGCCAAAAGCCTAGGTGCAGATATGCTGGCTTTACATCAACACGTAAGGGATGAAGCATTATTCTTACAGGAGCAACTGAAGCCTGTTACTGATGATGCAGAGTTTAAACTTCAGTAACTGAACTACTGACACAGACACTTCAGGTTCTGAGGAACTATTTATTCATAACACTTCAACAGTTAGGGTCCAGCTACTACAACTTCAGTTGTACTGGCATGATTTTGTTCATAACGCAAGTTACATATGCAATCTAGAGAAAGAGATACTTCCTTGTAGAAGAGACGCTGTAGACATTTTGTATTAGACAACAGAACAATGTTTGGGCCTTAATTACAAGCAGCTTTGTCCTGCCTGGACAGTGAGTTAAAAGTTTGTGTAACTTCTGCACAGCTCTGGCAAACTTAATACAATGTCACAGTACAAATAAGAATGGAGTCAGAATTGCAGGAGAGTTTGAGCCCTTGACAATGCAAGCAGTAAAACTACTGGTAACAAGGTCATCTATGGAAGGTATTAGAACAAACTGTTCCAAGCTACAGGAGTGAATCCTACATTGCTGCGTGTATACATCAACAAAATGAGAAGTCACACAAATTGACCTGTACATTCAACGTAGTTCTGCCTTTAAGTGGTTTTGTGGTTTTTTGTTTTAAAAAAAGCAATCATACACAATCAGGTTTAGCAGATCTGAACAGCAGCAATTTCTATTTTCAGTGCGTAGTACATGGAAACAATATTTACAGAGTAGAGGTCAAAAAATCCCTTTGATATTTTTGTATAACAAGTAGTTGTTTGATGTCCCTCACAGAGGCTGAAATCTTCTAGATAACAAAGGACTTGGTATGCTTGAAATCCTAAATGAAGCAAGCAAGGTGACATAAGTATTCAGGTGTTCTAACCACACCAACATTTAACGTATATTTCAGAAGAAACTCTGGCATGCAAACTGAAAAGGAGCATAACTGAAACATTGTAAGTTTATATATTCTGTTACAGAGAATGGAAGTAATATCCTATCAGAAGATACAGGTAGTAGTATCTGTTGAGCATCTGATGCACAAGGGCATTAATATTGCTTCCCACTCAAAGCAGCGAGGTAGATGGCCTCTTATCTACATTCTAGATAAGAAAATACACCCTATATGGTACCCTCTGTTTTGATTAGAAGATCGGGGTAGCTTTCAGAGAGCTTACAAGGCTACTAGTGTAGCCTTAAACTGTAGCTAGTGAAATGAAATTGAAGCTCCATTCTTTCTGCACAAGTTTGAAAAGCTGGAGCAACACACATGCAGTTAAATCCTTTGAGCCCTCTCAATGAGGAAACAGGAAAAAAAACAAGTTTAGCTTCCATATTTAGTTGAGCCTTTTGACCTACATTAATCTTAAGAGGAATAATGGCCCCAAATTTGTCATTGCTGCCTTGAAGTTTGTCAGGCTTTCAGTGGTTAACTAAATGCACAAATGCTTCCGCGAGGAACTTTTCCTCACAACAAATGGTATGGTTAATGGACAGTAAGTATAGAGAAGAGATTGCTGAATACTGTAGGAGCTGTCACCCCTTTTAGTTTATCTGATGAAGGGAAAACAATTGTGAAAAGGGGTAAGGAGAAAACAGAACAGCCACTAGGACAGAGATGTAGGAAGGGAAGAAGGAGGTGAAGGACAAGCAGGTAAAAATCTGGTTGGTGCGGTAGAGAAAAATCTCAGATTGCAAAGGATGTAGCAAGGTGCTGTAGTTGCACGGCACTTGAGACTGAACAATAGGAAGCTTTAAATGCAAACAGATGAGATATTGCCAGGTATTGGTGGCATGTAAAGCTTGAGGCACTGCAAGAACATCACAGATTTAAGGAATTTTGACGAAATCTAAAAATTTAAACGTGCTACTAAATGTAAAATACTCACCTTTTCACTTGTAGATTGAGAGTTGGACTTTCTGTTAATAGAACAGGAAAGGATGTTAAGTTAAACAGGTGTTTGTTTTAGCCCTTTGAGAACTTTATTCATGAATGCATTTGTCCTGACTTCCCAGTAATCCTTAGGATTTTTCCTCTTAGAAAAAGGTACAAAATCTGTACAAATCCACTGAATGCTTTTAGACAGCTGTCATGACCTCATGAGCCTCTGCCAAATTACCTTCCCTAGCTTGTCCCTTCAGGGCTTCCAGTTATGCTTCGTCTAATTAATGACCAGCATCAACAGCACAGTATTTTAAAGTATTTTTCTTAAGTACATTGCTTTCCTACTTGTTGTTACCTAAAGCTGCTACGATAAACTTTTAAAAACAAAGAAGAAAAAAAGAAATTTAAAGCCAGCCTCCAACAAAACATGATTTTAAGTCTTGGGTGGGAGCACTAAAATAGATTGAGGATTTCTGACCTGCTAATAAGAATTACCTATTGGCAATTTAAGTGCATTAGATAAATCCATATCAAAGGAGTAGATTGGATGACACTGGAAAGTCTCTTGCAGTCCTATTTTTACAAAAGAGTTCCTGAAGTAATCTGCAGTTATAGATGTGAGGACAGTTCAATTCAGTTCTGAGATCTTTCACCCAGTTTGAAGGAGAAAAAAGAATGCCTAACTGAATTACAGATGTAAACTGTAACTACAAACAAAAACAAAACAACCAACCCTGACATCTCTGCACATTTATCACAGTAATAACACTTGATTAATTTTCTGACCAGCGTACTGGTTCTAATGAGGAAACCAGCTGGTGTGCCAGATCAGGTTTATTTCAGTGTTCAGAAAAGCCACTGTATGAGAGAAAGACCTTAAACAAACATCACACTTATTAAATCAGAGTGTAAATGAAGTGTACAGTGACTTGCACACAACATACGAGTACTTACTGGGAAGAACTTTCCTCTGGGGAAAAAAAAAGAAAAAAGAAAAAAAAATTAGCACAGGAGTAGTTTCCTTAAACATCTTTGTCATATTTATTCACAGCTTCAGTTGCTAAATGAAATTTATCTTTTTGGTGTAGTGAGTTTGAACAGAAAAGGATTAGGTGGCTTTCAAAGGTCACGTCAATTCTAAGTGAACAGGGATTCTAACGTCAGCTCTGTTACCCTGGCACTTTAGTGGTCTTTCTCGGGGTCTGACACTTGGGATCCCTCCCTCCCTCCCTCCTTGCTGTGCTGAACTCTACAGGCACTAATATAAATGCTACGGAGAAGTTGCTTGTAGCCGAGCATTTTCCAAATTAATCCTTCAAAGCATGTTGTCTCCAAGTGCACTTTCACCATGAACCAGAAGAGGGAGCAAATTAGCTAGTTCCCCTTCACCAGAACTCAGCTGCTCCAAGAAACCTTTCTGGACTACAAAGAAGCTCTAGCAACCACGGTTCTGCTTGATGCTTTTCCTAAGGTTGCTGTCTGCTAGCCTTATGCAACTGGCCAAACATCTCCACTTCTTTCTTCAAGTATCCTCTGCAGTAGAGGGCAGAATAGAAATGCACAGTGAAGTTGCTGCTGCAATGCTCTTTAGCTTTAGTACCATGGAGTTAAAGCACAAAAAGTACACATTACAGCCAGCAGAAGTACAGACATATTTTTTGACAAAGAAAGAGTGATTTTACCGTACTTACTTGTAAAATAACCTTTTTTTTGAGCATAAAATACTCCAAGGCCACATAATGCCATTACCAGAGCCACAAATACTACAGCAGCGATGATACCGCTTACATTAAGGTCATCTGTAATGATAAAAGATAAATACCATGTTTTAAGTTTTAAAAATATCCATTGGGTGGATTTTTTTCCCTAATTACTATGGGGTACCTTTTGTATTTATGGGTGGGCTCTGGCTTTATAAATTAGTAACTAACACACAGATGAGGATAAACTGTGCAGAAGGATTACTGCATCACAGCCACTTTAACAGGAGTGCTCCACAGACTTCAAATCCTTCCTCTGAGTCAAAAAGTAAGGGAACAATTAGAGTGGTTAAGGGACGCAAACTCCCTGTTCTATCTACCCACAGTATTACTCAGGTCACGTGTGCTGTAAAGATTTCAAGCTATTTTCCCTTGGTCTATTTACACAAGTGTTTTCATATACAGTTTGCCTAAAATAACTGAAACAGCTGCTGACGCTCATGTTGATCATGAAGAACTCTTCTGGGGAGTTATTTAAAATTTGATTTTTTGAAAAAATTATTTTTCAACAGCAAGGCTTTTAAAATTCAACACTCTAAGGGCAGAAAGGACAAAAAAAAAGCTAAGTTAGACCATACACCTGAAACTAAATTTTACAGGGGGCTACTGAAGTTTAGCCATTTTTATTTTGAAGATGACAACCTGTGCCCATCTCCTGATAAAATCCCTATATGCTTCAGGCAATCATCTGTCTTGGTAAAAAAAAAAACAAAAAACAAAAACAACAACAACAAAAACCCCATACAAAACAGCAGGCAGAAGCATTTTCATTATTATTATTTTTTGATCTGTTTTTGTTGTGTGACCAATTACGTATTTGGACCCCAACTTTAAGCATCCGTTAATACACAGATGGGAATTTTACCATACCAATTTTTGTGCACTGGTTGACAGCAATTCACTCGGGTGCATATTTTCACAGCAGAGGAAATCTATCTTGGTAGCTTGTAGAATACTTGCTTACAATCAACCAGGAATGCATTGAAAGCATTGATACAGTGATTTTAAACTAAGTTCTAAGAAAGCACTGGACAAGTCCTTTATGGAATACTTTAAAAGGAAATAGTAGAGCTTCTGTGCAGGAGTTGCTAGAATCTTCTAGAAACTTTAAAGATCTCTTTGCCATTTTTTTCATATCAAATCTCTAAGAGTTAAACAGTCATAGGTCTGGGGTTATTATAGATTCTGCCCTTCCAATATTTGCTAAATTATATTAGCTAACCACTATTACAGTTCACCTACGCTGTGCAAGTAGAAAAGAAAAAGGCAACAGGATGTATTTTTTTCCCTTTTTGGAAGGTACACTGACATTTTTCAGTGTTCCCCTGGCAGATACAAATGAGTTACTTTCAGTTTAAATTCTGATCTGTTACACTACGATCTCACAGGAAGGCATCTCAAAATCTTGGGAAGCTATTCATTAAAACAACCAACAAACAAAAAAAAACACAAAACACACACAGAATAACAGTGGACTGGTACATGATGCTGTACAGCATCCATGGAAGCATTCTGAAGCATTAAGGTCCTCATACGGACACTACGGTTCTGAGAAGTTCAGTGCTTAGCAACATGAAGGTTGCAGATACTGCAGTAATTTTAAAGTACTCAACTAGCTGCTTTTCTGTAGAATGCAGTGAGAGACACAGATAAAGAATGCTTTCAGTAGCCACCCTCACTACATACAAGGTGTTCTAATACATGAGTATTATTCCTCCCCTCAGTACCAGAATCAAATAAAATCTGTAATTCAATCTGGTCTTAGCTTCTCAACCGCACCACGCAATGAAATCATTCCAGTTGCGAGGCTGCCTTCTGCCCCCATTTGTTCTGACACATACCGACTTGCATCCGCTTCACAGAGCATTTCTGAGGTAATCCAATCCCATTTGAGGCTTCACAGAAATACTCTCCAGTGTCATTCTTTGTAACAGTGTTAAACAACTGTTAAGACAGAGTTGAAAACCATTATCAGAATGGAAAAGCAAACAAAAAAACAAAATAGAATTTCCTCCAGTGTAGAATTTTTTGACATCTCAGCAGGGTATTTTTTTTTTTTTTCCCAGAAATCTGAAAGAAAGTGAGAACTTCTGATCTCATGTTCACCTTGATCCTGCTCCCTACCCACATTTCCTTGACATTAACTTCAGATACTTGTCCAAGAGGGTCTTTTATAGATGGGCATTTTAACTAGATGGAATGTATCTAGAAAGAGATTATTTTTTAGTGGATCAGTACTTTCCAATACAGTGTATTTTCTTAGATGTGCTGAAATTTCAGAATCCCTGAAATCAAAACATTGCATTCATTTTACCAGAAAAATGAATCACTTTACATTGTACAAAATATACTTCTCAAGGAAAGGTCACTTTCTCTGTCATTCCAATGGAGAAATGCTGAACTGCATTATTTATGAAATACTACCGATCTAATAATTAGTGAGAAAGCAAAAAACTGACATTGACCTCATATCAATTCCTGTGTTTCTCTGTATTTACTCTTACAAATAGACTTGTTAAATTTTCTCCCTTTATTATCTCCAATACATTAAAACTGTAACTTTTAGGAAGCGATTAGTGTTTTTGAGCAGTTCACGGCGTGCTGAAATATCCACAGCACCTCTGAATGATTAGGCACATTTTCGTTTCCAGAGGTGATCATGCCCAAGTGTAGAGTGTTCCTACAATGCCTCTTCTAAAGAAAAAAATAATAATAAAAATCTCAGTTTACAATGCATGGTAAGTAGCATGTGAATTTATTATTTTTAGAAGGACCAGCTAACACGTGGGGCAGGGGAAGAAGGGGCTGGGAAAAAGACGGCCAGTTTGCAGGGGGAACGTAACAGAAGACACACTAAGCTTACTTAGAGCCACTACTCGTTCCCACTGACAATACAAGTACAGGACTGAGACCTTTAAACACCACTGGATTGCAGAGGTCCTGGACTGCCCTTGGTGCTGCATTTCCCACTAAAGCGCTTGAAGTTGCTATTTTAGACTTTAAGGTGCTATCACATATAACTCTGTTGACACACTGAGACATCATTCTCACCTGACGCTGGCTGGCTAACCGACAAGGTGAAATTTGAAATTTATTTGCTAGATTCTGCCCATTTATCACTACTACAGTCTTATAACTCACCCAGTTTGCCTATTACACTCGACCTCTATGGTTTGTCATCGGTCTGAGGCAGACAATGTACCCTATATATTTGTCATCACATTTCAGCATGACATTGATCTCTGACAGAGGCCTTGTCCCTTGGATTAAGGCCATTGCGCATCGTTGTGCTGAACGGTAGATTTGGTTTTCTTCGCATCTGGTTATTACAGAGTTGGTTATTACACTCACCAGAGTGCCAGACTTTTTATTCATGGTGTAAGTTATGTTGGCTGCTCTAGCACTGCCTGTTCCTGTCTTCTCCAGTAAGGCAATGCCGTTCTTGTACCACTGGTACTCAGATGGAGGAGACCCCTCAGCTTCCTTACAGCTCAGTTCTACTACTGTTCCTGTCATTGCAGAGCTGGGTACCTCACATATCGGAGTAACTGGAGGAACTGCAAAACAAAATTGCACTTGTTAACACAGTCTTATCAGTATTGTCTATCTCAACAGTTTGACAGTCACCGAGGAGGTGAGCACTTGTGTACACGCTTAACAACTGCCACGTTAACAAACAGAGGTGCTCTGGAGACAGGGTGGATAGCAGAGTCCTGCTACTGCAGAGCACTGTAAAATCTGCGAGTTGCCAAAAACAGTGGAAGGCAGAGGTTTGCTCCCAGCTTCCCTCACCACATGCTGTGTCATCCTGCCTTCAATCCATACACATTCATCCAAACCCTAGATAGGTTGTTCTGCCCCATTTCTTATGTGGGGCCTCTTGCTCCCAGAGGCAGGAGGGACGTCTCAGGGAATCCGGAGTCCAGCAACTTTTCTCCCTGCCCCCCCCCCCCCCCCCCTTCCCTGTAGTATTTAAAAACAAAAGTGAGAAAGAGTAAAAAGAGTTTTGTCTCGTTTCTAGTGGTTTTTGAAAAACTATCATAAGGAATGACCAAGACTAGCCATCATTACAGCCAATGTGTGAATCTCAAGTAAAAAATGAAAAGCAATTGGCACTAGTTTCAGTTTAAATTAAAAAACAAAACCATACTCCCCCTAGTCAAGTACTTGCTTAGTATTTTTCTTCCATCATTCTCTGAGCAGGGAGCATCAGTGCGGGAAGAGTTCAAATGCCTTCCCTAGGTTTTGCTAGAGTATTTAGAGAAATTCTCCCTGCATTCTGCATCACATTCTGCATCACAGATGCAGGACACCTTAGCTCCCTCTGTCATTAATATGAAGGTCTTTTCCAATTTTTAATTACATCAACAGAAAAGGAACTTGAGGTTTTTTTGGCACCTTGAAAACTAATGGTGAAGAGAAACACAAGGTATACTAAAAGCATGAGTGATATCTTAACAAGTATTCACAATTTTTCCCTGGCTGACTTTAAAATAAAAAGCAAAAATTCTAAAAACAAAATGAGAAAACCACACTTAACTCCCATAAGCTTTCAAAAATGTTTCTGCACGAGACACACAAACACACACTACTCTCTATTCAGGCTCCAAAGTTTCAACTTTAAATGAAGAAGCTACACTTAAAAAAGAAATCTGTGGAGACAGTGAAAGAAAGAAGGAAAAAGTGGTGCTACTTCATTTTGGAATTAAATAAGTTCATGATTTTACTATCATTTATGAAGAATTTTGAGACTTTATATTTTTCATTTCAAAAGAACAATTAATTTTGTATTGAAAAATACAGAAACTTCCAAGAGCAAATACCTTCTTTCCTCCCTCTGAGGAAAAAAAGAAGTAAGCTACCTACCTCTACCATTCATTAATTGGGAAAAAATAGGAGGGAGAATGGAAGAAGAATGGGTTCAGTATTCATTTTTCTATCCTTTTCCCAGCTGGGAAAAAAACAAGCAAGAAAAAAAATACAAAGAATAATAAAAAACATCATCTCTCCTGTAAATAAAGTCCACAGAGTGCTAGCTGGCATTGTGCAGACACTGCAGCAATTTCTCCTTCCAAGAACAGGAGGAGACTATAGCATATTGGAATGAACTGCTGCTTTGGAATATTTGATAAGTGTTGACAGATGCTGACTTTCCAGTGCCAAACCCGATCAGATTCTCAGCCACAGAGAAACTTCAGTTTTAGTAGAAACAGACATTTCACCATCTCAGAGACCAGCATACTTGCTAACTTTTGACAATGTAAATACTCACGTATATAGTTCAGTTACTTTCTAATGCAAGCGTGCATTTTGTAAATCTCTTCTTTGAACTCCATTGTCGAATCTGAATGTATGCGTGAACATATCTTTATTACCCAACCCAAGAAAGACCCAAAAATCAAACAACCACGCACTACATGGACAACCCTACATGAAACAACCTTTGCCATCATTCAGTTTTTTTACTGAAGCCCAAGTAAATAAGTTTATTTGTACCCAACACTGTGAGAGTAATCGTAGCTTCTCCCAGGCGTTGCCCCTCTTCACTCTTTGCGCTGATTTCACAGCGGTAGGTCCCAGAATCCTTTCTGGTCACATTTCTAATACGGATTCCTGTATTCAGCATCTCTGCTCGGTCTTTAAGATCACCTTTAAGAGAGAACAGAGTGGTTTCCGCTCAGCACTTTTAGATAATATCTACATCTTATCGGCTTGTTCTGAAATCACACACAATTTATGAACTACTGCTATTAGTTCAGTGCTAGATATCTGTCACCAAAGAACAATATGTAACCACCCTCTCAAGACAGTAAGAACCTTCCATAAACTTGTCCATTTAGTATAAAAAAAAAAATCATTTAAAAACCTGTCATATGCTTTCTACTTGGAAGATGGGATACTTTTTTTTCTGCGGACATTTCAAGAAAGCATGAATAGCAGTAGCCATGTGACCAAAAAATGAGAAGATTGGACGGAAGGCAATCCTTAACTTACTTCTCTTACAAAAAGGATTCTGAGACTATAGCAAACTCTTTGACATTTTAACTTGGCAAGAAAATTTTGATGGATTTAGCAAAGATATGGCCATCAGACATCTTACAATGAGCTTTTCTTCATTTGACAGCTTTTTATGAAACTAAACTTATTTGCACAAACCAGGAGTTCTAGTGTCTTTTTAACTGAAACATATGCAGGAAAAAAAAAAACCCCAAAAGTTCATCAAGAAGACAAGCACATCTTGCAGGCTCTATAAACTAACAAAATTGGTGTGGCTTTATTTTACTTCTCAAGCTTTATTCGTAATGTACAAGGTACCAGAGACCCACACTTTCTTCAACAGATAAAGCTGAGGTAGGTCTTCTGAAGAATGTATAAACAGAAATCCTACTTCTGAAAAGAGTACAAATAATTTAAAATGCACTGCTGAGTTTATATTTTATGTATATAAACATTGTTACATTATTCATACCTAAGCCCCTAGCTCTACAGGAGGCTTCTGGGACCTCTTTGTTGGATAGGAGTGCAGAGCTTTCAACAGTTTTTGTGAGATCATGTTTGAATGTAATTTCAATTTTTGAAAAACTTCAGTGAACATGCACTGTCACTTTTCTTGGTCTCCAGTTGTATTATATTTAACTTCATTAAAAACATAACCATTGAGAATTTTCTGAAGCTTCCCCCCCCCAAAGGAAGCATTATTTTCCTCAAAAGGACAGAAGAACATCCTCTTTCAGTCATTTTCCTAATGCTAACAGCCAAGAGAGTTGATATCTATGCAAGAGAATGACATACTAAACCATCAGTCTAAGCCTGTAGTACTGTACCTGTAAATTCACCGTTGTAGTAGACAAATGAAACTCCTTGGGACTGGATTTTCTTCCATTCTATTCTTAGACTCATCCCTTTTGAAAATTTGTGCTTGCAACTAAGAATAGCCTCTAGGGAAGGAAAACAAACAAACAACAAAAGAACAACGAGCAAAAGAGAAAGTTAGAACTTTTAGCACTGTGTTCGGTACACATTCAGGTTCCGTGACATTAACATTCCCCCTTCAAAAGAGCCTGAGCTGTCAGCAAGGGCCAAACCTCCTTCTCAAAGTGATGTCATCAGACTTTCCCCAGATTTACACAAATACCAAAGAGAAACAAACTAGTAATTTCCCCATAATTCAGGGGCCTTGGGATCAAACTTCAGTTGTTGGATGAGCAGAGATACCACACTACTACCCTCATTTTATGTTTCAATACTTTTGTCAGTGAGCAAACACCATTTAAAAAGGACTCTGATCCAGTTATTATCTGTATTGTGAACTACCATTCTGAATACTTTATTGGTAGTTTACCTGTTTAAATATGTAATGGTTCAAACGAAGAACATACTAGTAACATGATTAAATATTCTAAGTAACTTAGATATTTAGTGACAACTTCATGTTGGTTATCTTAAGGGTATGTGGAAGGTGAGTCTGCCTCATTAAGGTTATCCAGTCAAGGACCTTTTCAGTGCACAGGTGACAGTAATATGGAGGCAGCAACAAACTAAAACAAACTGGCAAGTAGGAAGCCCAGGGTTGGGGCAGGGGAAGCAGATGGGCCAAGGACCATGCCAGTACTCAGGGGATCCCTGACTGTGTGTGTCGTCCTGAACCTGGAGTGCTGTATGAGTACTTTCACCAGTGAACTTCATTCTCCAAAGAGGAGGAAAGATGCTTGGCTGTCTGCACTTTGCATTTTATATGAGCCCCAGCAGTATTACACGTGGGTGCTGCTGAAGGCAGTGCCTTGTCTTTGTTGGTCTGCACATGCATCTCTGGGTTGCACACTGAGCCTTGCTACTGACTGAACTTGCAAACAGGAAAGCTGCAAATGCATCCCTCAGACTGGGACAAATGGGTCCCTCAGACTCCCAGAACTCCAGGCACATCCAGCTGGGCTCTAGGAATTTTCTATTTTTCTTGAGTTCTTGAGCAAAGAAGGTTCAAAAAAAAAAAAAAATTGTTCACCTTTCTGCCTGTCCTTTCAAATTTCCCTTACTTATTCACAGCAGGCATCACCAACCAAATATTACAGAAAGGCTGAGATTTCAAGAATTACTGCTTTTTACTATAGTTGCCATTAACTGGGTAGGAAAGAGACTGAAATTATTGTTTCTTATGAGGAACAAGTCAACCGTTCTTTTTTTCTTCTCTCACAGCGTGGCATGAGCATATGCCATCTCTAATATGCAGCCTGCATCATGATTGTGGTCTCTGATAAAGGCTATAGATGTGATGGGGGAACTGAAGAGGGAGAGAAGACATGACAAGATGGAAAATTACTATATTTTCTTCCCTCCAGTAAATAACTCAAGTCAAAGTATTAATAACAATTGCCTAGATTCTTTCTTTTCCTACTGTCTCCAGCCACACATCTGACTGGCTCTGAATCTATTAATAAAGTGAAATTTAGTATCTCCCAGGAGCTTCCGTGAAAGAAACAAATGCAGTATTCATCTTGACTGCTCATCTTCCAATATAGGCCAGAGCATCACGTATCAAAAACCTTTATAGTTGTGGCAATGCCTGTCTGGTTTTCAGGAGGCAAACATCCACTGACCAAACATACAGCCAATCTGCATTAACCATCACCTTCATTTCCAATCTCAGCAGAAAAGGCTGCAGGGTGGTTGAGAAGTACCGACAGAACTGCCCATTCACCCTTTAGACTTGCATACATGTCCAACCCACTATGTTGTCCAACTCGTTTTATGTTTTTGTTGCCCTCTCTTTTTTTTAATGTTTTAATAAAAAATATTTTAAAAAGAGGTTTTGTTACTTATATACATTGACAATATTATGTATTTTATATGCAGCCTTTTCATTCACTGCGGCCCAGGCAAGCAAAAAGGTTGGACACCCACGCAGAGCCTCATTTCCCAGGTCTGTTCTGTGGAAAAACTAAAAGCTTTGAAGGGGCCAGGCTGGTAGCTTTGGGCATCTCTCATGGGGAAAAAATGCCCAGACTTGAAAGAAGAATTGAGACAAGAGGGCATTATTTGCCAGAAACATGTTACACATGCATTGGCTGCCTCGAAAAACACGCTGTGCACTCAGGAAGCCTGAGGTTCCTGACTTCAGGTTGAGTGGCTGGGTGGAGGCTTCCTGAATCTTAAGATTTGTAAAGTTTCCTTTCCATTTTGTTTTTGTATCCTTTTAACAAAGAAAAACCATCATTCAAGCTCAGCTTGCTTTTGCTACTGACCTTGTGACAGCTGGCTGGTCCCATGAGCTCGTCTGTATTAGCTGAGCTGTCTCTGCATCAGCTGAAGAGTTCTCAGCTTAACAAGTCACCTCTGTCTAGAAAGAGCTGCCCCATCTCACGTGCCGCATTTGTTTTCATTTCAGAAAAGCCCAGTATTACTGCCCTCCCACTAATCTTACCCAGAGAAAAGATACAGAATGGAAGCAGAGGAATGCACACAGAAGGGAGACAACATAATATAAACCCTCCTTACTTATAGTTCCCTTCTCCTGCTTTTTCCCATACTAACAGGGGCAGTGAATTTTCCAGAAAAGATATACTTGCGTTTCATTAAGACAGACCCACAGGAAGCTGAGCATCAGCACAGGCTCTACCAGGCTGGTAAGAACTTTCAGGGATCTCAGAGGGGCCTGGACAATGTTTGCTTTGCATTTATGTCTGGTCCAGCACAATTATTTGATTAGTCCTGCTCTACAGTAAGAAGAATTGGAAGGCAAAAGAACATCACGCTTCAGATCAGCTGCATTTAGATGAATAGCTACATCTATCAGCCCCTACCATTCCTCTAGTGCAAAAAGCTAAAAGCTATGCTCATTCCTGTGTTAAACTGATACCAAAAGAACAAAGTACAAGTCACATACAGGACAGAGGGAGAGAGCTGACAGTTTCAGAGACCATTCAAATATTTCATCATTACCTCACGGATGAATAAAGCCCCAAACAATTATTTCAATTCCCAAATTCCCATCTCTCTGCATTCCAATGAAACACAATGAAACAACAAAAAAATCCACATAAGCCACATACCTTGCATATTTGCACACCACTAAGATTTCTTTCTCAACTATCCTGCAAACATCAGGTTTTCTTCTCTGCCTCCTTGAACTTCTATAGCTGATTACTAGAAGTCATTATCATATAAATAACAAAAAATATACATTTTTTTAAAATAGCCGATAAAGTTGCTGGCATATTAAAAATAGCCATTAAATTATTTTCCCTCTACTGCCAGTAGCTATAATTGTAAATCAGCTGTCTCCTCACATCTCTGTTTAAAAAGATAATTAATGCTTTTCTTACCCATCAGTTCTCAGCACTTTATGCGGAAGGAAACCCAACAAATGTTACAGATTGGGCTACCAGGACTGAGAAACAAGTTGCAGAAACATAGAATAGGTGAGGTTGAAAAGTACCTCTGGAGAGCATTTAGCCCAACTCCATAAGTAACCAAAAACGGAAACAAAAATAAGGTTACAAGAGCAGCCAAAGGAGAGAGCAGGGAAAAGACACTCTCAGGAAAAAGGAAGACATTCTTAACTCCACAGCTTCTGTCTGCATAGCTTAAATATATTTATTACATATATTTTTAATCAGAGCAGTGCACATACTGTACCTTTAAACTCCTCTGCTTTTACATTTTTGTTATCCGTTTCAATAGAAATTCCAGTCACCTTGTGATCTGCAAGGGGACAGAAAAAAAAAAAACAGTTCAGCAATAAACGCCTGTACTTTTGATGGGTGCTTCACCAGTTTCTGAGACTTCCTTACACAGGACAGATTGGATATTGTCTGCTAAGGACTGGACTAAGATCTAGAGCCGGGCTGGCCATGTGGGTGGCCTTGAACAATTCATATTTTCCTATGACCTGGCATCTGTAGAGAAAAGTGATATTTCTCTTTAATAACGGAATGATAATATTTACATGTGAGAAGTTCCATATAAATAGTAGGTGTTGTTTCATACTGTGCCAATATCTCTGTTTTTAATTCAAGAGACTTGTATTAACCTGTGAGTGTATTTTCCACTGTATTTCTATTATATGGTGGGCTTTTTTCCTGAAGAATACAACATACTGCTTCTCCAGGATAACAGATGTGTGCAGTAACTGGCGGTTACCTCAAATTCTTGTTCAGCTGAGAAGGAAACATGAGTCAACATTTCTATACTTCTATATGGAACAGAAAAACAAACAAACAAACCATACATTCTTGAGTCTCTTGTATCAGGTATACAGAAATTCCAGAGGTAACATGTCAAATCACCATTAACTCCACATCAATACCCACTGAGCTACCCTCTCCCCACTGCATCTCACTGCGCATCCTCTCTTGAAAGCTGCTCTCCTCAAGAAAGGACTCCAGTCTGCATTCCCTCATGATTCAGAGGTGTTCCTGCAGGGCAGTAACAGCTACATACAGTTCTTTACATAGGTTTGTGTTAACATTTTTTTTTAAAAGCATCTCAAGTTCCAGTGGGTTTAGACCAATTTTGAAGGCAGGATGGACACTCAACTCACGCTCCATTTCCTACATCCACATCAGCCAACAGAAGGACTGCTATAGAGGGTATGAAGTAGTGAGCATGACTTCCCATCAACGATATTTAGAAATATGGCTTGTTCAAAATAAGAGCGTAATCTTTTGACTGATAGAAACTAGTCTAGCCTTACTCACTATTTGCCTCTCCTGCACACACAAACGTCCTTTGTTCAATAATTAATTTTTCATCCCTCATCAGGCACATTTGGGATACCCAGTGTTGATATGAAGACACAAACACACCAAAAATTCTTTTCTTCTTACTATTTTATTTTCGTTGTTCATCACTTCTGCCAAAGTGTGTTCCTCACTTCTCATTTCAGTGAGTCTACCTGGCTTTCAGCTATGGGTTCTCACAGCTCTGAGTTAGGATGTAATTTTCTTTGTATAAAGATACCACCAATGATCATCTCTTGGTCTTCCTCTCAATTAAAGATTGTTCCTTGTTGTTCAAGCCTGGCACTACAGACAGAATTCTCCATCCAAACTGTTCCCATGGCTCCTTTCTCCATAATTTTCTAGTTTCTTTTTTCCCCAATATCCTTTAAAAATACTGACTATGGTCTATCAGTATGTTTAACCATTGTGTCTGTGAGTCACAGAGCAGTTAACAACAGCTATCTGAGTCCCCACCACTATAGCACAGGTTCAGTTGCTCATTCTCAGCATCCCATTGTGGCGGGCTGACCTTGGCTTGCTGCTGGACACTCACACTCAGCTGCTCTGGCACTTCTCCTCCTCAACTGGACAAGGGAGGAAAGTAAGATGAAAAAGCTCATGGGTCAAGACAAAAAGGAGATCACTTGCCAATTACCATCACAGGCAAACCAGACTCAACTAGAGAAAACTAATTTAATTTACTGAGTGGTGTAGAGGGGATAAGGAATGAGGGTTGCAGCCAGCCCTTTACAGCTCCTTGCTGCTGCTTCTTCCTCTGCACACTTTTGCTCGTCTTCAGTGTGGGTCCTTTCCCTGGGATGCAGCTTTCTTCAGCACACATCCACCTGATCCATGATGGGCAGTCCAGAGCTGCAGAGGCATCTCTGCTCCAGCGCCTGCAGTCCCTCCTGCTCTCCCCTGGGTGCTTGCAGGGCCGTTACTCACCCCGCTCCCCTCACCCCTCCCTGCCATGTGCTGTTTGCCCTCCCTTGCCCAGGCTGTCCTTGAGGTGCCCCAGGGTGGCTGCTGGGCCCAGCCTTGCCCTGTGCTGGGGCAACCCCAACCTCCCCACACACAGCCCCGCAGCCCCATGAAACCAATGGGGCACCCCCACCCCAGCACACCCGCACTACTACTCAGAGCTGCTGCTTTCTATGTACCTCACTGCCTCTCTCTCCTCTTCCAAATGCACATCCAACATTTCTTGTTTCTAGAGACTACAGCTTCACACTTGGCAACATGAAATAAGTTTTCACATCTGCAGATTTACAGAAGATCCAAATTCATGTGCAACTATCTTGTCCTCAACATGTTTTAATTGCATTGTCACCTTTGCTTTACCCCAAAAAAGTTACAGCAGAAGTTTATAATACGAAAGTAAATATAAAGTGAAGATTACAATTCAAGCAATGCCATTTGCGCTCCCTTAGAATACTGAAATAGCAAAAGTATTTCCATTACAAATAGTGCTTGCCAGTTTTTTCCACTCCATCAAGAAAGGAAACATTTTTGTTGGAGTTTTGAAAAAATAACACAGAACAAACCACTGACAGAACCCTGTGGAAAGCAGAGGGAACCCATTCTTCTCCAGCACCTCCCCAGGTAACAGAACAGACAATCCCCAGCTAGAATACACAGTAAGAAATAACGTTTTATGACTCCTGGAGCAGGATCACTGTGCTTACTTCTTTCTGCGGAAGTCACCATGAAATTACTTGGTGTACTTTGTATTGGGAGCTTGCAATAGCACCAAATCTGTGTAGCTCCTCCTGGATCAAGGGAAGTGAAGAATACACAACAATTCTGGCATGCAACAGGTACAAAATATGCCAGGAAAAAAAGAAAAAAGAAAAATTCATACTCACCATGCACACAGCCCTCCTCCTCACACACAAACCACACATACGCTCCTATTCAAGAAGCACTAGAGTCTGAACAGGAATGTAAGGTGGTGCAGAGACAGCTGACAGTTAAAACCTGATCAAGCAGAAAAGCAGAAGTCTTTAAAGCTAGAGCATCTCTTCCTTAAAATCTCCTTTTAGAAATGTCTGCCAATTATTCAGAATCCAAGACTTAAGCATTGGATTGTAATTCACCATATAAAGAGCAATGGAGAAAGATGACAGATTACTGTGCCAAACTTTTTACTCATCAAATGCTTTTACACACAGGCTGAAAACAAACAAAGAAAAGAAAACAACCCAAAACCCAGCTCTTACATGGGAGTAACTTCATTTGTTTAGAAGTAGGCCCGCAAATTGCAGTTTCCATTTAATAATCACGCAGCTGTAAACTGACACTAACCTGAAAGAATCATCAAGGAAATGCACATTAGTCAAATGAAATCAAAGGAAACAGTGGTGCCTGGAGGAAATTACATGAGAACAGAATCAAAGCAAAGTTAAAAGTACAAGAGAAAACGCAGTGTCCTGGTATTTGTTTTGCCAAGTTCTAAGTAGCAGGTGGCCAAGAGCAAAGCTGAACAAAGGATTTCAGAGGATACTGAAAGTTTAGGAAGTTCAATGTCCCAAGACTAATGCGATAATGCAGACAGGTCTCTTAAGCACTTCCCAACAGAGAACAGGAAACCAACTACTACATGCTCAAAGACACCTTGTGTCTTGCCATGGTCACAACACTCTCATGTCCTTTGGCTCTTCTGTTGCTATATTTTTTCCTAAGTAGCCCATAAATGGCACCATCCATAAATGGGGCACAGAAGAAAAGAAGCTACCTAACACTGGACAGAATTTATCAACTCAGAATAGACTAACTCCTGTTCACCTTAGTAGTCTAAGATGCGGTCACTACAACCAACAGGCCACCAACCACCTTGCTCACGGTGGTGTTGGCAGGCTACACAACGTTAACTGCAGTGTGCCAGGGCTGGGCTCACCACTCTTCCCAGACATGTTGCTGGCACCTGTTGAGTGTTTGAGAAGGTTTTGTCTTCCATCAGTTCTGCTTGGTGAGTGTTTGTCTCCAACAAACGCGCTGGAGGGAGCCTGGGACTATTAACAGCCTCCACAACTGCAGGAGTCTCCACAGTGTTTGCCAGAGTCCTCAACAATATCTGAAATCAGTGATTCATGTGCCAAAATGTAGCCTGAACTGAGTAAAAACAGCCTTGTTAGGGAAATACAGCAAACGTGGCAATAAGAGTTCAAACTTTGGACAAGGGATAGAAGAAATTAACACACATCATGGAAAAAAGGGAAAAGCTCAACTTCTGTCTTTCATTTATCTTCAGTTATAAATATTCTTGAACCTTAGCAATAATAGAACAGATTTACTTTGGGTCAAGCTTATCTGTTTTAGGAAAAAACAGCCAAAAACCACCCTGCATACCTTCAGCCACAGAAAACAAATAAGGGAGTAGCCTCATCTGCAGGGGAGACTGTAGAGTCTAAATCCAGATGCAGATAACAAGTTTATATTTTACCATGCACGATGTGACTGTCAAATCATAGCAACCCAGGGAAAAACACACATTTTGGGGCTGACAAACTAATGGGGTCTAAAACACAAAGGGAACTTAAGGGGTTTCTCAGCCATCTCTTCACTTATATGGTAGCTGTCAGCAGCAGTCTTTGGAAATTGCTGGACTTAACCACATTAAGTTTCAGTCATTCAGACACCAGAGCTGGTAGTAACACATACAGCTCCTGAGAGTATCTTAACACGCAATGAAATACGTGGCAAGATTTTAAACACTCTCCTTGGCTAATTAGGACACAGCCCTTTCAGATGTTTTTAATCAAGAAGAAAACCGAGGAATCTCACATCATGTACATATGTTATCCATGCTTCAGTGGCAAGAGAGTTTTTCTACTAGCTTGAAGAAACTGCTTTTAACTAAGTTAAGTTTTTTGTACTTTATAAGAAAAACTGCTCCTCAATATAATGTAGTGCTAGTTTCCTGGCACTACAAAGAAGTCGTTCTAGTCACATCTGTACTTCCAGTGTTTCAAGCTGCCAGAAAAACCTATGGTTAAGTTATTTTCACTCCTTAAACAGCACTAGAAATGCAGTATCTTGGTCTTGACTCTTGGGAATGACAGAGGTGCAGAAGAAGCAGCCTTTTAGATACTCAGAAAGAATAAAAGGATTGGGGAAAAAAAGTCATAGGCAAAATAATACAGCCTAACTTCTATGCTACAGCATAGGCTATTAATTCCTATAGGAAGTGTCTTTTCCATAACCAGATCATTAATCTCATGAAAAGACTTGTACGTCCATTTGTGCATACAGATACATGCTACCTTTCCCTCATTCCCCTCCGGCTTCCTACAAGTCTTGACCTAATTCCTGACAAATCTCTTATTCGTGGAGAAATTGAGTAGTTTTTCAAAGCATGGCAAGAGCCAGTAAGGGAAAAAAAAAAAAAAATCCAATATTTAGTTTGGCTTCTCTTTTGAAAGAGCAGCTATTACAGAATTAAAATTCCAACTCTACAGCTGAGTAGTAATCTGACACGCAAAAACTGACCTTCCCCTGATCTCCCAGAAACCAAAACAAGTTGCCCCAAAACCCAAAGTCATTTTTCCCCCTTCCAGCCCAGGCTCAGAGCCATGCACAATGGAGTGATTTTCCCCTTTGCCTGCTCTCCTGAGCAAAGCCACTCATTCAAAGCTGGTAGCAAGGCTAAGCCCCAGATGGTAGTGTAGTTAGAAATACAACATGCACACACATTACATGTCTTGCTGAGTAAGTCATCAGGCACTCTCTTCACCCCTTTTTCATTAAAAGATCCCAAATTAAGAGTAAAGGCAGTCAAATTTAGAAATAAATTTGCCTACAGATACCCAAGTGAGACAAAACAGTCAGGTTTTACAGTACCCTGCCTGCAAAACCTCTGTTACAACAAAGGAAGGTGTGCTTTAGGCTGGTTTTACAAAGCATTATAGAGTAGTAGGCAGTTTCAGAAGAAAACTTAGGTTAAAGTGACAAAGGATTTAAACAGCCAAGCTGCTCAACTCCAAATAGTTTTTCTTGGATTTAATACTTACTGCACATCCAGAGGTCTAGAACCTAATAAAAAAAAAAAAGGGCTATTTAGATGTAGCATAAACATAAAAATTAAAGCAATTATTCACGCTAATCTGTTCAAGAAAGTAGGTTTTTAATCACTGTCAGTAATTCTCTCTGCCTTTGCCATGGAAATCATGTGAGAAACAGCATGGAGAGCTGTAGGTTCATCCAGCTGAGAGCTGCTCACCTAGGGGAGGAGAAGCTTTATCAGAGTGACTAAGAGCAGGACTTCTACCTGTATTGAAACTGGTGTTGGATCGTCTGAGTAGCTCTCAGTCTCACAGATGTAAAAAAAAGCTCTTTTGTTGTACTGCTTCAATTACGGAGCAGACTAGCAAAGCAGTTTTCATTCATAATGCCAGCTCAGGGATGGTTTAATGCTCAGCTTTGTGTGTGTGCACTGTCCAATACAATCTGAAAGGCTACCACACTGCCAATGTTGCCTTCACTTTTACTTTCAAGATATTTTTTGCTTAACTTGAAGGTCAAAAATAACAAGAGAATAGTTTTCAATTATCTTCAGTTAGCAGTAGTAATCCCAAGAGTTTAGGATCACGTTAATGATCATTTCAGAGCGCAGCCCCAAGGACAGTGGGCTGGCAAGGCAGAGCTGGAAGTGCCTGCAGAGGAGAAAGTAGGGGATAAAAACAAGTGGCATGGGACAAGAAAGGAAGAGATTATTCAGGTCAGCCTTTCCAAAGAAACTGAACACTAAAGTAAATGAATTCCAGAGAATACCAAATGGCCTCTTACGTGCTTTCAGCAGTCCCAACACAGATTACTGCATGACAAGGTGTGAGAAATTAAAAATATATATATTTAATGTTTTTATTTATAATCAAAATGTAAAATTCCATTCCCTTTAAAGGTTTTTTTTTTTCCCCTTCCTCCTTTTCCTCCTCTTGTTTGAATTCACAACTTGCAAAGGTTCTATGTCGAGCACACTTCGTTCCAACAGAGAGAAAATCCAGAAAGTGTTTGTTATTAACCAAATAAATATTTACGGCTCTCACTTTTACAGGACTCAAAACTCGTCTCCATGGCAATTCATGGGGAGCTCCTGGCGGTGGGGATGGCGCTGGAGCCCAGCGGCCCCACAAAGGCCTGCCCCCAAGGCCTGCTTCCAGCACCCGCCTGGGGCTGCACGCAGGTTGCCACAGCAACCCGGCAGCTGCTTGAAGGCAGCCTGCAAGCACAGGAGAGCCCACTGTTGCTTACTTCAAGAGGCATCAGGATGCTGAAGACTTGTGTCTGGTACCATTGTATTTCCAAAGACCGTTAGAAGAGGCTATGGGAGTAGACATCTCTTCGCCACTGCTGTCCCCTGCACCTCATGGAGCACACAGCAGCTGTGAGCTGAAGAAGCAGATTTAACAATTGAGCAATACACTTGTCTGTGCAAATACCTAGTGAAACTGTCGTAGCGTGATTACTGAATTTACAGAACAAAGCTGGGTCCCTGCTGCAAACTGGCATGTCCCCCTGAAGTCAATAGTACCAGGCTTATTTACATCAACCGTAAAAATCAGCTCTGAAACACAAGAGAGCTGAGAAACCAGAGAAAACAAACAGCCTCCTCAAAAAAGCCACGCAACCATTCTGGCCTTCAGCTCAAGACAGGAGTTCCATGCTAGATTTCAGAGGTCTGCACAATGCTTAATTGACTTTTGCTGGGACTGCCAAGCAATTTCAAAAGGATAAACTTTTTCATGAAGTTGGGCCATTTATATAGATACAAATATATATTCTAAAAAGCCTGAAAACAAATTTAGTTTATTTTCTAGTTATGCCAACCAGTATTAGTTATCATTCCAGTAAACACCATGTAAAACTGAAGTTCCTGCTTGCTCAGAACCAGAGGAGTCATTGAACTCCCTCACAGAAGGATCATGTTTACAGACACTAGAAAAAGCATCAAGTCTCTAGGATTTCAAATCTTGGAAGTAAATGCATTGTTCTAGTGAGGGAATGTCTCTTCCCGTAAGTAGTCTCATTCATTTAAGCTGGAATCAAATTTCCTAACCATCCTCAATCCCTTCTCAACTTCAAATCAGTTTTTCCATGTAGGACTCCTCAACTCCTCTTTGATTAATCCAAGCATTTCTACAATGTGCTTTCACTGCAGAAGATGGGTACCTATTAAGTTCTGGCTTCTCAGTGTAAAGGAGTACCTAACCAGCCATAACTGGGCATTGCAGAGAGATCCCAAGTAGCAGGTAGGATAGCTAATTAGACCAGCTACACCCAGATGTTTCATTTTCAGAAAAGTTTAATAATCAAACTCAAGCCAGCATTATCACCTTACGTCCCCCACTGAAGGAGACAGTCCATCTGAAATCTGGTAGTTTAAAAAAAGAAATTATTGTCTCTAAAGCAAATACTCACCTAGAATATACTTCTGTACTAATACGGAATGGATGCAAGAACAACTCCTTGTGAATTTTTATAAAGCTCTTTGCAGAGGCTTCCTTCCATTCAATTTTTGCTGACTTTGGGACAAACTATGACTTCATTCTAGCTAGCGTATCCATTAAAAAAAGTTCTCAAAAAACCGGAATCTTTCCAAAAACAGTAAGATGTTCTTTAAATGGAAATACTCTGTCAGAGGCTTGTGAAATGCTTTGTGAATTTGGGATTTCTGAGGAGACATTTGCAATAGCTGAGCGTGAGGTCTCGCTTGACTGAATTTCACTTGAACCATGAATTTTAGAACTGCATGTTGTTAGTGATCAGCAGCACTGGTCTATATGTATTCTAGCTTTTTTCCCCCTCCACGCTACAGACCAGATTCTTTGCTAATATAAGCTGCTAACACAATGACCACTTCTCTCCTGGCCAAAGAATCTGGTGAACCCTTCCTAATCATCTGCACGCAGTTTGCCAAATTAGCTCATCCCATTTTCATTCACACATGATCTCTTAATACTGCCAAGTTTGCTCAACAGTTTCTTCCTGCCAGAAGCAGCTAATAGCCATGTTTGATGGCTATTACTTTCAAACAACATTGTTGTTTACTGTACAAATACATACCTTTAGCCTTAAATCCACAGGCCTTTAATACAGTTCAGTTCTTCAGTATCTTTTCTAGAAGCACCTAGCATATTTGAAGAGGCCTGAAGCCACTCCTTTGGTTCAATTAAGGCTGATAAGTATCAAGAGGAGTTAGAACAAACAGAAGATGTTTTGCACACTGGAAGGAGAAGAGTGATTAGAAGAAATCCTCCGGAAACTAGAGCTAGGAACAATAGGTCACAGTAGGTGCCAAATTTTCCTCAAAGGGGACGAAGAAGACAAGAGGAAAAAAAATAACCTTAAAGTCTTCATCCCATTAAAAGCTACACAAGCAAAACAACATATGGGTATTCAGATCAGAAAACATTAGAAGATCAACACTGGAAAGTTACACAGGAAACAGGAATAAACAGAGCAACTCTGTGCTTTATTTATTTTTAAAATCAAGCATACATGTTAACTCAGTGATCATCACAGCTTTTCAACAGAAGAGATGTGTCAGGAGCCACATCCTTGAGAACATTTGGGTAAGGTTAGCTAGCAAACAATTCAGCTGCTTTGCGTCATAAGGGCAAGCTCAGGAATAAAGCTAACGTTCACAATTCGCTGGTTTGAAGCTTCCTGCAATACAATTTGATTATCTTGTCAGCAGATACTTACATTAAAAAAGTACCAGCTGTTTTACTGTCCCAAAAGTGAAAGGAAAAGAAGATGTCACCAATTCTGTAACACTATAACATTAAAAAAAATCCTGGGGACAGAAGAATTGTATGGAAGACAAATAATCTTATCAGAATCAAATAGCTAATCTTGTCATAATTTAGGGACAAAAATACTAGCAGGAACACATAGGAATAGGAATCCTTTATTATTTATGTCATTAGATATTTTTAAAATTAAAAGTCAGTTTAATGATCCAGCCTCCCAGCCCATCTTTTGAAGTACAGAGTGCTGGAAGTCTGGTGGTTCAAATAGCTGAATCTGGAATACTCCACATAAGATACAATGTTTGCATAAGATACACAATATCAAAACCCACTTATTACCCTTCTAAAATGCTTTCTAGAGTCAATAGATCAACACATTTCAAGAGATCATGACTTCCAGATAGGCATATGTCCTACTTTAAATAACTGTTCTGCCATCAGCTTTGTCTGGTTTTGCCTCTATTCTCTTTATAACCAACTGTTCATGAGATACAAATATTTTATAAAATCACATGACGCTATTTTTGCTTAAACTTGAATTTCCTATAGAAATAAGATTAAATAATACCACTTATTAGTACTCAACTCGGGTTAACTACAGTTTAAGGAACTCTTTTTGAGAATGGTATCTGAAGAACAGTCAAAGGACTACTCTGGCATAAAGGTCATATGGGCAGATTTACATTTACACTGTGATCACATGAAATTCAAACACAAAATAAGGTCTTCAGAGTTCAGATCTAAAGCCACAGAACAACCTACATTAGTAAGAAGAGGATCTGGCACATTCATATATTGATTTTCACTGTTGCTGCAGGGCTGCTCATCTTGCATCAAGCCTGTGTGGGACCAAGCTAGCATCAGCAGAGCTATGAATGGTCAAGAAACCAAGAAAGGGAACAAGATGGTTTGTTGAATAATAGATGGTTACCTGCATTTCTCTCCTAGAAGAGGAGCCCATTGCCATCTAAGTTCTGCTGAAAGCACATTTGTTAAAATAAGCCTATAAGCTTTTATGCTTTATGTTTGAGTGCCAAGTTATGTTTTACAGCAGCTAAGGACCAGGTTCCTTACAAGACAAAATGAATTACTCTTTCATCAAAAAAAAAAAAAAAAAGAACAACTTCAGGGTTTACAGATATGCAATTCCTGATAGCCAAGTCTACATATACCTTCCACTTAAGCAATTAGCCAAGCCTCTGGACACACTTAGCTGCAGGAGCTTTTTTGGATTCTATCTGTCCATCCCGCACATTTCCCATCCTGAAGCAGAGACAGCTAACCGTCACGAATTACCTACTCTTCAGTCAACACAATTAAGAATTTAAAGCAATCAGATTTCACATCACATTTCCGCTCATAAGACTTCAATAAGAACAGGACTCCATAAAACTACAGGGATTCAAATGCAGCAAAATGACACTAATTTTTTTTTTTCCTCATTTTCAGATTATTAGCCCCATCGCAGAACTGAAGGGATTTAAGTTACTGATCTGTTTATACTGGATGTAAAATTTTTAAATAGTATGCCTGAAAGCAAGATTACTTGAACTCACGTCAACTTCTATACACACATATTGGACACAAGCTACACTGTTAGTTCTATTGAAATTATTGATACTATATTGATATTATCTGACTCTTTGTATTCATGCAACATGAAATAATTTAGCTTCAAAAGAAGAGCAAATTGCTCCCTACCCCTTCCAGTATTTTGTTAAATGCTTGTAACTTCTAATCTCTGCTGGAAGCCCACTCTACTCTGCCTCTGAATTGCTCTTTTGATTTGCAAGGAGAAAAAAACAAAACAACAACATAGACTGACATACAATCAACTGTTAAAGGTGCCAGTAAAATCCACATTTTCCCCAATAACTGGATGAAATTAAGAACTGCTGTGTTCAGAGTTTTATCAAATGCAAGGCTAATCACAAAGACTCATTCCCAGCTTTCCAAAGTAGTGTATAACAATCTTTTTGTTCTAGTTGATTTTGTTACATAGATAATCAGTTCCATTGTTTTAACAGTAAACAAAGTATCTGCCTTAAACTTTTCTGACATTTTCCTAAGAAAATACAACTTTTCTGGAACTTTATTGTTGGATTGAAGACTATCTTAAAAAGGCAAGAAAAGAAAACCTTCTGCACTGCTTTGTTGTTCCCTAGAAGGCATGGAATTTGCTTTAACTAAAAAGTATTCTGCACCTGCAGGTCTCTCAGCTGTATATATAAGAACTGGCCATGCCCACTTTTCTTTCTCTATTTACATAACTTTCAAAAGGCTTGCATAAGCTTTAAATAAGTTTGAATGCTTATAAACAGACATCACTTCATTATTCTCTCACAGAAGTTAGCACATTCTCCCAAAGGGTATTTATGTTAGAAAGCCAAAGCATATTACAAAACCTGGACAAAACCTTTGTAGCATTGCTTCCCCTTCATTTCCCCCTCCTCAAAAAAAGTGGGCTAAAAATCTGAACACAGCTGTAAAGCAACTGTGTGGACTGTTAGAGCTGAGGACTCAGCTAGAGATACCACTGGGACACGGATGAAGTAAGAGTCGTAGAAACAGGGAGAAGGCAGAGCTGAAAACAATTTTTAGCCAATGTTTCCATATATGCTGCTGATTCCCTGTAGATCAACAGCTTCCCAAGATGACTCTTATGCCCCTGAACATTATTTACTGAAAGGCTCCAGAACAGAGTGCTGCAAGTACATTTACTTCTGGAACTACCCTGAGCCATCACTTCAACATCGCTTAAGCTGAATACATAGCAAAGAATTACATCTACTTTTTAAAGCTTAATACATTTCAGGAGACTTCTATATCAACTAGTGCCATTTGAATCAAGTGATGTCCAGGACACAGGTCTTATGTAGAAGAAGGGGGAGAAAAAAAAAAGTAGTTGACTTAAAATGGAATTCCGTGAAAGCCTCTTGGACTGTATGGCAAGAAGCAAAACCTTACATTAACGCAGCCCTAAGCATTGCCTCATGAGGTCTAAGTATACTTCCACTATGGTATGCATCTGCTTACACCTCTCTGCCTCCTCTCCCAGGCAACAACTTCTGATGTTACCACTGAGTCTGAAGTCCCTGAATTTGTCTGCTTTACTGGTCACTCTAATACTACAGAAACAGCATCTTAATCTTATGAGCTCTTATAATTACCTGTCTGTCTCAACATCCTTCCCCCTCTTTTACATTTTCAACGGCTATATTCAATATATTAAATATTGATTTCCTTCAATATTGTTTCCTTCTCAAATGAATGGAACATATGTATCAGTAGATCACATTAGACCTGGGAGGACCATTACGTAGGTCAGCTGAAGGCAGCAGGAGCATTCACTGCAAGATACAAACAAAAATACTGACTATAACACATTTCCAATTCATTCACTCATTCACATACAAATATTTACTGCCATTTAAATGGAAAACTATTAGTCTTCTAATAGGATGAAAACCTTTTTGGAACAAACTCTTCCAGTAGCTAAGCACTGCTACTAATAAACTTTTAATTGGAATTTACATGAACATTAGAGGAGAAGAAAAAAAATAAAAACACTCCCTTCCTCACCTTCCAAGGATAGCTCTACAATACGTATTCTGTTTTTAAAAAAAAGCAGGGATACGTTTCTGAATAGCACTGAACAGATACAAGTGATGGCTTGCTTTGGTATTCTGCAACTTGTCTTTTTGAGATAATCCTCTTCTACTTAACTATTCCTACAGAGTTAGGTGTTGCAAACATCTGAAATGACCTTGAGTTGTTAATGTGTAGCGTAAGTCACTGACCAGTTATATTCTAAGTCTCAATTGATCAAATATAGGCCTTTATCTACTGGACATTACTAAAATTTCTAATCAGGAGTTCAGGCTCTCAAGCAGACTCGGTGCCTCAGCACCAGCAAATGAGGCTTGGCAAAGCTCTGTAGCATGGTCAGCAAGGCTATAGGTACCCCAGCCAAGCACAGGCCAAGAACACTGGGGCCCATGTGTCTCTCCCCAACCACTGAGTGCTCTCAGAAAGACTTCTCCATTACTACCTGGGCAAGCAGCCTTCTCAAATTCAGACATACAGCCCTTTGTTACTACATACATGTGACCGCCTGCTTGATACCCAGTTTTGGAACTGCTCACCACCAACAGTCTGAACAGTACCAAAGCTGCACTGATGCCTTGTCACGTTCCCAAAAATCCCAGTCAGTCTGGAGCAAGGGAATACGAAACAAGAGCCACAAATTTAAGAGAGATGCTCTCATCTTTGTGGTTGACCAGCTTAAAAACTGGGAGAAGGGGCATAAAAATCAGTCTTGATGGCCCAATACTCAAAAGGCAAAACCCGAACACTTACTTCTGTGGACTGTTTCACAGAAACAGAGTACTGAATCACGAAACCTAGCCAAACATGAACTCAAACACACCTACACACTCTAAAGATATTATTCCAGATGATGTGTTTTTGTTTATTTTCATAGGAGAGCTACTAAAAAGCTTGAGTGATGAGCCAGGGCCTCCCAGTGACAGGCACTGTCCATACACACTCAAATAGTAAGTTGCTGACTAACTCACATAGCATTTATTCAAGCTCTGTTCTTCTGTGTAGCATTCCCTCATGTTTACAAGTATGCCAAGCGTGAACACTTTTCCAACTCTAACCCAGCTCCAGCCAGCATCCACAAGTCCTTAGCTTACTGCCCCAAAGAATTTCTCCCAATTCATACTTAGTGCCCAGAGCACTCTGCACTCTGGAATACCTTACCTAATAATTTTAATTTATTAATTATATATTAATTTGAGCAAGAGTCACTTCTCAGGAATGCATGTTTCATCGTAATCTCCAGTACTATGTTAACAATTTGCACCCAGTGAATGTAGCGGCCATTCTTAACATTATCTGGTACCAAAACAATCCTATAATCCATTGTTTCCCATCCAGACCCTAGCATGTTTTGTTTCACCCTGAGCCTGATCCAGTGTTTTGGACTGAGTGTATGTTATGAAGTTGATCTTTACAAACACTAAGTAAACATGTATCTATTGAAACTTCATACCTGTAGGAGCTGTTCTTTTCATCTCAAGTCTGATAATTTCTTACTTGTTTTGAACAGTCAGGATCAAGTTGTTGCTATTTCAATGCAAGTTGGATCTTCTTACTGAAAAATGCTACGTTTTGAATTTCTTAAAGTTAAGCATTCAAAAAGGCTTATTACCATGGTTTCCCATTATGATCTCCCCTGCAAATAACCCTTGAGACAAACTGGATGCCTCCTCTGATTCCTGTTTGACCAGGAGGGGCAACAACTTAGTGTTTTAGCAACTACTACTGTTGCACTGCCTGCTGTTGTTCAGAAATGGCTATTTTTCTGTTCCTGCCTCTCCAAAACCTCCTTCACCTTGCAGCGTATGTTGGAAAGTGACAAGAGACGGTGACCAGATGTTCAGCTGCCAAGCTTACCTTCTGCTTGTTTTATGAAATAAGCACTCAAGTGCTCAGTGATGTACTGTGAGCATTAAGGTGACTTAAGTCACTGGAGCCTTCCAGAAAAAAACAAACAAACATGGCTTTGGAAATACAGGTGAGCACAAGCAATCATCCAAATGTTGCTCCAGCTCCATTTTCTATCCCATTCTCATTTCCCAAATGCAAGTATTTAGGAAACATATCATTAGCCTGGATTACAAGACACCATAATCTTTGCTTGAAGCTTCCTGTGCTGGAATTACAGCATAGTCATGTACAACGCTTTGAGGAAGACGTGGTCGACTTTTCTGTGTAAGTGGTTTGTTAAAACTGGTAGTTCTCTGAGAACTAATCAGCATGGAAAACAACATGCCAAAAAGTAAAACTAGTCTTACAAAATTTGTTTGTCTTGGGAAGAAGAGGTGAGCTAACAGTAAGACTTTCAGTTTCCTTTAAAGCATTCCCCCCACTGGATATTAGCCACCAAACTGGAAAGCAAGAACTTGGCGCTTATCACAGCAGAGGAAAAAATCTCAACCAACCAAACAAAAAACTCAGCAGTAAGATAGTCTGTTGCAAGTGCTTTAGCTTGATATTGTTCTATAACTTCAGGGGAACCCTAATTTATCCATTCCATACAGCCCTGGCAAAGAGCATGCAGTGAGAAATAGAAGTGTCTATCTTGCACTTTAATTGTTTTGATGTACAAAATATTTGTATTGCTGTGTGGATACTTTTTGATAATCTTCCTTTATATAAGCTTTTATGCTGGACTGCCCTCTAACATTGCCAGGAGAAAGCATGACACCAAATCTTAACAGTACTTCTCAGAGTAAGTAAATGAGATCATCAGTTGTAAGGAATCAATTATAAAGACACTGTCTTCAGAAATGCTCCAAGAGAAAGATGGCATTGTAGAGTGCTGGTGGAATCTAACTGAATTTTAGCATAAACTTTTAGATCCCAATTTCACAGTTGGGTTCCTAGTTGTTACTGACCCTCCAAACGCACTGACAGCCCAAACCTTCACCTTCTCACCTAACAAGGGGAGCTTGCTGCTACAGAATAAGAGTTACATGGAAGTCACTATGTCACTGTCTGACTTCAGAGAAGTAGCACTGCTATTTACTCATGTTAAATGAAATGAGAGCTAATTTCTTCTTATATTACTCATACAAGATTCTCCCATACTTAAAAAGAGTTGTCTCTTTCATGACCCCCAGCACTTGGGATGAAACTAGAGTGCTTGGGGTACGCTTTGAGGAAGCCGTATGTAAAACCTTAACAATTTTATCTCACTTCTTTAGAAACAGGTTTGCACACGTGTCTCCCCAGTAACATCTAGGATTAGACAGTGGCCTCAGATAAGCTTGGTAGCTCTAAGTTACGAAAGATGATCCCACAAGTTTTAAGTCAGTCAACTAAATAGAAAAGATGAAGTCAAAGTTCAAGTACTTGCCCGTTCTTACTCATTTGTGACATCATCAGCCAACTTCTGCAGCAGAACCTGGCTGCCAGCATGCTGCTGCCAAAACAGTCTGTAGCAGGAAATACAAATATTACAGAGGAAACATCACAAAAAAAACTTGGTGTAATTCAGTTAAATAGCCGATGAGATTGAGAAGACCTCATCCAGGCTCAATTAGATCTGCCAATAACTGTAGTAATTTTAGCTCCCATTATTAATGCCATATGCCCTACTGTAGTCATAATTACCAGAAACACATGTCCTACAACACAAAGAACTGTTGCAGCACTGAAGCTGAGAGCACAGGACCTTGGAGGTCAAGCAACAGCAGAAGCAAGTACTCCAACTTGCATACAATCACCTTAAACAGAAGGAAATAAGCAGAATTGTGACTGCCTTGCCCTGATGGTACAGGTGGATTTCGTACTTCTCCTATGCAATGAAGGAAGACGGTCATCCTCATTTTTCCTTCTGCACATCCAATAGCAGGCTGTGCAGCCAGTCATCAGAACAAAAGATACCACAAAGGGTAAGCATGGGACCAGCTCTCTCTGCCCCCTCTCTGCTGGCAGAGAGGAGAAAGACCCCTTACTGAACAACAGCACTGCTTCTGGCTGAGTCCTCTCTGAAACACAGATCTCTTCCAGGAAGGGTGCCTAGGTTTTAAATGAAAGTGTGGCTTGTTCAAATGAAATGAAGGCCATGATTTCTGAGAGACTTTCTAATAAACTCACAGCCAGAGTTTTCCCTCATATAACCAAGAGGTCAGAACTGTGAAGATAATAACAGAGAAGCCTATCTCCTTCAGAAAACAGGAAGGTCATCTAACCAAGTCCTCAATTCTTATCCTTTTTAGAAGCATTCCTGCATGTTGTGCTGTGTCACCGCAGCATGAAGTAGAGAAAAAAAAAAAAAAAAACTGAACATTTGAAACAAATGCAGCTTTTCTGTTGATAATTTTTGCTTGTTTATATTCAATAACCTTATCATCATCTGACAGCCAATATAATGGCGTCTTAGTGCCTGTGCAGGTTTGTAGACTACTAGCAGTCTCTAGCACAGAAACATTGCTTCGTAACTGCAACAGGAAGAGAAGGAACCTTCCTCAGATGTCTCTTTTGGGGCTCCCTCAACTCTCCAAGAAAAGTAGGCAGACATGTTCACAGTCTTATTTTGTACAGACTTTAGAGAAGTATGCAGCCTTGCAAATTTAAGGAATTCCATCTCATCTGATTATGGACTCTAACTGAGAAATCAGACTAAGTCCCTACTAAAGTTAATCCAGCAAACAACAAGAGTTTTGACAGAAGACTGGGGGTAAACTTTGAGGGAATATAATCACATTTAACAGGGAAAGCATAGCTTAAAGACTTCCAACTCCATTGTCATTTCCTACAGGTAAAGCAGTCATGGTTTGTGACTTCTTGGAGGGGGAGCTGGGGTGGAGATGAGATGTTTTTGACCTAGAACCTCTGTATCCGACTGGAAGATTCCTGAGCACTAAGGAGTGTTTGTTTTAAAGCCAATAAAAACAAACAAACAACCTTGCTTTATTTATTGCTGAATCAAACTACCCCCAGTGAGCTCCATCTGATGTTTATGTAAGACTACTATTTATTGCCTCCACATTGTCCTCACCCAGACACATTGTACTGAATTTATTTTCAACATCACCAACTTAAATTTTAATTCTAACTGACAGTAATGCAAGAAAAATCACACCTGGAGGCTTCACAAAAGGGCCAGTTCATCAGTATGTCCCACCTCCCCAGCAGCTGCCGTGACTATTAATAGCAACCACTTCTGCAGATTTTCTGACTCTCACCAGCAGAGCTCCCAAGTCTCACCCCTGTTCACCTTCTGAAACGTTCACAGACAGCATCAGGTTACTGAGCTCACACAGACTGAGATTGTGGCTGATGATCTCCAATTCTCTTTTCCCTAAATTTAAGGTAACAGAGAGGCTTTAACTCAGAGAAACCACTGCTTCTATGGGTCATCAGCATTTCTTAGCAGGTTCTCACTGAGAAGACCTGATCTAGCTCAGCACTGTTCTTGGCTATGCTGACTTCCTACGACCAACTTACCCAGCTCTTAACTTCTGCAGCTCACTTACCAAGCAAGTTCTCTCCAGCTCCACCACAATATAACCCTGACACTCCCCAGGTACCAACCACTTCTTTCTTTCCCTCATTAGCTTCTGCCCATTCCCTGCTATCTCCACAGCATGTTGGGATCCAGTCCCACACGAGAAATTACTCAACCCATACGTCTGACCTGGATGCCAGCATTACTCAGCCTTACTGTTAGTGCAAGCATGCTGCAGCCCCAGAAGCAGCAGCAGCAGCAGCCTCCTGACTGCCTTTTCTGCCTGGATTTCCTCCAGCTCACGTAAACAATCAGCATTCGCACAGCCACCTGCAGTCGCTTTCTTCATGCAACAGCTTCTTATCTGCACCTTGCTGGTAAACTGAGTTCTCCCCATATGGCATTTTTTGGGGGGAACTTTGACAGGAAGAGAGAAAAATGTGAGCCTGCCAACAATTTAGCCACCAGATCCAGTGCGTTGCTTCCAAACCACAGCCAGCATTGTCAACGCACACAGCTAACCTGCAACCAGCAGCCCAAACACACTGAGACCAGTCAGTTACCAAGAAGCCCCTGAACCACAGCAACCTTATTCGGTTACATACATCTCCTAGCAGGGTGCACATCACTAGAAGTCTGTCCTCTCAGGACTTGTTCCTTCTCTGCAAAGATGGATTTTCCACACACACACACGTTTTTGTTAGGTGAGGAGATATGAAGTCTAAACACAAAAATGCCCAGGACTGAGCAGTCCTCACTTCATTAGGAAGATGACATGAGCGACACAACTGCAGGCTGAGAGAGCTGGGGCTGTTTAGCCTGGAGAAGAGAAGGCACTGGCGTGACCTGAGAGCAGCCTCTCAGTATCTGAAGGGGAGTTAAGAGAAAGAAGGGGGCAGACTTTTTAGCAGGGTCTGTGGGGACAGGACAAGGGGGAATGGTTTCAAACTAAAAGACAGGAGATTTAGGTTGGATATAAGGAAGAAGTTTTTTTACAGTTAGGGTGGTGAAGCACTAGAACCGGTTGCCCAGAGAGGGCGTGGGTGCCCCGTCCCTGGAGACGCTCAAGGTCAGGCTGGACGGGGCTCTGAGCACCCTGATCTAGCTGTAGGTGTCCCTGTGCATTGCAGGGGAGCTGGAGCAGACGGCATTTAAATGTCTCTTTCAGTTCAAACGATTCTGTGATTCTACAATTTTTTTCCCAAGCATTATCTCCGCACGCAGCCCTTTCCCAAAGGTAACAGCGAGGCACGGGGAGCGCACCACAGGAGCCCAGCACGATGGGATCTGGAAGCAACAGCCGCATCCCAGGACTGGCACTGGGAACGCTGCACAGTCATTCACTGCTTCGTCTCAGCTACGCAGCCCCACGCTCTGTTTTCACCACTTCCACGTGCTCTCCGGCGGGGGCAGCTTTTGCCCGGCACGCTCCTGCCGCTCGCTCCTTCCCCACCCCAAAAACCCGCGAGGGGAGCC
>WBMW01003007.1:191643-254996 GCA_013396635.1 Penelope pileata | reverse complement strand
GCCGGGGCAGCAGGTGGGCAGCGGGCGGCGGGCGCGGAACTTTGGGTCTCTCTGTGGTCCGTACGCGTGTGTGCACGGGGGGGCTGCGCGAGCTCGATGGGCGTTCGCGGCGACGGAATAAACTTTGGCTTCAATTGCCAAAAGCTTCAACTTCTCCCTGGAGGAGCTCCCAGTTGCTGCTTGCGTTCACTTCCCCTATTAACCCCATCCAGGTGGAAGGAAACGGGATGGAAGCGGCCGTCTCGGGGTGAAGCCGCGGGCCGGCAGGGTGCTGCTGGCGGGAGGGAGCGGGGGGCACCTCCCGGCACCGCACTCCGGCACAGCGGCTCCTCGGGCCGGGGGACACGCCGAGTGCTGCCGGGCGCCGACAGAACCAGGGCTGCAGGGCCGCCTCCGGACCCTTCTTCCTCAGTGGTTCGTATGGGTTTGGGAGGCTCTTGGCTCAACGTACAGGAGGTGCAGCGGCCCTTTGGGTTTATGAATCGAGGAAAGTTACTCATTGTCACAATTAATTCTGCATCTGAGTCATTCCTAATGACATCTTAAAATATGCTGCTGATGTAATATGTCTCTGTAACGGGAAAAGAACTGTAAACATTTCTGAAAATCAGAGCAGCGGCACTGGCTATGTTTTTAGACTACAGCAGAATAAGGAAAGCTTATTTGTAAATGAAGCATCCAGCAGCTATTTTAACAGCAACCAAAGAATTTAGGATGCCATGATACTCTTTGTAACAAAAACTTCTCAGCTCATTTATCCCGTGCAAAAATATTGCAGAATACAAGTAATATTTCTGAAAAAAAAAATCCACAACTATACAATACAACAATACAGACACACACACATGCCAAGTATATGTTGCCAGTATACGGTGGGAAAGGTGCAGAGATGCGGAGGCTGTCAGGAAGTGGCAGTGTGGCATGAAGGTGAGGGGTAGCCCGTAGGGCGGCTGCTGAAACCGATGCAATGGCAGTGAGCCAGCAGCGACCACCAAGAGGTTAATGGTGAGGAGAAGGTACCTCACTGGACATCAGGATGAAGTTCAGCTGCAGCAGTCTGTCCATCGCAGTAAATACTCAATTCTAATTGTCCAAATACACGGACTCGTGTATAGGATTTAATTCAGATTTCATTAGCATGACTCATACCACAGCAAATCCACTTAAATGCTTTCAGTTTATATAAGCACGAGGTCAAAGTAAAATTCCTTTTTTTTCCTATTCACTGTTTTGTTTCCCTTGCAAGTAAAGCAAATCTCTAGTGCACGAGTGTCTCCCCAACAGCTCTGACTTTTTCTTGTACAGTTTCACAGTACTTTCACAGTGTCTTTGCATTCCCCTCTGTTATTTCAGCCGTGAACAGATCATGGCTTCTCCACTTGCTTTATGCAACTGCAGGAAATGCAAGCAATTAAATACGAGTATTTTGCATGCATTTACAGAATTATTGGCATTCATATAGTTTACTTAATGTATGTACTTTTCCTCTGCATTTGCTTTGCTGAAAATGGTGTTCTTAAAAATACTGTAAATACTTTGTTAGAAGAGTATAAGACTGCTATCAATATAGTTAATCTTTTAAAGTTAAAAGCAGTAGAAATAATTTCATTAAAACAACGCAGAGAGCCCAGCAGGGGACGACTTGTCTATTCAAAATACTCTGTTTACAGTTATTCTGGGAGAGCTCTCCATTCAGACTCCTTTTTAGAACAGTAAAATAATAATAATAATAAAAAGTAGCATCTGCACACAGAATGCAGACCAAGGATAGCTTTTTTTTTTGGTAATAGCTCTTATAGTTCAGTTCTTTGCATTCAAAATCCTATAAGAGTAACGTACAAGTGTAGCATGATTTCCAGACTTAGGTGCTTAATGATCTCAATAGTTCATAAAATACCCACTTCATTAGATGATATTTTAGATAAATCCACATTCTTAAGATGTCTGCTCTGAAAGCAATGCCTCCTATTTTATTATGTTGGCCCGTGACATCAGAGGCGGATGTTGGTGGTATGGCAGCAGAGGTTGAACCTTCCCACCAATATTCCATTATGTTTTGTTGCTGTGTGACAGATGGCAGCAGAGGGGCAGCCTGACAAATGCATAGCTAGCTGATGGTGGTGACTATGTTGAAAAACAGTGTTTTGTAGCTGAGAACTTCCTGTATCAAGTAGTGTTACTGTGCTCTTTGTATCTGTTGTAGTTTCCATGGAAATAAATAAATAGGAGGCATTGCTTTCGGAGCAACCTATGTACATTACAGTGGAGTTCTTTCTATTGAGTGAAACTTTCTAGTAGAACTGATGCCCGCTGGCAATCATCTGTTCTAACATTACAAGTTTATCTCTTCATAAGCTAAGCCTCAGTATTTTCACCTTGGGAACATTAAATTTTTTTAGTTACATGATGATGTCGGTGTTCGGTGCTGGGTCCAGTCTTGTTCAATATCTTAATCAATGACCTTGATGAGGGGGTAGTGTCCACCCTCAGCAAGTTTGCTAATGACACGAAGCTGGGGGGAGTGGCTGACACGCCAGAAGGCTGTGCTGCCATTCAGCAAGACCTGGACAGGCTGGTGAGTTGGGCAGAGAGGAACCTGATGAGGTTCAACAAAAGCAAGTGTAGAGTCTTGCACCTGGGGAGGAATAACCGCATGTACCAGTACAGGTTGGGGGATGACCTGCTGGAGAGGAGCTCTACAGAGAGGGACCTGGGGGTCCTGGTAGATAACAGGTTGGCCATGAGCCAGCAGTGTGCCCTGGTGGCTAAGAAGGCCAATGGGATCCTAGGGTGCATTAAAAAGAGCATTGCCAGCAGGTCGAGGGAGGTGATCCTCCCCCTCTACTCTGCCCTGGTCAGGCCTCAGCTGGAGTACTGTATCCAGTTCTGGGCTCCCCTGTATAAGAAAGACAGGGACCTCCTGGAAAGAGTCCAGCGGAGGGCCACAAAGATGATCAAGGGCCTGGAGCATCTCCCCTATGAGGAGAGGCTCAGTAAGCTGGGTCTGTTCAGCCTGGAGAAAAGAAGGCTGAGAGGGGACCTGATCCATGTTTATAAGTATCTTAGTTGCGGGAGGCAAATGGAGGTGGGGAACCTCTTTTCGGTGGTCAGTGGGGACAGGACAAGGGGCAATGGCCTTAAGCTGGAGCACAGGAAGTTCCGCACCAACATGCGGAAGAACTTCTTCACGGTGCGGGTGACGGAGCACTGGAACAGGCTGCCCAGGGAGGTTGTGGAGTCTCCTTCCCTGGAGATATTCAAGACCCGCCTGGACGCCTACCTGTGCAACCTGCTGTAGGGAACCTGCTCTGGCAGGGGGGTTGGACTTGATGATCTCTCGAGGTCCCTTCCAACCCCTGCAATTCTGTGATTCTGTGATGATAAAATTGAATAGAGAGAAATTACTCTATCAATTATATCTCCTTTCTTCACTCAAAATATTTTTTTCCGCTGGGAACTGAATCACCCTATATTTATTTTTCCGTGCTTCACATGCTGGTTTCTAGATTAACTTCGAGCTATAATAAAAGAATGAATACAACAAATCAGAAATGCTATATTTTGATATAAAGGCATTGTGATGCAAATAATCCTGTTACAGATAGGTGAGAGAGGAAGATCATTGTGATTCCTCCTCTTAAAAACGTGTAACGTAGGGGGAGAAGTACTGTGCTGTGAGAACTGTCTGTTTAATTAATGGTTGGAAGAGTAAGATTTAATTCCAGCAGAATCATTCATATATCATGGCTTACAAACAGCAAACCAGAAGACATTGCTGGAAAAGCTAATGAATATTCATCCTTGCACTGACATCTAAAGGGAAAAAAAAGTTTAATGGAAAGCCTACGTATATACCATAGATACCATTCAGACATACCTCAAGGTTACTTCTGGAATTGAAGAAGACAGCTAGAGGAACCAATTTCATGCGACCAAGAATGTATTTTTAACCTGTTGATGAGCAGGTAGTACTGTTGTATCTGTCAGCAGGTCATCTCTTGTTTGTGGAGTGAAGCATCAGGGAAAGTATGGAGGATTACAGTTCTGTGCTGCCTTTCCCTGTGTTTTCCTAAGCTCATTTTCTTTAACCTTTTTTGTGACTCTAAGCTGATCTATAGTAGCAGGTAGGCCAGTGAGATTGCTGATAACTAGAAGGACTACGGGAAAAGATATAGGATATGGAGCCACTGAGGAAGACATGGAAAAAAAACAACACACACCTGTGCAAAAGCATATCTGTAACTTTATTTATATGGAGAGTAGTAGGGCTGATTGTTACTGCCATTTACTTTGCTCGAGTTTTGATCAGGAAGATCAAATATGTTTGAATACTTTTCCATATTTAGAGAGAAAGAAACAAGGTTTTTTTTTCATTTTCCTAAAAGAGAAATGTTATGTTTGAGGCAGTCAGAGATGCCGTGTGAGGTGCCATAGCCTGTGGGTTGAGCCTATGTATACATCTTTTTTTCAAGCACAGCAAACTGTTGTCATGCATGCTCTTTTAACTGCTGAAGACTGGAGCAGATAGCTGTAGAGGGATTGTTCTGGTCTGGTCAGGGGCACAGCAATGAGACAAGCTGATGGAAATCTATTTTGTAAAATTGCTACAAGAGATTCCATTTAACGAAGCAGCTTAATCACCAAAACACATATTTCACAATCTGTGTCACCAGCCATGTTTCTGAAACTCACAGATCAATGTGCTGTGTATTTTCATTGGTGCCCAGACGGCCAGCTTGGACTACGCTGAATCAGTCAGCTGGAGAGCCTTAATCTAAGTGTGAAGAACTATTAGCAGCAGTGTGTAAGGATGCGGAGAGGTTGGTAGCTACACTTTAAGGGATACGATTCTTCTTTTGAAGTTTGAACTGTCACCACACCAAGCTTTTTATAACAGTTTGGGTATCACTTTAACAGCTGTCCATTCCTTTGGATACAGTAGGCCTTGTCCCCTTTCTACTTATGTGGCATTTTGTTAATTTGTTTTGCTGCTTCGTGTTAATTGCTTTAACTGCTGTCCGGAAAAAAAATCTGATTGAGCTGGCAGATTATCTTCTTTTTTTTTTTTTGCACTTGGAAAGCTGCAAGTAAGTGTAATTTTAAGAAAAGAAGCAGAGAAAAAAATCTTTTTTTCAACGAAGCTGTTGTTGATGGCTGATTGAAGATAGAATATGCCATAAATTAGTTGCCTTGCTATAATGAAGTAGATCAGAGTACTGTGATAGGATATAATACCTCCTTGAGACTGTCAAAATACTGCATATCTAATGTGGCGGCCAAACCAGAATCAGAAAAGACAGAAAATATGAGGGTAGAAGAAGACAAGAGTACCCAAATTACTTGTTCTCAGTAGGTTTTTTTCAGTGAATATCCCCCCGATCCGTTGTATAATTTTATCTTTGATTTGCAGAGTACAGTATTAATGCTATTTTTTCAACTGAATTTGAAAGATTACTGTCACTGGGCAGGCAGCTCAGCAATCAAAGGTACATTGCTGGAAAGAATGTGCCAAAGTAGATGGCATTTCCTGATTCAACTTACGCAGCAGTGGACAGTATGATAGCCAGAGTGCTGATGGTGGTACATTCAGAACTGTATTTAAGATATTTTACAAGAAGATGCCTCTTAGGATGTAGCTATACACCATGTTGTTTTACAAAGAAATTGCTGCCTGCGGCTGTGGATTACTGCTACCACTTCAGCTGTGCACAGGAACACTTGTATGAAGCTGTACTTTAAGCCAGGTCACTGCAATAATGTGGATAAAACCCAAATCCCTCAGAAATACTGATCCTGTAATGTCTATCACTTGAGATATCTCATGCTCAGCACACGGTAGGGCTGTGCTACAGTGGTCTGCCCGGAGGGTGAGTGGTAAGACATGAGAGAGAAGGGCACGGGGAGGGGCAGACATTTTTAGGGCCATGCTGCTGTTGCAGTTATCTACAGGCAAACCCAGGGCTGGTCTGGGAGCCACGGCCAGAAGCAGCCATGGTTCGTCACATACACATTGTGGCTGGGTCACACACAGTGATGTAAGAACACGGGTGGGGTCCCTGTTGCTTTGTTAGGCAATCTCCCATTTTCTGAACATTGTAGAAGATCACCCATGGTGATATTCAAAATGAAGTTCAAACAGCTTTATGAAGACTTACACCTTGCAATTATTTTTGGCCTCTTTTTCTCCACTTTTATTACCCATCCCTCCTCTGTACTAGAGATGCTCAGTGTTGTAACATGCTGAAAGCCTCTGGACTTCAGCCAAATCCTTCGCAGTATACTTTTCAGTCGGAAGGCCTTAGTTTTTGGGCATTGACAGACAGATCAATAGTTAAGGATTAAAGCACGCCCATATCCCCTGCTGGCTGCCAGCAGGGCCACATGGGGCAGCTGAGCATAATCTCCAGCCAGATCTCAGCTTTGGCCCCAGCGTTGTGGTGGGCCAGGCTTTCTTTTTTTCTCTATCACAGAATCTTCAAGTAAATATACAGAGGTAAACAATGTTACAGTTGTGAGCCAGCTGTGGTATCATGTATCAAAAATAAACCTGAAGACTGAACTTTGTAATTAACCCCAGATTGATGGCAATGTTGCTCCTTTTTTCTGCTTTTGTCCAGGGACTGTAGGTTTGCCATCTGATCATTGGGTGAAATTTCCAGCAGCTTCAGGTGTCTTTTGATTTCCACCAGGGGTTAAAACTTTGCACTGTCCCTCTTGTCAGCTAGGGATCACTAGAACACAGAGGGTTTGGCCACGCTCCTCCCATAGACTGCTGCATGCTGCAGGTCCCAGGCGGCTTTTTGTCTTCTTTGTGCTTCCACCAAGTAAGTGGAAGCAGGGACCAGCTATGTCACCATCGTTTTCCTGAAGAGTAAGCTTAATGAGGAGTTACATATATTCATAAGAAAGAAGATTTAGAGATTAGAATTGAAATCAGAGAGCCTGTAAAAATAAACGCGCAGTATCAACTGGGATTTCACTCCAGTCATTCAAGACTTCCTCAGAGTGACGGAATAGGGTTTGATTCTGTCTTGCGTTCTCCAAAAATTTTGAATTGACCTCCTCATAGACTAAAACATTCTTCTTTTTATACTGTGCATTGTGAACTTGTTTCTTTCTTTTTTCAATTAAAATAAAAAGGTTGTGATACAATCAGTGACCACATATAACTCCTCAAAGAATAAAAATTTTATAGAAGAGTCATAGTTGACCTATAATGATGTAAGTGATAATAGCATCTTTGTGTTTTCTAAGAACCGTTCACCACAAGACTATAAACTGTTTCACACATAAAACTGTGTAGCCTATGATATGCGTGCTGCACTAAAAAATAACTTGTATTTGACTCATTTTATCATAGAGTCATAGAATGGCTTGGCTTGGAAGGGACCTTAAAAATCACTTATTTCCAACTCCCTGCCATGGGCACAGTTGCCACGCACTTGATCAGGCTGCCCAGGGCTCCATCCAACCTGGCCTTGAACACCCAAAGCCTTCTCTTCTCCAGACTGAACAAGCCCAGCTCCCTCAGCCTTTGTTCATAAGAGAGGTGCTCCAGCCCTCTGATCATCTTCGTGGCCTCCTCTGGACCCGCTCCAACAGCTCTGCATCCTTCATGTGCTGAGGGCCCCAGGCCTGGATGCAGTACTCCAGATGGGGCCTCATGAGGGTAGAGGGGGACAATCCCCTCCCTCTCCCTGCTGCCACCCCTCTTCTGATGGAGCCCAGGATACCACTGGCCTTGTGGGCTGCAAGAGCATGCTGCTGGTTCACGTCTAGATTTTCATCCACCAGAACCCCCAAGTCCTTTTCTGCAGGGCTGCTCTTAATGAATTCTTCTCCCAGTCTGTACTCATATCTGGGATTCCCCCAACCCCGGTGGAGCATGTTGCATTTGGCCTTGTTGAACCTCATTAGGTTCCCGTGGGCCCAGTTTTGAAGACTATCTAGGTCCCTCTGGATGGCATCTCTTCCTTCTGTTGTGTCAACTGCCCCACTCAGCTTGGCGTTGTCTGCAAACTTGGTGAGGGTACATTCAATCCTCCTGTCTAGGTCATTAATAAAGATGCTAAAGAGCACTGGTTCCAAGACAGACCCTTGGGGGACACCACTTGTCACCGGCCTCCACCTGGACATAGAGGTGTTGGCCACAAACCTCTGGCTGTGACCACCCAACCAACTCTTTATCCACCGAATAGTCCACCCTTCAAATCCATATCTCTCCAATTTGGAGATAAGGATATGGTGGGGGACCATGTCAAAGGCCTTGCAGAAATCCAGGTAGGCAACATCAGTCACTCTTCCTTTGGCCATTGATGCCATCACTCCATCATAGAAGGCCACCAGTCTGGTCAGGCACGATCTGCCCTTAGTGAAGCCATGCTGGTTGTTCCGGATCACCTCCTTGTTTCATATGTGCCTTAACATCTCTTCCAGGAGGTTTTAAAAAGTGAGGAAGGAGAATGATTAACTTGCCAAAATTCTTGGTCTATCAAATAACATGATGAAGGGCAGGAACAGCTACCACAGCCTCACATCTGGGTTTCTGGATGGCAGCCTGGGCGAGCAGGGCTCCAGCGCCAGGTGCTGCACCAGCAGGAGCTGGCAGCCCTGGGGCTGATCTGAACAGGGCTGACTGCAGCCGCAGTGGAAAATTCTCTGTCCGTTACTGGCTGTGGCTGGTATTAGCACATTCAATTTTTTTTTTTTTTTTGATGCTGAGTTCAATTACAGCCTTTTGCTCCTTATGGAACTATTTTAGTGTTGCTATTTTGACACTTGCATTCTTAGTGGCATTCTTTGCTGTTGGGGGCTCTGGCTGACAACTGCCGTCAGCTGAATTGCAAAACATGGGAACAAATCCTGAGTTGTGTCACAAATTGTAACTTTGCTCGAGCAACGGTTTTCCTCCCTGGGCTGGTTGTGCTTAGCTCGAATCTTTTGGGGAGCAAAAGTGGTAGAGAAGTTTGTGATTGCAAACCGGGAATTTACTGCATGGAGATGGAATAAAATCTGGGCTGCTTTTGCACAACGTTGGCCTCTTGCTGTTGCTCAGTCAGAGCAATGAGCAACCACAGGCGTTTTCAGCCAGGGGCTGGGCGTCAACTATGAACTCAGTGGAGGGCAGTGGCAATCTGTTCCACAAGACCCCACAGCTGCTGCAGTGGCCTAAGGAGATGTGCTGAGGACACACGAGGGCTGAGACCAAGGCGGAGCCGGGCTAAAACACATCCAGACCGGCCTCTGAGGGGAGCGCCATCTCTTTCCCCCGCACCGCAGTGAGAAGGGCCCGGCGGTGCCGCCTGGCGGCCGATGGCGGAGCGGCGGGCGGAACCNCGGCAGCAGTTGCTGCTGAATGCTCGCCTTGCTGCGTGTTTGGAGACTTGCACTGGTAGTGCAGTGCTGTGTCGGCCCTTCTGTGGAAACTAACTTGTAAAGAGCCTTTGAAACCTTTCCGCTAATTTTGGATCATGTCTTGCACCAGGGTTTAACTCCACACTGACTGCTTCTCGACTGACAGCAGATGAAGTTATTCAGATGCGTAATGAACTCTTTACCAAAGAGAAGGAGAGGCAGTTATCTCTTCATCCACGAATTGAGAAAATTGAAGTGAAATACACCGGAAAATCTCACCCTGGCAGCGTGTTTGTGATGAACAAAGCTTTGTCTACTCCATACAACTGTGCCATGCGTAAGTGAATGGGCCCCTAAGCTAATGGACTCTGAGCTGCATGAACTCTTTGCTGAAGCCACTGAGAATTAGCTGCCAGTGGAAGTATCTGCCATCCAAATTTGAAATGTTCATGAGTCAGTGACATTTAATGACCTTGGTAGGGGACGTGCATTCAGAATATTTGTATTTAAGTTTGCAGTATGTTTTTAATGTGAACTTCATCATGTAAAATACAATTTAGTGATGTAAAATATATCAGCAGAAGTGGAAGTAATTTTTGTGCAGTAGTTAAACTTGCAGTGTGTTGTCACAATTGAGGATAAGTGTTACACAGTTATTAACACATTTTTCACTTTCCTCAGACTTAAGTGAGTGGCACTGTAAGAAATCTGTTCTAGCTCTTGTGGATGGTGAAGTCTGGGATATGTATAGACCGCTGACCAAATCGTGTGAAATTCAGTTCCTCACCTTCAAAGATGAAGATCCAGAGGAAGTAAACAAGGCAAGTCCACGTCCACGTAATTGCCGGTGACCTTGATTTTGTATGCCCCTTTTAGTTCCTTGAACTTTGTTGTCATGAAATGTTAGATATTTTAAATTGTTGATTGGCTCATAATGATTATTGTTACTTGGAGCACAGCATGGTCTAGGGGTGTTCAGGTATTCCTTTCAATCTATATTGTTGTATGGTTTTGTGATTTGAGATTTAAATATCTTCAGAGAAACAGCTGGCTTGCCTTTTAAGTGCAGTTCTGATTCTCTTGGTGGATGTTTCAATAATCTCAAAGTAGAAGTTTAAATTCTAAAGAAAATAATGTTTGGGTTGACATGTGGGTTTGTGCCTAATTCAGTGAAATGTTGGTATTCTTTTGGATAAAAAGCTCACGTTCATCTACTGTATGTTGTTAGCTTCTAAGGAATAACTCTGTTCTGAAATCCTCCTTACAGGCCTATTGGCGTTCCTGTGCCATGATCATGGCAAGTGTGTTAAAGCGGGCGTTCAAAGACGAGTACTCTGTGAATCTGGTTAAAGCTCCAGAAGTGCCAGGTGATATCAGTGTTTTATAGTTGATTGTCTTGTCTTTTGCTGCTTAAGTGAGTGTCTAATAATGTTACGAAAGAAAATCAGAATCTCCTTTTTCCAATGATTGAAGGTACTTAGCATTTGTATGTGTATTAAATGCAGTTGTTGTAGCCTTTATTTGAATTTGGTATGATGGGTGCATATTGAGGTAATCCAGAATTTATATTTGATCAATTTTAAGCAGTTGAGCTTTGAACTACATTAGCTCAGTGGCCTCTGCATAACACTTAAGTTATGTGATTGCTCTGAAGAGAACTAGGTGGGCTGGAAATAAGACAGGAGCCTATCTTTCTAAACTGTTTTTTTGTACCATTTGATGTACTGAGGATTAAATCTGAGTTCCTTTGCAACCTACCCAAAATTACTTTTCTAAAATAGTAGCTTTATGCTATGCTTTGAAGATGTCAGGAGTCTTATCCAGCATGGTACTGGTGGGGAGAGGGAGGAGTAGGCAAGGGAGTCTGTGCCTCTGGGTGCTCCACTGGAAAAAACATCAGAAGAAAAATGTGATGTACCGGGATTTCTTTAACTTGTATTAATGAGGCTGAAAATAATTTCTTCTTTAAAGTACAGAAGATTGTGTGTCTGTGTGGTAACTGGATTTCAGACCACTTTAGACGGCATAGATTAAGTTAGTAACTTAAGGGCATGACCTTTTAATTGTGCAGCTACATAACTAATGTGAGCAATCAAGAGGTCTCTGGGGGTCTTGGTCTACAGCAAGTCACACATGAGTCAACAATGTGCCCAAGAAGCCAGGATAGCCAGTTGTATCCTGGGGTGCCCCAGGCCCAGCACTGGCAGCCAGGCGAGGGGAGGGGTCGCCCAGCTCTGCTCTGCACTGGTGCGGCCTCACCTCAAGCACTGGGTGCAGCTTTGGGCACCACAATATGAGGACACAAAACTGTTAGAGAGCATCCAAAGGAGGGCTACAAAGATGGGAAAGGATCCAGAGGGCAAGATGTATAAGAAGGAGTAGCTGAGGCCCCTTGGTTTGCTCAGCCCAGAGCAGAGGAGGCTGAGGGGAGGCCTCATGGCGGCCTACAGCTTCCTCAGGAGGGGAGCAGAGGGGCAGCGCTGAGCTCTGCTCTCTGGTGACAGCGACAGGGCCCGAGGGAACAGCATGGAGCTGTGTCAGGGGAGGTCAGGGGATGTTAGGGAAAGGTTCTTCCCCAGAGGGTGGTCAGGCCCTGGCACAGGCTGCCCAGGGCAGTGGTCATGGCCTCATGCTTTCAGAGTTCAGGGAGCGTTTGTCCAAATGCTCTCAGACATAGAGTTTGATTTTGGGTGATGCTGCGTGGAGCACAGAGCTGGATTTGATGATCCTTGTGGATCCCTTCTAACTTCAGATATTCTATCATTCTTGCTCTATTATTTTCTGATTTCTCTATGCAATAAATTCCTCTTTATAGTTGAATAGTGCAAACTTAGTGTATGAAGCAGAAGAAAATACTGCGAAATGCTTTCTAAGTGTTACTTTTTTTTCTTCTCATTGTTTGAGAGATGCAGTTTCGGGAAGCAGTATAGTTTCTTTTTCTCTTTAACGAACGTCTGTTGTATCAACATTAAATTTATACATTTTGAATGAGTTTCATATTCAGTGAAATAAAACTGATAATACAGACTTAATCTGCCATTTGAGTGCATAATCACAGCTGAAAATTTGTTTTTTATGGTGGATATCTTAAGATTCTGTTTTTCTCATTCATTTTGATATATTTTTAAGAGTAGGTGACAATGAAATACAAACTTCATTACACTCATGAATATTTTTCTCTTTGGAATTGCAGTGATCTCTGGAGCTTTCTGTTATGATGTAATTTTGGACAATAGACTGAATGACTGGAAACCAACAAAAGTAAGTACATTAACTTCTCACTCAAACTGTTCTGTAGCTTGCATCCTTTGACAAAGGAAAGGGGTAGTGGTGTTAATGTGTCCGTCTCCCCCTCCTTTTTTTTTTATTTTTTTATTTTTTTTTTATTTTTATTTTTTTACTGTTTACAGTGTTTTGTTTTACAACAGGAATATGCCTCAGAAACGAAATCTCTGCATTTATCATATACTGGCTCTCACTGAAGAGTGCTCTCAGCACACAGACTGGGTTTCCTTCAGATGAGTTTAAATCCAGAGCTGTCCTCCTGATACTTAGAGGTTTTAGGCCTACAGGGCTAGAGTAGCTCTGATCTGAAATGCAGTTCCAAAAGCAGTTGGTGTGGCTCCTGGGACCTCGGTGCCATATTTGTTGCTTCAGAGATCCACTCCTACATAACTAACCTAGCCTGGTAGTGTAGGTGCCATGTAGGCTTACAGCATTTGTGTGAGTAGAACTCTCTGACAGTAAAAATGTATGTAATATGCATATTTTCGCCTCGTGGTGTACGGCATAATCAGGTGATTGTGAAAGAACTATGAGCACGTTCAGCTGAAACACTTCTTAATAGTGTGCTTGTATTTCATGCCCTTCAGTAAACCTGATCATTTACAGCCTTCGGTCTTGTGACCATTTGGTAGCAGGTATGATCAGGAGTGTTTTACTTGCCTGTTCGTGTTGTCATGCTGAAATATCAACAGATGGGTGTGTGCCTAGCAAAGCAGTGTTAGTACAGTGCAGAACTTTTCTTCAATATGGTCTCATAGTCAAAGTAACAATCTGAAATACTTTGTAAGTGATGTAAGAAATGCAGTTTCTCCTAAAAACAATTTCTCATTTATCAACAAATCTGAGTATGCAAAGCTTTGGTTTCTGGACCAAGGCGATGAATTTCTTAGTTAAACAGTGTTTTTTTTCTCTTGATTCAACTTGAGTAGAGGTCGTTTATAACTGGGATCATGACTCTGGGAAGCAGGATACACGGATAAATATTGAACAGTGTCAAGACTGCTTGTGTACATATAACGTCAGGAAAACCTGAGAAGTTTACTGCAACTAATACATATTGTTTCTGGTAGAACAATACCTATTGATTTGTTCTCTAGCAATATGTTGCTGATAAATAGTAAGAACTACAATCCTACAGGAATATTCTTATATTTAGGATCTATAAAAGATGTTCATTCGGACAAAGATTTAGTGTTTCCTATGCTTTATCTATTCAGCACAGCTATGAAACAGTGGCGACAGTTTTATATGTATCAATTACTTTTTAGGACAACTTCTGTTCACTTACAAGGGATGCCAGTAAGCTAATTCATAAAGACCTGCCATTCGAAACACTGCATGTTGAAGCAAAAGTAGCACGTGAAATGTTTCAGCATAACAAGTAAGTCTCTGAATTTGCCTTTCTTTTAGAAAGGAAATCAGAAATTCACTTAAATCTCTGCTTGTTTTTACAAATCTCAAATGAGGTGTGACAGCTGAGGTAAGAATGTGCGTCTTTCACTACTCTGAAAGCATGTGAGCGTCTTTCCGTTGTCTTTGTCCCACTAGCTGATTTCATTTTTAGTGTTCTTTCCAGAGGGCAAGACCTTTACTGAACATAATTTTGTGAGAAATGGAAAGATCATGGTCTTCTAAGTTTAATATTGAGCTTCAAGATTTCATTAGTTTTAAACTGGAGCTCAGGTGATGGGACTTTTTATGTGGCAGTTGCTTTCAGCCTTTGCTGAAAGGCTTTCATGTTTAAAGGAATGGAGATTTTTCATATCAGCATCTTCAAATTAGTATTTGATGAAACAATTTTTGAGCTCTTTTTTTTTTCTTGTTCAGATACAAAATGGAGATGATAGAACAGAAAGCCTCTCAGAACATGGAGGGAATTGTAACATTACATAGGTGAGCAAAACTGAATTCTCTTTCTGTAATATTTCACCAAAATATTTACATTGCAAGTAATATCTACATGTGAGAAGAATAAGTTACTTATAGTTTTTAGTTTAAAAAACACCGTTAATTACTGTCTGTACTCTATCAAGGTTTTTTTCTATCCTTCCTCTCACTCTAATTTGAATGACAAATTTAACCCACTATTAAAAGCAACATGGCTTTAAATATTTGATAAACCCAGGACTATACTTTGGACTTGAGATGTAAATTCTTCATGTTCATTTTAGGAAACTGTGTGACCTGTACTTTTGCTTCAGGAAACTTAGAAATGCTGAATTGGGAATGTGTTTAGATTTCATTTGGGATTTGTGTGGTTTTTCTTTCATCCTCTTTGAAGTGTTCTGTAGATAGGATTCTGCTAGTCAAAACCAAGTAGGATTGTAATTCTCTTTGACTGTATTTTTGTCATAGTGTTTTTTTTTTTTTTTTCCTCTTGATTTCCATCAGGTTTGGTGATTTTGTAGATGTTACTGAAGGCCCTCACATTCCAAGGACAAGTTTTTGTTTCCAGTATGAGATAACAGCAGCCCACAGTCTTCAGACTAACCAATCTGAATTGATAAGGAGGTTCCAGGGTGTGTCCCTGCCAATCCATCTGAGGGTAACTAATCCATTTTCTACATCTTTTCTTTTCTTGTTAAAGTTAGGGCATTTGTTGTATTTTCTGATCTTTAGTATATATGGGTAATAATTCAGAGGTAAGAGGAGGCTGAGTAACAGAAAGTGATGGCCCAGGATAATGACTGCAGTGGATATTTGAGGTTCATTTCCCTGGCACTCTTGTGGATGTGGGATTGGAACTCGAGAAGTTTGTACTTTTCAAGTGTACTCCTGATGTTATTTTTCGGTACTGAAAACATGGTTTTGTTTGTGTGATTGCCACGTGGCTGTTTCATTCGCCTTGTCTCGGTGAATTGTTTGTCATTGTTCATGCTAGTCTTCCAAAACGGAGGCTGCTGACAATGTTTGTTCAGATTCAGGAAAGAACAGAACTTTGAATTTACCCTTGTGATGAAGGATACTACATCTAAGCTTTTCATGATAACAAAGTAAAACATACCAACAGTGGTAAATCCTAGCAATAATCTGTTCTAAGGAAGGGCTCTGCAAAAATATAGCTGGAGGCCAGAGTCCTTCTTCTCACTTCTATTCCCTTGTGTTATTTTGGCCTGTGGTCTAGAACACGTGTCTTATAAACTTCCCCAGTGGAGGCAATAGCACAACTGTTATTTTTCAAGTCCTCCTTAATCAGAGGAATATGAGCAAATTGGACACAAAAGTAATAAGCTGTAATGTGTGAATTAGGGATGGAGATGTTTCTATGTCATAATTTCTACATATTGCTCAAAATCTGATCTATAATAAGATTCTTTTTCTACCTCCAGTAACATCATTTAATGACATTTAATACAGGCTCATCACACTGTGTGGCACAAACTGCTGGAAAGATCGAAGAGGCTGGTAAGTTGATTCAGTTCAAAACCTGCCTGGACACTTTCCTGTGTAACCTCCTCCAGGGAACCTGCTTTAGTGGGGAGGTTGAACGAGATGATCTCCAGAGGTCCCTTCCAACTCCTACAATTCTTTGAATCTGTGAACTCTCTGTGGTTAAATATGTCTTTCCAAATATAAAAATGTGCTGTGATAGAGTAGAATTTGAATGATTAGAGATGATAAATATTGTAAGGAACAAATCTTTAAGAACGGAAATTTTAACAGGTGAAGAAAAATTGGATGTGCGTGAAATCTAACCACTTTGTATAGAGGATGTGCTGGTTTTGTTTTTGAAGTCTGACTATTAAAATGCATTGCACCATTCAGAAAAAGCATATACTATTTGATATATATATATTTTACTGTTCTAAAAATACTGGAGTAAAGTATATCAAAATTAGTTATCACTTGAAACTGCATCAGTATTTTTCAAATTCACCTCTACAGTTGATGTTGATATAATGTGTGTAGAACTTAATTTTTTCTTGTTTTAATCATGGACATGAAATAAGAAAACAAAAAATCAGAGTAACATTTATACTTTGATTTTTTGTTTTCTTATGAGTAACATTTATACTTAACTAGATTTTTGGTACGTTTTCAGTAACAGGCTTCAGAGGACACGAGCAAACATTTTTAATAAGTAAATGCAGGGATAAAATCTACCACTGGGTGAACCTGGGTGGAAGCCACTGGAGATGAAAAGAAATACTATTTAGCAAAATGCATAAATGTGGCTTTATTTTTCCCAGTTTAAAACCCAAATGGAAAACAGTTTCTTGCAAACATCCTTTGATCAAACAAACAGTATTTCAAAGTTGAAATTGTCTTATCCAAGAGAAGCTTTACGCTGACTGGCAATGCAAAAAGACAAGTTTTTAGATAAATGGAACAATAAAAACTGTATGCCTACTGAAATTTGTTAGCCAAGGAGGTGCTCAGAGCCTCACCCATGAATTTTTTTTTTAATGAAACTAGTTTGAAGATGCATCTTTTGAGGTTGTTTAATTTTGGAGACAACAGTTGCCTTTGTAGGCTGTGCTTTCTTCTTATACTAACAGTGTGAGGGGAGGATTTCCAGGATCCGTACTTAAATTATATTTAAAAAAAATAACAAAATTGTTATGTTTCTGCAGGTCACTGAGGAAGAAAATGTGGAAGCAGCAGCAGAAAGTCATGAGGCAAAAGATGAAACTGAAGAAGAAAAAACTGTATCAGTCTAATTTAACCTCTAAATGTACATAATAAAATGATTTTTCTTTTAAGTGGCTTATTTGTGCTATATGTAAAAATGTCTTGATTTAATTCATTTGAGTTCTGTGGACCTGAGTCATGGATAGATGGTTTAGATAGCCAGTATTGTGCATGCTGGTCTACTCAAATTTCAATTTTCTGCCACTGTCAGGCATTAATTTTTTTTTTTGAGGTAAAAAAGTTGCATTTGTGATAACTTACCTTGCAAATTACCTTCATCCTTATCTCAAGAACAATTTTATGCTTCCAGATTTTGTCCTCTCTGATTAATGCAGTTTGGCCATCCCCTTCAACATGATATCATTTAGAGACCACTTGTTTAGTCTTATATGAAGAAAATACTTCTGACTCCTGACACGACATGTTCCTTGCTGGAGTTTCCTGATGAAATTCCACTGATTCTTTTGCCTACTGTATTAGAAAGTTCAGACAAATGTCTTAAAAACAAACTGACAAAAATCCTCCAGAAGCCTATAAAGGGTTACAGAAGATTTTTTTTCTAATTTTGATTTTCTGTCAGAACTGAAATTAATTAGATTCTTCTTTGTGTTTACTGTTCAAAAGACTCCATTCAATAGCTCACTGCATAATTACCATTGCTTTACCCGTACAAAAACAGCAGAATGGAAATGCTGAAAAGTTCTTTGTGGTTATTAATTGTCAGCTGTACAAGAGCAGTTAATATTGCTTCTAAAGATAATTTCCCAGAATAGTACCAGGAATGTAGTCTATTACTTGCATCCCCAGTGTGGTAAGATTTACTATGCATTTTCACATTCTTTAAATATGGTGGCTTCAATTAAAATTCACAAGTGGTTTTTGTTGGATGATGTTTTCTGACATTTTGTTATTTCTTCATAGCTCATTAGAGCTTCTCATTATACTAGAAAAGATTTTATTACTATTTGAAGTGCAAATATTTTTTCTGAATTTCATCCCACTTACTACTTTTTCCATTAACTGCATCACTTGCTTAGTAACCAATTGCTACCACAATTCTGCAGGAATAGTGTAATAGTTCAGTAAAACACATTTGAACAAGGAAATCTTACCTACCTTAATGAAACTGCAATGAATAAATAAATGCTAAATGTGTCAGAGGATAGAAGAAGACAGGCAAGTGGTAAGAGTAGCTTCTGGTGAAATTACAGAAGTTACTTGAGGTATGTGTTTGAATATATTTGCTCCTGTATGTTTTTGTGTTTTAGTGCCTTCCCTAGCTATTCACATTTACTGGGTTACAGTGAAGTGTGAACTCTGTATGTATAGCAGACTGTGGCCTCTGGTATAATTTCCTGCTGAATGCAGCACATCTTTGAAGTATAGTCCATGCCCTCTCAGATTATTTACAAAACTGTTTTTAATGCCGTCTCCTCCCCTCCCCCCCCATCGCACCCTTAATATTGCAGATGATTCTTTGTCATGGTATTGGCTTTTTTTTTTTAATAACATTTTTATATAAGACTTTCTTCAAGTGTACACACTCACATTCTGTATGTTTTTTTAAAACTGTAGATGGTCTCTGCACTGAACTTCAAATATTTTTTCTTTTATCTAACCTTCTGGAGTATACTTCGGCTTTGGACCTGTTGCTCTGGTGCTACTGAAAAAGCAGACATTGGTTAATATATTGAGGAACACAACATTTAATTTATGTTTTTGAAGTACCTGATGACTTTGATTAACCCACACTAAAGTAATGCTAAGTGGGAACTGATGTAGGTGTCCTCTTCTGAATGTTAAGCCAGTTGTATTGCCAGCCCAGACGGTCTGTGTTTTTGGGAATTGCATTTAGAGTTCCTCTTGGGTTTCATGACCCAAGGGCAAGGTCAGAGTGGAAATTTAGAATTTTTTTAACCTTACTAGGAATTTAATCATATAGAATATCCCAGATTGGAAGGATCATTGAGTCCAACTCCAGACTTCACACAGCACCACCCAAAATCAAACCCTATGTCTGAGAGCGGTGTCCAAATGCTCCTTAAACTCCTTCAGTTTGGGGCTGTGACCACTGCCTGGGGAGCTTGTGCCAGTGCTCTGGGGAAGAACCTTTTCCTAACCCCCAACCTTACCCTCCCCTGACCCAGCTCCATGCCATTCCCTCAGGCCCTGTTGCTGTCACCAGAGAGCAGAGCTCAGTGCTGCCCCTCTGCTCCCCTCCTGAGGAAGCTGTAGGCTGCCATGAGGCCTCCCCTCAGCCTCCTCTGCTCTGGGCTGAACAAACCAAGGGGCCTCAGCTGCTCCTCACGTCTTGCCCTCCAGACCCTTCACTACCGTTTGTAGCCCTCCTTTGGATGCTTCCCAATGGTTTTATGTCCCTCTCATATTGTGGGGCCCAAAGCTGCACCCAGTGCTCAAGGTGAGGCTGCGCAGAGCAGAGCAGGACAACCCCTCCCCTCGCCCGGCTGCCAGTGCTGGGCCTGGGGCACCCCAGGGTACAGCTGGCCCTTAGGGCTGCCAGGGCACTCTGCTGCCTCACGTTCAACCTACTGTCAGCCAGAACCCCCAGATCCCTTTCTGTGGGGCTGCTCTCCTGCCTCCGTTCCCAAGGCTGTACGTAGTTCCAGTGTTGCCCCATCCCAGGTGCAGAATCTGACAGTTGCTCTTGATGAACTCCATGGTGCTGGTGACTGCCCAGCCCTGCCATTTGTTGAGATCTTTCTGCAAGGCCTCTTTAGGCAGGAGGGAGTCAACAGCTCCTCCTAATTTAGTGTCATTCGCAGTGTTTGGAGGCTTTTTGGGTGAAAAGGTAAGGGGGGCGGGGGGTGACAACTCGGGGCCCGAAGCGCTCCTGCCGCGAGGTGGCAGCAGCGGCGCGGGGAAGCAGATCGCTCTCTTGGGACGGGGGACGGCCTCTGGGAAGGGCACTTCTGCAAGCACGGAACTGCGTTATCGAAATGGCTGTTGGGGTCAACCAGGTGAAGTTTACTCGAGGCTGGAGGAGATTTAGGTTAGATGTTAGGCGGAAATCCTTTACTCACAGGGCAGTGAGGCCCTGGCACAGCTGCCCAGAGAGCTGTGGGTGCCCCATCCCTGGAGGCGCTCAGGGCCAGGTCGGATGGGCCCTGGGCAGCCTGAGCTGGTGAGTGGCAACCTGGATGGACTTTAAGGTCCCTTCCAGCCTAAACCATTCTATGATTCTATGAAATCTTTCCCCCCCAATTCTTAGGAGTCCCATGTGTAAAAAGGTGGAAAGGTGAACTTCTGCAAGAACTTGCTACTAGCTCACATTTTGGGTTAGGTGGAATCCAGAAAGCATGTGCTCTTTTGGAAGAGGTTGAACTCGAAGATGTGCTTGGAATCACCAAAATGCAGTACAAGTTAAAAGAGAATCAGGTAACAGAAGACAGTGTCTGCTTCTCTCTTACGACCGGAATTGTGGTGACAGCACTTTTAAAGGAGGTAGAGGGTGTAGATTCAATGTATAAATGTTGGTAATAGACAATACCAAAATGAGCTTGGGTCTGACAGAGCTCTGGCTGGATGTGGATTCTAAATCTGCATGCCCTGTCCTGCGTACTGTGAGGCCTTGCCCCATCTTCTACATTGGAAGTAAACAAAAGAGGCCACAGTAGGTCAGTTCAATAAGAGACAAGAAGCTAGACACTGTTGTTTCCCTACGTTGAATGCTATAATTTCCAGAGACTGCAGGAATTGGAGGAGGGCAGGGACTAAAAAGAATACAAGATGAAGCAAAATCCCCTCCTTATCTCTTTCTCCCTTTTATGAAATTGCTTTTCAGGTTTATAGAGGCAGTTTTTACTGTGTTTGTTCAGCGGAAGAAAACCACATCCATCTAGAGGTAAAGAAGACTCTAGGAGGACCTCATAGTGCAAAATACAGATGATGGAAAAAGGGGAGGGCAGGGAAATTCAGGCCAACATACGTGACAAAAAGACGTTACTAGCCACATTCTCATTACAGGAGGAAAGGAGGATCTGTGGCCCTCTTCCTTGTTGTGCAACTTAGCAGTAGCTCCATAGCTTTTCACATTCAACTTGTGCAACCTCCACCTCTTGTTTGAAAGAAAGAAGCATCAAAAAATTTCTGAATTGCATAAATTTTGCCCTGAGTCTAGGACTATTGAGCTTTCCCTTTTATTTTCATTTTTTTTTAACCAAGAATGATGCTTTGTACCAAATTTAAAGCTAAATGGTGTCTTGATTATATGAGGTGGTAGTCAGAAGTTTGAGCTGAGTAAGTTTCATTATCTAAACAAGTGAAATGATTTTTCCAAAGAAGTACTCTGTAATTCATGGATTTTGGAGACAAGAAAAGGCAATTACAATCTAGCCCGACTTCCTGACAGAAAGAATTAAATGTCAAGAGAGAATTTTTTTTTTTCATACCTAGGAAGGGCAACTCTTCCCTGGGAAATTGAACACATGAGAGTGATGAACATGCTCAATCATCTGTAGACACTGAGTCCTTTATGACAGCAAGCAGAATGAGCTTCCCTTTCTATTTTGACCTCTGACAAGCAGTATCCTCTTACTGCTGTTTGGTAACTTATCTAATGCTATACCACTCAGTATATCCCAATACTTTTTTATATTTAAATTCAGTGAAATTGCTAGCTATATTTATTTTATTATTACTATTATTAATACTACTATTATTATTATTTTAAGGAATCTAGACACGGGAACTTAATATCAAAGAGGCATTCAATGGGAAGAATTGGCAGTGGATATTTCTTAAGAACACCAACCACCTGAAAATGGTAATGCTATCATGCTGTGGTCTTTAATAAGATTTAACCCCAGTCGTGGACAACATTAACATTTTTTCAGAGCAAAAAGAAAGTCTATGCTTTTATATGTGCTAAAATATTATCTACAACTTAATATGTCTGTTTTTCTGGGGAATTAGCTATGCAGGAAAAAAAAATATAAATGGTATAATGACCATATTTATATCTGCTGTTTCTTAGGTTCTTGGAGATTATTCTTCTTTTACATTTTAAAGAGAGAATGTGTAGAAGAATATTCGTATGATTTTTATAGCATGACAATGAGGGATGAGATGCATTCTCCTCCTTGAATGTGTAACTTCTATTGGCATGGGTGTAGATAGGACAGAAATGGGGAGTGCAGGCAGAGGAGTGGAGAAGTGGGGTGAAATGAAGATGCCGGAGCTGGTCATTGTTTGAGTACCATGCCACTCATGAGCACTGAGGTTGGTACTGCACACCAGGTGCACAGCCCTATTGTTTCTTAAAGGCTCTGAAGAAGAGATAAAAATCCCATACTGGTGCTGCACAGTAAATGAGACTTTGAATAGAATGAGGATCCAAGTAGTGTATCACGTAGTATTTTCCTTTTGGGAGTACACAGCAAATGTAATAACTTAATTAATGTTCCTTATTAGTCTGTACATCCCACATGAGAATTTAAGTTGTGGAGATAAACTCAATATCGTCTTCAGATTTCTGCATTTCACAGAAGTCTTTGTGTTAGAATAGGCTTCCCGACCCAGTGGTGCAGCCAGCACTCCTCTTTGCCACAGCGCGGTGCAGCTGCACCAGGGCAGCTCGGGGCTTGCTGCCAACTCTCTGGCGACAGTGCTGTCAAGAAGGAGAGCAGCAGTGAGCTGTGAGCATGGGGCTGCCCACTCCCAGGGGCTTGGGACCACCTCAGCTTCATAAACAGAACTGATACTGCCAAACCTTGCCTCAAGTGAGCAGTGAAGTCAAGTTGTGCTGCACAGTTTCACCCTAGGCTGAAAAAATGAGAATACCTATTGACTCTTCTCTTCCACCACAATTTCCTTCTCACTTTCAGAGCTAATTTTCCAGTAAAATGAATAGGAATATGCTTTTTTTTTTTTTTGGCTCCGGCCTTGGGAAGGCTGAGCTGGCTCTTGTGTTCAGGTGAGCACAGCCTCTTGCTGCGTATGTCCCAGGGAGCCACTGAGCTTACAGCCTGATCTGGGAAACAGTTATGCCCTGCAGCAGTCCTATCTAAGTGGAAAATTGGTATTCAGTGAGACTGTTTACATGTGAGACTGTTTTATATGTGAGGCCATTGATTTTTAAGCGTTTGTGGTCTCAGGGTGCTCTGTTAATTACATGACGTGCTGGGGATTTGCAGTCGAAACATTGTAAATAGAAAAGGATGTACATATTGACAGAGCAGGAACACTGGCCTTGTTTCTTTTCTTACTTGATGATGGGTGCTTTGGGGCTTTTTTTTCCCCCTTATGCTCTCCCATGACCACTCATTAAACAGATTTAATTAGAGCATAAGATAGAAAATTTTAAAGACTCACTGTTTCAATTTTTATGTGACTGTGAGTATTCAGTATCTATCTGATTTTACCTTCTACAAAACAGATATAACAACATTTTCTTATCTCTTGGGAATTCCCCGAGATTTTTCTAAAATTTTGGAAAATGCTGGTCATTTCAGAGTAAAATTAATATATATTCATTTTCTTTTGAAGATCAATTAATAACAGACAGTAAAATCCCAGAGAAGCATTTTCTGTTAGTTTTTGTCTTGCAAATCATAAAATTCTATAGAAATGAATAGAGATGCACACTTATGCATGCCAGAAGTTTATTAGTCACTTTCCTTTCCTAAATAAAATGGTGTAATGAACCATTTGTGAGAGAAGTAAAGTTAGAAGACCTGAAAAGCAGTGAAACAAAACAGAAACTAGATTACCAAGCTCAGAATATTATGCATTCTACATCCTACTAAGGATTTATTGATACACAAATCTGCTTTTTCCCAGTGCCCTTAAACCTGGCACACATTCTACCAAGCATTTCTGGTTGCAGAACAACTCGTCTTTTTACACGTTGAATGGAGGTTTTCCCAGTGTAGTATTGACTGATTCATGATTTCTGTTGTCCTCCCACGGCAGCAGTTTTTTCTTTGTGAAATCCGGTAAAAGGCATAATACAGTGTTAATGCTAACATGTAGGAGTCATTCAGAGGTAAAAACCCCTATCACGATTAGCATTAACAACATACAGCCTACAGAAGAACTCCAGAGACTGGAGTCTGAGACATAAGGAACTGAAACCACTGGTTTTTCCCCTTGATGTACCTATAAAAAAAAAAGAGAGAGAGAGAAATTAATCTAAAAATTATGTCAGAAAGAGGACAGACATCAGAGGAAAAAGATAAAAAGAAAGTCTGTAGTTAGTTAAATACGGAAGAACCATCTGCTGTATATTTAGAAAAATTCAAGTCTGCAATTGTTTTGAAGTTATTTTTATAAGAGAAGTAGACTACATTCTTTTTCTCTGAAGGACTTTTATTTCCATCCTTCTCTTAATTACACTTTTGTGCTGCTTTATTTTCATTGAACAGAAGGGAAATGGACTATAGCACAGTCTCACCCAATTTTGTATCCCTTTAGGTACCAGTTAATAAAGACTTCTAGTATCAGTCAAGATACTCAAAATATGTATAATAACCCCAAATAAACATGTGATCAAACACAAATTGCCTGGTTTAATTTTTGCTTAAATAGACAAAATGCCTATCAGAAGAGCTGACTGTTAAACATAGTATAAGAAAGAGAGCTAAGAAGTAATCATAGTTTCATCAGCATGCAACAAATGTTCCTTTGGATTCTGGAAAAAGTGAGTAGTCTGTGGAGAGAAAATAGAAAACCTTTTGGATAGATTCAGTTGCTGGAGTAGGATCCATGGACATGGCTCCCACATCCTCGTTGCAGGAGGCTAGAGTGAGATTAATGACCGTAATTGTCTCTGTCAAACTGTGCACTGTAATCTCTTCTTAGTATTAACCAATCACTGATCCTTTGACCATAAAATTAATGAATGCTGATATTTTTTGACAAAAGTTGAACTTTTTTCACTTCTTTTAGCCTGTTTGAGCTCTATCTTAAAAACAAAAGGGGAAAACATAATTTTAGGAATTAGTAATACTATACAATATTTCAAAAATCTGCAAAGAAATCATATAATGAGGTAGAAATGCACTCAACAGAATAAAGGTTAGAGAATCCTCATTATATATCTAATTATCTGGTTTTTTTTTTTTTACAGTTTTCAGTTACTTACATCAGTGTTAAGGATGGAATAGTTGAGACAGTCATTCCAAGCACGTTTAAAAAGGCCTAAGTAAAGTTCAGTTAGTTCTCTGCTAAATGTGTCTTGATTGAAATATGTTTTCCTTTTTCCATCATTCTAAAATAAAATATCAGCTCCTGGGCGGAGTTCAGGCATAGTTGATTCTTGCTTGCTTTCTGCTTGTTCTCTCAGTAAACACTTAAAAAAAAATTACTGTTGTTTAAGCAACAACTAACATGAAAACCAGCATGGGAAATGAGTCTATATAATTTTGGAGATTTTTTTTGCATGTAAATTTAAAGAAACATACGTACTTTTATAACTTCCCTACTCTTACTAACACATGTTTTAAGAGGAAGTTAAAATGTCATAGTAAGACTGTGATCTAATTTAGAGATTTTAGGGAAATTACCTTTCACTTTGTGCCACTCTAAATGAAACCAGCCAAGCACAGGGTTGTGATATGTAAGTGGCAAACAAAAATTCCAAGATGAATGTAAAGTTTTGGTAGGTATGAAAAAGTGGTTTAGAAATTTCCAAACCTCAAGTTTAAAATGATGATGATTCAGAGCTCAGTTGAGTATTGAGGCTGAACTCCTACAGAAGACACTGAGACCTGGGGGACTGAATTTGCATTTGTGGGCAGTGAAGTGAACAGTTTCTAAAACTATACATCTATACTCATAAATGGTGTGCGTGCATGAGCAATGTGTGTGTGGGGGATGAGGGGTGCAGGGCAGGGAGAAGGATGAGATAGGCAAGCTAGGGTGTCCACTGTGGGATTTTTCTTTCTTTTTTCCTTTCTGCCTTTCTTCCTTTCTTAATTTCTTCCTTCCTTCCTTCCTTCCTTTCTTTCTTACTCTTTACTTTTCTCCTTGCTTCCTTCCTTCTTTCTTTTCTTTCTTTCTCTTTCTCTCTCTTCTTTCTTGTTGCTGTTGAAGAAAGTAACCAAATTCTGTCAAAGAAGCCATTGTTTTCTCTGAATTTTATGTGAATTGAACCTGCTTTAAGCAGTGTTTTGGATATGATGACCTTCAAAGATCCTTTACAATCTAAGTTATTCTGATTCAATTATTGCTCTTTTAATGTCCTTAAGTGCCTGACTCCATATTCACCTAGTGGGTTTACGTTTTTATGAAAGGCTGGACAAAAAATGCCTGTTCTTCTAGTGGGAACACTACGTTTGGCTTCAACGAGTTTTGAGCTTTGCTACAAGAAGATTCTGTGACTTCAGAGTCTGTTGCCCCAAAACTATTTATCATGTTTGTAGATTTGCGCTATCCTAAAACTATTCCACATTACTATATTTGCACCACAATCGCCAAAAACCAATTCTTACATATCTCTTTAGATATGCTAGAGACTCCTATAGGTTTTGCTAAAAAAGAGAATATTTTATCTGTGGTTTGCAGCATCTCTTTGTGGTTGATGGCACTTTCCTCTTCATTCTGATTTTTACTACGTTCAGTATTGAAGAAGGAATATTTTTGAAATGGATCAATAAAATACATCTGATAATTGTTTTTCTAAAGAAACTGAAGGAGTGATGTATTTGCACTTGTCTACTTCCAACATTACTGTTGAGCAGGGAGGGAAGTGAGAGCAATAGGTTTCTGCAGTGCTACTCCTGAGAGTCTGCTCTTCTAGGCAAAGGTGGCTAAGTGATTTTTCATAGCCACTGCCAAGCCTTTGTCCTTGGTGCTTTTCAACTCTGAAAGTCTTGGATTTAAGTAATGGAACAGTCTTACCTAGGCACCCTAGCATTTTAATGTTGGATTTAAAAGCTGCATAGCTTCTCTAAAGCTGCAAACTGTTCTGCTTCTATGTGCTAAAGGAAAAAAAAGAATCATGCTTTATCAGGAAGTGGTGAGAAATGGCATGTGTTTCCTCTTGCTGAACCTTTGTAACAGCCATTTGTACAGCTGTCTGATTTCCATTACATGAACAAATACATATACTGCCGCCTGTCTTCTCACACAGCTCTAAAAATGTGGCCATGTCATCAGTGGAAATGATGACCATGTACTCACGCTTTAATGCAATGAAATAAAATCCTTTATTGCTAATCTCACACACACACACACAAAAGAAGTTCACAAGATGTGGTGTTATTTCCCTCTTCCTCTCCCCAGCACTCTCTCTTTCTTCAGTTACTAGCATCAAAGTAACATGTTTATTCTCCCTGTCATATCTGCTGATCCCTTTGGTCATCAGCTCACTCATCTACTTTTCTGTTTAGAAGTTTTCTGTATAAAATTCATCTCTTAGGCTAGATGTTCTACCCCTTGATTATTTTAACCTTATTTGACAGTCAGACACATGAAATTTTCCACCTTGCTTTTTTGTGCTTGTCCTTTCTTTGTTCTTCTCCCACCTCTGTGGCCACAGACTTGTTTCTATATTTCAGGGCCTTCATTTAATCATTGACTTTGTTTCTCTGAGATGCTCCTTTGGATTTCTTAGTAGTAACATTTGACTTAAGATATATAAACTGCCTCGCCTAATTCCTCCTCCAGAGTCATGTCTTCTTCAGTTATTCTCCATTGGCATTCAGTTCTTACCACCTCTTCTGCTGATAATATACAGAAATGATCCATTCCACCAGTGCTGTTCCTTACTGTATTTCATCCACATTTTTTTCCAAGCCACCTTCTTTCAGATAGCACTTTTTCTCCACAGTTCCTTTCCGAAGGAGCACAAGTACTGTTCAAACTACTTAAGTTCCGCAAGTCCTCATTTCCACAACCATCCATTTGAACATCACTGCTACCTCAAGGGTCTGAGTGGACTTTTACACTGGGATACTGATGGACTACAGGCGCCCAGTCTGTTAGTCCAGTTACACGATTACTAACCAACTTCGATTCCCAGTCCAAGAGACCAAATTGGTACTTATCCACCAGCCAGCTTGAGGGGATCCTTTAGCGTGAATATGTAGTAAAACTCAACCTTTTGTCTCTGGATTGGTAGCAAGAGGACATGCCAGCTTTGATAGTACTTCCCAATATAAAGTATTTGTAAAAGCCAGATAAAGATTAGGAAGGTTGTTTCAACTCTGTGGTATTTGGTAGCCAGTTTAGAAAGGATAAAAGGTATTCTCCAAGCAACAAAAAGAATTTAGAAGTCTTTCTTTCGGGGAGCCTCATCTGAGGGTGCTTATGGTTGTGCAATCACCTTCATTACAATCCCTCTTTTCAGTGGGAGGATGTGAGGAACAAAATGCCCTTGTATTCAGCAAGGCCAGAGATCTGCAATGATCGTGCACATAAGTGTATATTCACAGCCATGTTGGAGGAATCAAACTGTGGTGGGCTCTGGATCCCAATGCTTTGAAGTTAAAGAACAGAGACCAGCGCTGACTGCAGTGTAGGCTTTGAAACAGACCTAGTGAGACCTAGTATGGTAGCTCCATTCACCTCTGCACAAACCAGTTACAGCTCATAAACACGGTGCCAGATTACCTGCTGAAAAGTAACCTAAGGCCTGATAATGTGAGAAAAAACTTGAATGAGCTTTGAGGTCTTGAAAGAGAGGTGCCGGCAAACAGATTGTGTGAATAAATTTGTAGGATACAGGAGGTGAGACTGATGCCACCCAATGGCAACTGCATAAAAATTTGGTGTTCAGCGTGTGCTATCTGTGCTTCATCCTTAACATTCAGCAGAGAAAAGAGAACAGTGGCATTGGCCAGAGGGCAGGATGCTTCACCTGTTTTAGATCTTTCTTAGGGCATGACAAATTGCCCTCTGGATTTGCCTGTTTGTTTTAATTTCTCAAAACTAAAATTTGCTATAGTAGACAAAAGCGACTTTTGGGTATGTCTGCAGTCATGAAAACCGTGTCTTTTGTGAAAAATACATCCAAAATGAAATGTACCAGTTTCAGAGATGATTTTACCCTTGAATAGCAGAAATCTATTTTGACTAAAAAAGAATCAGGTTTGGCAACTAATATAATTAGTACATTCTCTAATTCTTTTGATTACTTACAAAGGACCATTACAAATCAAACAGTGCACCGCACATCCACTTTCTTATGTAAGATACTGGAAGAGTGACAAAGATGTGTTTATAGGTAGAATAGGTAAATTTTCATTGCTGAAAATTTATCTCTAAATTAAAATGTCCCTGTTAGCTTTATTTCACATCATGGACTAAGTAGCTGGAAAATTTTGGAATGTATTTTGGCTGTTTTGTTGGTTCTTCTGTAAATTAAAGGTTGCCATATTGAAAAGTAATAAAATAAATGATTAACGTTAGATACTGGCTGCCAAAGATGAGTTCAGAGCAAATTTTTATGGCTAAATTAAATCTCAGGGTTATCACCAGCAGGCATTAATGCTGAGCATGGAGATGCTGCTTTTTCAGTATGGTTATGCATTTCAGGAAAGTTGCAGAAAAGCCTATAGTTACATTTTCGTTTTAAAAAGAATGAAAATGATGCAAATCTAATGGTATGTTTTAAAGATGGCATTTCTCCATTGCTTATTTATGAAATGAGGGACAGAATTGGTCCTGTGTCCAAAATTACTTGTTTGGCCAAAATTAAGTAAGTCAAAGTAGTCAGTACAATTACTTCTCCCCACCTCAAAATCTCTCTGGTAAGCTGTAGGCAAGCGAATAACTGCAGATCAGTCATAAACCTCTTTAAAACAGACAACTGAAACATTGTAGAAACTGTATTCCATATTGTGTGATCTTCTAAACTACCAATCTCAAGATGAATAAAGGAGGAGTACATGAGCTAAAAAGCAGCATGCATTCCCCACGGCTTCCAGCTGTCTGGTGACACCTTTCTCGTGTGCATGGTGCTCTAAGTTACGTGAGGTGTAGCCACCTGCTGAAGTGCCTGCACAGACAGCGAGGGGACTGGGTCAGTATTCAGTGGAGGCTGACCATCCATCCGTGTGTGATTCTGGATGGCTGAAGGCATATTTCTGTAAGGTTGTCTGAGCATTTCTGAGCGTGTGTAAACATTTGAAGTTTAGCCTGACTCTAAACCCTGTCCTAGGGCCCCTTCCCTTGGCCGGCTCCCATCTCCTGTAACATATGATCTCATTTAGAAAAAGAGCACACGTAAAAATAAACAAAGAAGCCAAAGAACCAAACTGAAAAACCTACCTTCTATGAGGCAGTTTCTTTGCACAGAGATGCAAGTAAAACCAATGCAGCAAGAAGGCCACAGACTTCCTTTGTTCCATCTCACATGTTAACCATGATCACTGAGCTTGGGTTGTATTTTTTTTTTTTCTGAGAGAGAGAGAAAGAGAGAGAGAAATAAGGAAAAAAAATAAAAAAAAAAGCAACAGAGGCAGCAACAGTTGCCACAGAGGTCTGCTGATCTGGCTGGTCGCCTGATATCCTTGTAGTGCAAGTTAGGTGAAGAAAGCCCGTTCTAAACTACTTGAGACCCTTTATAAGTCATGAAGGTGACTCATAACTAACCGCCTTGCCTTGCTTTTAGTAAATCCCCTGCTTTCCTTTTCTTAGAACAGAGCTTAAAAAAAAAAGAGAGAGAGAAAAAAAAAAACAAGGAAAGCAGAAAACTCCAATCAAACTGAGGATTTTTTTAAAAAGCACCACGTACTTTCCTTCCCTCAGACAGCTTGGCATCAGGCTTTGAACTGTGTAATAATAATAAATGCAAATGATTGTTTAGTAGTGACGGTACACTTAAACAAGCTAAGGGTATGTCGTGCGAGAGAGAGCTCAAGCCAGTATCTTCAGAGATCTAAACTGGAGAGGGAGTTCACTGCGGTGAGCCGTTTCTTACTTACTCTTCTTCATATTACTTTTTCATCCACAACTTTTCTGCATGGACTTTTCCTATCACAATTAATTCTGACAGATCCAGTCGTAGTGGAACAGTTGCAATCCTCTAAAACTAGGGAAAAATTCCAGCCAACTTACCGTATAAGACTGTAAACAGTGGGTTGTGGCACACTGGTATTAAAATTATACGTTATTTTTAACATTGTTTACAGACTAATGCAGATGACTTGAAAGATATATTAGTCTAAACGTACAGAAGATACAAATTTATACAGTTCTTAGATTCTGAACATATTCCGAGAAAAATTTATGTGTATTTCCAGCAAGGAAAGATGTGACTTACCTCCTGATTTTCCTCAGACAATGAGGGTTGCATGCTCTTAATGTACTAGCATTTTCACTATAAATAATGGAATTCCCATTGAGCCCATATAAGTTCTGGGTTCTTGTCCACAAATTCAGCACTCACAAGATTAGACCAGGCACTCGCGCCTCATTAACAACATGATGGATTTTGACTCCCGTGGTTATAGAGAGAAGACCACAAACTCTTTTTTTAACACGCATTCTTACTTGATTTCAGTACAAATTGGAAACTTATATTCCTGAGGAGATCAGACATACACAGCCACATTGGGCGTGTGCGTGTCCTTGTGCGTATCTGCTGCCCTCTGATGACTTGAAGTCATGGATCAGTGCGAGTTCACACTGACAGTGGGATATCTCAAGGATAGGAAGCTCCTACAGTTTTTGTGAAAACAAGAGAGCAGATTAGGAAAGGCCTTATTCAAATTCCCTCTTGTGGAAAGGGTGGTAATTGAATTTCAACTCTTATTAAAGATTACAGAGACCACACAGGAACTTAATTACAAATCCATAGGCAACCAGATTATGTTCATTTTGCCACTCACAAAATGACCTGGTTTGTACAGGATTACATTAAGTTCATGAAAGCACCAGTCATTAGGTGATTTTAGGTTGAAGAACAAATAAAATCCTAAAGTAACTATGAACAATGTGCATGGGTAATTTAGCAGAAAAGCTGTCAATTAAGCTTCAATGCCTAATTAGAGGTAACCTGATTAGGGCTCTGTGTGCACATCTGTGTTTGAAGGCATGCCCAGACTGACTAGTGCTGTGAGGCTGTCTGGTGCCATTGCCAAGGTGCAGGGCCCTACCAAGGCTTTCCCTTGCTCTATCCCTCCCCTTCTAAGCTTCACTCCCTAGACACTTTTTTGCATCTTACAGCAACTGTGGCTATAGTTCTGCACTTGAGTACAGCATAGAACCGTAGCATTTGGGAGAGACAAATGCATCTTGTCTTGAGACAAAGATTTAACACCTTGCAAGAATATCAAAAAGGACCTTTAAAGTCATTAAAAACATCCAGTCTTTAAAGTATGCCATGTATTTTTAAAGTCCTGAAGTCCTTCTAGTTGTCCAGCATACACAGAAGCATAAATACCCAAACTGGTGTTGGTAAAGATAGTCGATTTTCCTGACTTCTTTGATGCAATATGAGATATGCCTGACCAACAGAGGGCAATATGTTCATACAAGCTATAGACTCTGGTCCAAAACTTATGGAAATCAAGGAGAGTCTGAGCACCAAATATAAGACCCATAACACTCATAATTTCACTTGAGATTGTGGTTAAAATTCTTAATGACATCTATCAGAGACAGCAGTGGATCAAAATTTGGTCTCTATTAGAAAATAAACAGACAGTGAGAAAGGTGGGAACACCAGATTTAATTATAACTGTTCGATGACAGACGTATTACCTTCAAACAGAGTCTGTTTATGAGTAACTGCAGGGGGTTAGCATGTGGGTCACTGGAAAAGAGAATAACAGTCTAGATGCAGCAAAATTCTCTTTTAATTAACTGCAGTTCTCTTCAGACTTTCCAGACTCACCTTCTTCTACTCTTTGATATAAACTGTTTATTTATTTCATCTAATGAGTTTTCTGAGCTGAAAATTCCAAGATTGCTTTAATTAGGCTCTGGAATAAAAGCCAACTGTAAACTTTTGTTCTTAATACACTTTAAATACTTTCATGGAAATTGTGATATTGATTAGATGAGATAGTTTTAAACAAAAGTTCTTTGAATTGTAACATTTCAATTACCAAAAGTTATTCTTTGGTTTATCAGTTCTTGTCACACTGACATAGGAATGTCTAAAACATAATTTGAGGTGGATGTTTGAAGCTTTTACAAACTCCCTTTTCCTCCTCTGACCGTTCACAACAGCTCATGGCATGGCAACACATGTAGTCCTAGGTCTTAATGGCAACTGATTTGCATTTACAGGAAAACAGTTTTTTGTTGTGGGCACCAAACTTTTGCTCAAGGTACTATTTAAGTGTCAATCATCGTGCCCATCACCTATAATACTGAAATCCTATTGGCAAGCCACAGAGGAGCCAAAACACGATTGCTCAGCTCTGTCTGCCTTTTCTGATTCAAAGGTCATTAAGCCCTAGAAACAGCTTCAAACACTGCCAAATAGTCCCTTTCTTCGCAGCATCTCTTGTCCATGCAGTGGTGGCGCTGCCTTCTGAAGCTGCCATACAAGGAAGGTGTTCTGGGGGACCTACTTTCCAGAGGAACTTGGAACCGTATTTGGGGAACTAGAGCCACTACCTCCAGAGGTGGAGGGGCTCAGGAGAAACAGCTGAGCTGACTGCGGTCCTTACCCACTTGTGTCAAAACTGACAGCGAGGAATTCAGGAGGACATGCCAGAGCAATAGGCAGTGCAGAAGCTCGGAGGGCAGCTTGGAGTCAGCTCCAATGAAAAGCGGGAGGACTGGCTTTGAACACGAACTCCAAAGCTCGTTTGGTCAAAGGAAGCAGAAAGAGACAGCAATGATGGAGAAGGTTGCTTAAAAAGCTACATCCTAGGTAAAACAGGTTCCTTCTGCTTCTTTAAGGAAATGAAAAGACTTGTTCCTCGGCCACAATGAAAACTGGAACGAGTAAGGAGGACTCCAGTTCAAAAAGAGAATGAATGTTACTGTGAACTCCGTTAGGATTGTCTTTCCACGGTGGAATGGGCTGTTTCTACAATACACATTTTAATGCATCCTGGAGAAGTCCAGGTGTGACTGAATTAAACTCAGGTACAATTAAAAACGTATCAATAATGTCAAATTACCGGATGCCATTTCTAAGGGCTTTGAATTGTATCCGGATGTTGAAGAATAAAGTTTGGATTTGTATCCTAATGGCATTTCCTTTAACATTGTTCTCAGCTTACAGTTGCAGCTCCTGCAGTTTCTGGATGTTTTTCTTATTGTATCCTTTTTTTTCTTGGGGAAGAATTGACACCTTTTATTCCCAGACTTTCAGTTATTTTAATTTCTAGCAGTCCTTTATTTTTTATTATCTGTCTCATTCATGCTTTGCCCACTTTGATGCTAGAAAGAAAAGCAATAAAATGTGGACTGGAAATCATTTTGATGTACTGTAAGTCTCTATCCCATCACGTTGTTGGTGGTAAAAAACTGTTCTTATTCTTTCAAATACGGTAGAACAGAGAGAATATGAATATTGCTACAAAATAATGTGCCAGAGGACAAGGTAGTCAGACACTTATCGTCCTCTATTCAGTGCACTGCTGTAATCCTCAAATCTCACTAACATTGCGGGGGATGCAACACTGTACGCTAATAAAGTTCATATGTGATTTCTGTGTATGAACAGCATCTGGCTGGATTTCTGCTATCCATTTGCTCACATGGGTTCTATCCCATATTCTGATTTGTGGACATCTTCAGTGGGAATCTTCTGTTTCTTCCAGCAGACAAGTTCCTTATGCCAGGAGTGCCAGGTGCTCGCAGCCGTGGCTTGATGTAGAGCAACCCTGAGCGTGGCACAGGGATCCACCGCCTGAAGATTCTTAGAAAGAGAAGAGATGGGAATGCAATCATGACAGGAAAAAAACGCTGCAGAACAGTTGGGTTCACAGCTCCTCAACTGCCTATCAGAAGAAATGCTAAGAGGGTTGTGGTTTGGCCTTGGAGATGAGAAGTCTCTACTAATAACTTTCTGAGGCCTTCCAGTGCTTAAATGTGGCTTATAAAAAAGATGGAGAGAGATTTACCAGGGACTGTAGTAACAAGACAAGCATTAATGGTTTTAAACTGAGAGAGGGTAGATTTAGATTAAATGCAAGCAAGAAATTTTTGACTCATAGGGTGGTGGTGGTGGTGAGGCATGGGCACAGGCTGCCCAGAGAAGCTGTGGATGCCCCATCCCTGGAGGCGTTCCAGGCCGGGTTGGATGGGGCTCTGGGCAGCCTGAGCTGGTGGGTGGCGGAACTGGACTAAGTGGCAGTTAACTTTATCAACAACCATTAACTGTTTGAACTTCTTGACAAATTACAGTGATATACCAGAGATGTGGGGGGGGCATATCCTCAACAAGAAAGGGGAAAGTAGAAGAGTAGCTGCAGTTCAGATTTTAGGAAAATAGAAAACTAAGTACAAAGCAAAAGAAAGGCTAGCCTAGCCTGATATTGTCTCACAACAGAAGAGTTGGCAATGTTTTACCTGAATTAGAGCTATTTGTGATTGCCACTTGAAAGTAAAAAATCCTTTCCCCAAAATATGACCTATTTTGCTTATTAGGGTGGTTCTCATGCTGTTCATTTGTGAGTTGCATCTGAACACCTGTTAAATGCATCTGTTCAATCGTTTTGCAGTGTAGCCAGATGCAGTGAGATAAGACATGGGGCATGGTGTTCCTTCCTATGTGATGTCATTCAGTGGTTCTGAAAGTGGAGTTCTGCTCATTGTAGAACATTGCACAGATTCAAGATTTCCTGGTGAAGAATGTAGATAAAAATGTCTGATAAATTGAGCCAATTTTATCTCCTGGGGTTTGGGATACTTGAGTCTTGCTTACCTTATTATGGTTTAAGCTGAGGATGTCCATGCTGCTTAATCCATTTTGGACTTAAATGTACATTTTATTCATCTAAAATATTAGGATTTTTTGAAGCAAGTAGGTGTTTTGAAAAGCCATCATCTGCAGGACAGTAAGAGTTGTTAAGACTTCTACAGTGCAAGGTATCATTATTACAGATCCAGGCTTTCTCTTTGCCTTGGTATCTAGGGGAATTTAGATAAGAATTATAAATTTGTCTAGCCTTGTTCAAAACTCCTAACTTGCTGCAGTCTGTATATCACTCTAGCAATCTAGCAAGAACTAAATCAGAAATATCTACCAACTTTGTTTGGTTTTTGTTGAAAATTTAGAGCTGAATCTGAGCTCGTGGCATAGTTCTATTTCAACAACATCCTGAGCCATCCAATCAAGAAGAAAAACAGACGCTTATTCCCTAGGCTGAGATGGTTAATGTTTATTATGAAAATAATTATTTTCTGGATGTTAGAAACAGCAATATTGTAAAGAAGGGCTACTCATGAAAACATCCACAAGTATCTTTTGTAGCTAAATAAAAAGTAAACAAATTAGCCAGTGAGTAGAAAAAAAGCTCTTAAAGAAAAGAACCCTCCCTCCAAGCAGTGCTGTTTCTCACTGAGTCTGTTTTCTGTTGTTCTAAGACCTGCAAGGCTAGGATACATCGTGTATCGAAAGGGTTAATGGATTTTATCTGCTTCGCTTGTACTCACAGGAAAACTACTTAGGTCGATTTCCTGTAACATAGAGAGCTGTATCACAACATGAAACACTCAGCTGACAGTTTTATGGCAAGAAATGGAAGGAGTCTATCTGTGAGACTGTGCTTCAAAGAGAGTACTGTGGGTGGGGAATTTTTACAAGCTATGCACAAGTTCAGAAATTTCTGAAGAAGTCAGTGTCCAATCAATGATCTTTGTTTCTGTAAAGTACATGGGATTTTGTACTTTTTTCAGTGATGAGTATTTCCTTCCCAGAATCCACTTAATGAGAGCGCTGGTTGTTACTACAGAGGCATGGGATTTTAAAAAAATAAAAAGAAAGAAGTAGATAAAAAAGCTGTTGTGGGTAATATGGTAATAAGTATCTTTATGTCACAGAGAGAGAGAGAAAGAGATTGAATAAAGAAGTACATGATTGGATGTCGTCTGTGTTCTTTTACGTGGGTCAGTTCCTAGGAAAAGGGAATAATTTCATAAATATAACATATTATAAACATTATTACACATTTTTTCTCTTTAAATATCAATAAGATTTATTAATAACAGCAGCAGCAGTAACAATAGTAACAATAATAATTTCACGCATAGCTCACATACTGAATAATAATAATTAAAATTTTCATTAATAACAAGAACTATCCATTCAGGTAATTAAAACAAATCAGACGACTGAAGTGGAGAGGGCTGGTTTTGGTGAGGTTGAAGATCTCTGAGAAAGGCAGGAGAGTGTCACCCCTAAAACAACAGTGTCGCTGGAGCAGAAACTCATCAGGCTGAGATGATCTCGCTGTAATCAATATCTCTCTAACTGCAACTATACTCCTATTTAGTTTTTTAGAGGAAAAAAAGAATAAATAGAATCTGCCATTTTTCAGGCTTCCAACCTAATGACTGCAAGGACGGCTGTATAGGAAGGATGTTTCAGTGCCATGAGGAGACCTAGGGCGCCTACTCTCAACTTTCTGTAAGTGGCAACAGGGGAATTAGAATAAGCAAGTCTTGAGGGTGTGACAGCATGTGTTACCAGCATCAGGTTATCTTGACAAACCAACCAGTAATTATGTGCTAAAAATCATGTTGTCAAGTCACATTCAACATAGCCTTCAAAGGAAAGTCTGTGGTCTTGAATGAGGCCAAGTTCAAGTTTGAGTCACAGCCCCAACTGATGTCTTCTCAGTTGGAGGAGGAATGAAGAAGGAATGCTTGTCTTGATTGAAAAAGGGCAACACAATCCTGCACCAAGAAAAGAGTTACAGCTACATTTGAAAGAAAGTGCTCTGTTTTTAAAGAAGGACTTGGTAGCACACGAGGGCTGAGTATCTTGTGGTTTTGTTCAGGTAAGGAGTGCACCCGCAAATAACCAGTCCTGTAAGGTTAAATAAGATTATGTTTGTGTCTGTCACATGTAGGATCTGGACCATTTCTTCCTGCTCCATTTCTGGAACTGGAGAAAACCAAAGAAAAATACTCCAGACTGGAACCTGATTCAACATCAAACACATGATCAGGGAAGCAGCATCACAGTTAAACTGGCTAGCAGTGTGACAATGCGGCACAGTACATCTGTATCCGTGCAGATCTCCTTTCTGTGAATGATCTGTTACACTTTTAAACTAACTCATCAGCCTGAGCATGTCTAGCACATGATCACCCCTTTGTACATTGAGGCTGGAGGTGAGATTCACAGAGCAATGCCATTGGCAGTCTGGGCTATCTCTCCACTTGGTGGCTGGGAAGGCCCCTTGGCAGCTGCTCCTGGCAGCTGGCAAACAGTGGGCAGGAATTTGGGTTCCCAGGGTGTCTCTTGCAAGCAGGGGTGGATGGAAAGTACCTCAGGGCAGTTTTCTGCTATCAAGTTCCAAGCCCAGGAGCCAGAGAAGCTCTGGTTTCAGCAAAAGCTCTGTATGTCTCTTGAGTAGCAGGGAATGTGAATAGTCCATGATCAAGGTCCTTCTGCTCTCCAGAGCTGCCAGAGTTTATGCTGAGGCATTTTATAAATCTTACTTTAATTTGGGGCACTTTGGTCCTGAGGTGCTCCTAGTGGGAGAGATGTGGTGCTATGAGGCCACAAGCCTAAGTAAGCGGAAGTTCCAGCAGAGAGTTGAGCTGGTGAAAGTCGTCTGAAACAGGAATGTTTCCATGAGGCTTATGGTCAGCATAAAATTGCATTCTGGTGCAGAATTCTTTACCAACTCTAGATGATGCTTCCTTGTGCAAAGACCTAAAGTCAGAAGCAAAATAACAGAACATTGATTTAGAAGTGGTAAAGCAGGTTTTCCTGTTCCTTCATGTTCTCTGCATTTTGGTATTGTGTTTTTAGTGTGCTTGTGTGCAACTGTGAGGGCTTGCAAGCTACTTTAAGTGAAAGCTAGAAATCTGATGCTATTGAAGGATTCATGAGTGTGAGCTTTTTAAGAAAAACTCCTATGTACTTTTTAGGAAAGACAAACCAGTGGTAGAATTGCTCTTTATGTGAGGTACTGGAATGTATCGAGCTCTGCCTAGGGATGAATGATGAACGAGTGGAGAGCTTATGGGTGAGAATTAAGACACAGGCTAATATGGTTGACACTGTTGTGGGTGTTTACTACAGGCTGCCTGTTCAGCAGGAGGGAGTTGATGAGGTCTTCTACAGACATCTGAAAGCAGCCTCACAATCACAGGCACTGGTTCTCATGAGGACTTCAATCACCCCGATATTTGCTAGAAAAGTAATATTGCTGGGCACACACAGTCCAGGAGGTTTCTGCGGTGCATGGAAGATAACTTTCTGATGCAGGTGATGATGGAGTCAATTTGGAGAGATGTGCTGCTTGACCTTGTTCTTACAAAGAAGGACTGGTTTGGAATATGGAGGTTGTGGGCAGCAGGGCAATAACTAGGATTGCAACCCTGGATTTCAGGAGAGCCAACTTTGACTTCTTCAAGGGCCTACTTGGACGTATTTCATGGGTTAGAACATTGGAAAGTAAGTGAGTCCAAGAGAGTTGATCAACATTCAAGCACCACTTCCTTCAAGCTCAAGATTGGTGTGCCCCTGAGAATAAGAAATCAGGCAAAGGTGTCAGAAGACCTCATGGATGAGCAAGGAGCTCATGAAAAAACTCAGATGAGAGAAGAAAGTTTATGGAATGTGGAAAAGGGTCTGGCCAGTTGAGCGGAATATAGGAATGTTGTCAGGGCATGCAGGGAAGCAATGAGGAAGGCTAAGGACCACTTGGTATTAAATCTGGAGAAGGAGGTCAAGGACAACAAGAAGGGCTTCTCTAATTATATCAATAGNCACCACTTCCTTCAAGCTCAAGATTGGTGTGCCCCTGAGAATAAGAAATCAGGCAAAGGTGTCAGAAGACCTCATGGATGAGCAAGGAGCTCATGAAAAAACTCAGATGAGAGAAGAAAGTTTATGGAATGTGGAAAAGGGTCTGGCCAGTTGAGCGGAATATAGGAATGTTGTCAGGGCATGCAGGGAAGCAATGAGGAAGGCTAAGGACCACTTGGTATTAAATCTGGAGAAGGAGGTCAAGGACAACAAGAAGGGCTTCTCTAATTATATCAATAGCAAAAGGAAGAGTACGGAAAATGTGGGCCTGCTACTGAATGAGGTGAGTGCTCTGGTAACAGAGGACACTGAGAAGGCAGAGTTACTGAACACCTTCTTTGCTTTGGTCTTTACTGCCGAGACTCAGGAATACCAGATCCTGGAAGTAAAATAGAGTCTGGAAAAAGGATGACTTCCCCTTGGTCAAGGAGGATCTGGCCAGAGGTTGTCTAGGCGAACATGATGCATAACAAATCTAAGCGGAGGAAAGCCAGTGTCACTCCAGCCTTCAAAAAGGGCAAGAAGGAGGACCTAGGAAACTACACACCAGTCAGCCACAGATCTGTCCCAGGGAAGATGATGGAGCAGCTTATTCTGGATGCCGTCTCCAAGCAAGTGGAAGAAAAGGGGGTTATCAGGAGTAGTCATCATGGATTCACCAAGGGGAAATCATGCATGACCGAAATGGCAGCCTTCTATGTTGACATGACTGGCTGGGTAGATGAGGGGGGAGGAGGGGATATTGTGTGCTTTGTCTTCAGCAAGGCTTTTGAGACTGTCTCCCATAGCATTCTCGTAGGTAAGCTTAGGGAGCATGGAACAGGTAAATGGAAAGTGAGGTGGATTGAGAACTGGCTGACTGGCAGAGCTCAGAGGGCAGTGATCAGTGGTGCAGTCTGGTTGGAGGTCTGCAGCTAGCAGTGTTCCCCAGGGGTAAGCACTGGGTCTGGCTTTGTTGAATATCTGCATCAATGACCTGGATGAAGGTACAGAGTGTACCCGCAGCAAGTTTGCTGATGATACGAAGCTGAGGGGAGTGGCTGACACACCTGAAGGCTGTGCTGCCATCCAGTGAGACCTGGACAAGCTGGATAGTTGGGCAGAGAGGAACTTTATGAGGTTCAACAAGGGCAAGTGCCAAGTCCTACACCTGGCGAGGAATAACCGCATGCATCGTATGGTTAGGGGTTGACCTGCTGAAGAGGAGCTCTGCTGAGAAGCGCCTGAGTGTTCTGGTGGACAGCAGGTAGGCCATGAGCCAGCAGTGTGCCCTGGTGGCCAAGAAGGCCAATGGTATCCTGGGGTACATTAAAAAGAGCGTGGCCAGCAGGTCGAGAGAGGTGATCCTCCCCCTCTACTCTGCCCTCGTGAGGCTACATCTGGACTGCTGTGTCCAGTTCTGGGCTCCTCAGTTTAAGAGTGACAGGCAGATGCTGGAGAGAGTCCAGCAGCAAGCAACAAAGATGATAAAGGGTTTGGAGCATCTCCCTCATGAGGAAAGGCTGAGAGACATGGGAGTGTTCAACCTGGAGAAGAGAAGACTGAAAGGGGATCTTATCACTGTTTATAAACATCTAAAGTGTGGGAGTCAAACAGATGGGACCAGGCTCTTTTCAGTGATGTGCAGTGACAGGACAAGGGGCAACAGGCAAAAACTGGAACATGGGAAGATCCACATGAACATGAGAAAAATCTCCTCTAATTCGAGGGTGACAGAGGCCTGGAACAGGCTGCCCAGAAAGACTGTGAAGTCTCCTCTGGAGATATTCAAAACCTGCCTGGATGCTTTCCTGTGCAACTTACTATAGGGAACCTGCTTTAGCAGAGGGTTGGACTAGATCTCCAGAGCTCCCTTCCAACGCCTACAATTCTGTGATTCTCTAACTGCCCAAGACATCAGAGCTATGATCTGCCCAACAAAATACAACTACCACACGATTTCATTCTTCAATTGAACTTGTTTTTGTCCCTCCTTTCCCTGCATTCTCCAATTCTGCAGAGAATAGATGACAAAATAGAGCAAGGAAGATTCGGTATGAGCCAAAACATTTCTTTCTGTTACTTTACCTCTGTGCAGTAGTTGGCAGCTCACCAAGTGAGACTTAGGAGGGAAATATTCCCTTTTATTTCTTTAAAACTACGAACAACAATGTAGTTGTGCATTAGATGCTCACACAGATATATATTGGTACAAATAACCAGTCAGTGTTCCAGAATGGAAAAAAAACATAAATTCCTCAATGGAAACAGCCATTTTGGAATGTCGTTTTTATGTCTTAGGGGCTCTGGAGCTACTAAATTTATCTGAGAGGCTGAAAGACCAGTTCATATTTTTCCAGTTTTTATCAGCACATCCACAGCAACATCTAGTTAGAAAGTTTGCTTCCAAAGCAGTGCTGATGAGATGAAAAGGGATATACTTGTAGGAGACGAGACTGACCAGTACCCGTAAAATCCACCAACCTGACAGAAGTTATTTTCGGAAGAGGAAGCTGGTTGCAAATAACAGCCCATTTCCTCCTTTTGCTATAGAGATGTAGCTCATTCTGCTGTTGAGAGGTTTTAAATGAGATCATTATAAGCATGCACATGCATATGGATATATCCCTGCCTTTCCTCCCCTGCTCAGTGCACTGTTTACCATAGGCCACCAGACAACTATGTGCTGTATGGGCGCTTCCCAGAATATTAAACATGTATGAATGATTTTCAGCAAAGACAAGACAATGTCAAATGGAGGATCAATAGAATTGTAAACTACTTTCTGATCCAAGAAGTCATACAAGGTAACAAACACACACAGACATACTCACACACACGTACACTTACTTCCAGAGTCCTTAAAACTCCAAAGAGGACATCCTTTCTATAGGAAATATCTACACCATAGCATCAAATGAAAACCTTCATGTATTAATATAATCTGCTTCTCTGAAATATCATCCTGTGAAAGATGAGTGTTTATAAAGCAGAGCCCACAACTAACAACAAAATGTATTGAGCATTTTCATGCCCACCACATACATATCATATCCTCTTTTCCAAGTGAGGCAACTTCATATGCAAAACTTTGAATTTCTAAAGTGACTCATGAAATGACTGCAGGCTCTGTTTATGCTTTTTGCACCTTGTTAACAAAGAATGCCAAACCGCTGAACGTTAGGAAGCATTCCTGCTTCATTTCTTAGAAGTTTTTGCTGTTCCCCTTTCTAATGAAGGCTGCCGTTATAGTTGTATGTCAAGAATGATTCATATAACACAAGATAAGTTTACATATGCCTTGCTTTGTGTACTTTCACTTACTCATAAACTAACACATTCATTCTTATTTTAAATTTTAATTCCTGGATCAGAATGCATGCTTTTTTACTTAGTGAAAAAACATTTATCACATTGCATCAAATTTTATGAATAACATTTGTCACCTGGGCACTTGGATGCTTTGCCTTAGATAAATACAGACATTCAAAAAAGAGTTCTACAACACAGCCTGTCAAGATGCATGTACCTTTACCTCCTATATTTCTTACTATAAGTGGATGGCTTTATCTTATGTGTACTGCTGAACTAATTTTACCGGCTTATATGACTGACAGTCATTTTTATAGTAACTTATTGCCTGGCTGCTGTGGGTGGTGGTCTAACAGGTTTCCAGGTATTTGCCAGCACACACTACTGGTTTTTTGAAAATCCTGACAATAAGTGCTGGGTATGGACATGGTACAACTATGTCACGTGAAAACTAAATTGAGAATGTTTGGAAGAACGTGAAAGGACAGTCCTTGCATGATACTTGCTGCACATGCAGGTGAACAAGTCTGTTAGTGGAACCCTTTGTTGCCAGGGACATTCCAAGGACATTTGTTTTAATGGGCTTGGGTTGCTCAACCCGAGGATAGTAGTGAAGTTTCTTTGGGCTTGAATGCATGCAGATTTGGACCTTTGGCAGAGGACTCATCTCAAGAAGGATGGACTTTCACAGTGTAGATGTCTGTGCCTGTGTTAGTTACCTTCGATTCTCTGCAAGATCAGTGGGAAGTAATAGACATTTTTTGGAGACAAGTCATCTGGCCTATTTTAGATTTCTACTTAAGATGGAGATGATTTGTACCCTAGAAAACCTATCTATCTCTATGACTATGCAGGAAATCTATACTTTTGTCTCTGATGCTGAGGTCTACTTATTTAAAACACTATATATTTGGGGGTGAATCCCATTCAGAGGGCCCAGGACAAGTAAAAGATTAAATGGAAAAGCACAAAGGAGTGCATTAACCCCGGTACCTGCCAGGTGTGCTACAGCTATAGTCACAGAGACCCAGGACTTATCAGTAATATTAGTAACATCAACACATCGCAAAGTTTTGTGAAGTTGTTCTAAAAGGTTTTGGTTGTGCATTTACTTTATAAAATTGCAGTTTCAATTTTTGTTTGGCTTCATTTTTAACATATGATGTTGCAAATAAGTACTCAAATTTACTGTGACATTATCTGAATCGTAAACAGCTGTAAGATCCCACTTTTAAAAAACGTCCCAGGAGAAAACATCTGAAATCCAAAGCTATTAAATGGGATTTATCATTTTACAGCTTTGTTTATGACTGGTTCTAATACACAATCTGAATAAATGTACCCATAATGATCTATGTTTGCCAAAGACTGTAAATAAGGAGAATGGCTGGACACCTTCTGGCACTGTGAGGGAGCTCTTGGCAGGCAGTGACTATGGCTAACTGGAGACCTTCTTATTTATGGAGGGCAATATAAGAAAATTTATCTTGATTTAAACATCAAAGCTTTCTGTGGATATTTATATGCAGAAGCCCAAGCTTTGATAACCATATTCGGGTTGTTAAGGGCCTGTCATATTCATATGATCAGTTCTGTTTAAAGTTAGTAGACCGGATTTTCTCCCCACTAGTCCAGTCCTCCACTAAAACAAAGACACAGAATAAAAAGGGGTTGATAGGGAAGGAATTGAGTCACATCTTTGCAGAAGTGCAGTTTATATATATACTTTTGTTTAGATGTGCATCTAAGAACCTACTTTAATGTTGCACTCCTATCTCCTGGTAAATAGGTAAGGCAAAAGCTTTCTGTTTGGGATTCAAACATAGAAAGATGTCACCTGAAGGGTGCTCAATAAACATCAGTTCAAAGCTTTCTGTTATGGCAACAAATGAAGTTCTTGCAGGAGAACTGAATTTGTTCATCAGCCAAATGAAGCTTGATCTAAGTGTCCATATGAAGACATTTGTATTATTTTGTAGATCACTCCAAAAGTAATGCCTCCTATTTATTTCCATGGAAAACACAACAGATACAAAGAGAACAATAACACTATTTGATAGAGCAAATTCTCAGCTACAAAACGCTCTTTTCAACATAGTCACCACCATTAGCTACGCATTTTCACCATTGCTGAAGAAGAGGTGCATGCCGCACTTGTAAACGATCTGCACCAGTGGAGGTGACCACTGTTGCTGTTGCCACTGCTGAAACACACTACCACCCCTCACTGTGCTCACATCCACTGTTTGGTCTGCATAAACATTCAGCAAGTGTTGTTGAATGTCAATGGGTGCCATTTTCAAAGCATGCAGGAATTCTGTGGCACTCCTTTGCTCCATCCGCACTTCCATGCCAGACGCCATTTGGTCAGATGGCCCCTCTGCTGCCATCTGTCACACAGCAACGAAATGGAATGGAATATTGGTGGGAAGGTTCAACCCCTGCTGCCATACCACCAACATCTGCCTCTGATGTTGTGGGCCAACATGATGAAATAGGAGGCATTACTTTTGGAGCAGCTCTTGTAGTAAATGAACTATATCTTTGTAGACTAGAGTCACACAATGTGCAGGCACAATGTGCTGTGCCATGAAAGGATTTGCCTCACATGAATGTCACTAGCGTTGTATGCTCCTGAAAATTCTGTTGCTCCCCTCTTTCAAACAGGAAATGCTACTTAGATTTGTCAGATTTTTCAAAACACGACTGTGTTGTGACCACAACATTTGTGATATGAAACAAGATGACTATATTCTGACTGCCTTTTGAGACATGCACAGGAGAATTAATTTTCAAGAGTACTAATTTTCAAAAAAATCGCCTTACTTGGATTTCAGCAAAACTCGGGGAGTGGGATGGCCAATCAGGGCTAGGTGCAGTGAGACGATTTTGTATATGAGCTCAATGAAAATGAAAGAAGTTTCATTCCAGTCAATTATATCATGACTTCAGTGGAAATCTGTGAAGCTAACGTCCTTCTGGGAGTAATAAGTAAATTAATTACTCTGCTGAATGCCAAACACAGGTGTACTATTTACTGAAAAAATACAGAGATAAAAGTTTCTGAGTGGTTAGCATGTTCCCACTGATTTCTTCAAAAGCAGTTTTCCAGAGTTTTTAGTTGGAACGGATTTGCTTAGAAAAATATAAGTCTGTTAAATAAAAGCAGATTCTATGATATCATCTCAAATATATAACTAGATGGAACACCACTAGAGGATGAAGTCAGTTTTCTTGCAAGATGTCATGCGGTATTAACAACAAATAATTGTTACCTCATTAGTTGAATACATTCTTAAATGTAATTGGTTATTCAAACTAATTTTAACTAATATCTTGTTTTCATAATACTAAAGCCCATGTAGTATGTGCCATAGAAATACCAAGAATTTATTTTATTTGAATATTATCTAATATTGATAAAGATTCACTGAAGAGAAAATTGATGATTTTATTCATGTCGGTCCAACACAACCTAATGTCATATCTATAGAAGATTCTCCCTCACTTTAGTGTGAGTTTACATCACTGGAAGCTGGATCCAATGTACGAAGACAGAAAATCCCAACTCCTCCTAAGAATAAAGCAATATATATATCATATATGAACCCTTGCAAAATATATGCACTTACTCATATGCATTGTGAAAACATACTATTAAATTTAATTGAAAGTCTTGTATAACCTTATTTTTTCTTGCTGGCAACTATTACTTATTCTCTTTTATTCGATGACTCAACAGCTAGATGAGTGATTTAGAAACAGATTTCTCTGATGTAGACGATCTTTTTTTTTTTTCATTATTATTAAACTTGAGACTCAGGTAGTATTTTTATCCAATATTTAAAAACAGCTCTCAAAATGACAAACTATTTTGAGTTGCAAGCATATGGAGTCTTGCACAGATGTCTCTTCTCCATGTTCCTTCTCAAGAAATGAATCTGATTTTGCAGTGGTCTGCAGTCATCTTAAGCTAAAAGTCTCATTAAAGTAATTAGTGTGGGGTTTGTTTCATATGTCTCTTGGGAACATTATGAGGAAAATCTAAAACTTATCTCACTTTTACACCTTTCATCCTGAAACTTCGTTTACTCAAATGAAATTACTCAGGGTTCTTACCAGACACATAGGAGAGGCAATCTCCCAGACATGTCTTCTGCTCTTACAGGGGACAAAGTGAAGCCTTCCCTTTGTTTTAGCAGGGGATATAGGCCAACCGTATTTCATTATGTTGACATAGGGCCTCCAAATCAATACCACTCTAAATAGATACTGCAGTACTTTGGCATGAGCAATGTATAACTTAAGAAATTGTCCTTTGGATAATGAAACGGTTATACTAATTTATAACCCTCAAGCAGTCTTCAAGTTTCTCATGTAACACCCCATCTGCCCCTGTAGGGTTCACATGGGTGTCAGCAGTAGTTTAACTAAAACAGTTTTTATGTCTTACTGCTCACTGGGCAGTTTTGTGTGCAGGCAAACTGTAAGGTAGGCCAGCAGCCTAAACTTTCAGTATTTAATGGCAGAACAGAAGTGTGAATGGTTGTGTGCACAGAAATGGGAACCAATCTGTTTGATGTGTTGGAGTGTGTATGTTCTCCTTTTGTGGAGCATTGTGCATAGTGGAAGTAATGATACTTTCTTCTCTGTGTTCTCACAACTTTTTTTTTGATTAGTTCATTTTTAATTCCTTGAATATACTTCAGATTATCTTCTGGGAGCATGTACAGGTAGAACATAAGGTAAGCCCTCAACATTCTGTGTCTGTGGAGTACTCCTCAACATGGAGTGACCTACATCTCACTTTCATTCCCAGTACCCTGGCAGAATCCTTGCTCAGTGATCTCTTTCCATGACAAATACTTCGATGAGTTTTGGTAACTGTTTTTGCTAATCACAGAAATACTGATAACAGTGCCTGACTTCAAGTGAAAGAGTAATTCCAACAAATCAAACAGTACTGCTCAGGAAATTCAAGTGGAATATAGCTTGCTATCCCTGTTTGCAGAACCAAAGCCTGAATTTCTGTAGGATTCAAGAGATCACTGTGGTGCACTGGAGAAGACAGTGAAATAATTTTTTAGATCCCTTATAACACACAACATGAAAAATACCATTACCTAAAGGACATTTGCATCTCATTTTTGGTTTGCCAATCTGTTTCCTTCTTGGGACCTACATTTGTAGCAAGTCACTTTTTGATATTTTAAGGCCACTAAATCACAGGTGGACAGAGGTGATCCTCATGAGAAAACTGTTATTTTCTCTGAATACCTACATGCCATTAAGTTTCCCAATGATTCCATCTGTTTCTTGAGTCCGAAAGTGGAGATGTTTTACTGCTTGATGCACTTGAGTACAGTTCAGAGGTCATACTGGTTCTTTGTACTTTTTTTGCTCTTTCATCTCTTGAAATCTTCTTATGTTAATTTTTGTGACCTTTATGCTTTTCCCACTAAAGAGAGAAAAAAATCAACTTTGCCACCAGACTACAGGCAATAATTACATATTTAAAAAAATATTTTATATACATTTGTTTTTACTGCAATCTTAGAGTTACGATGAAGGAAAATGGCTGTCATAGAGGGGACTTTTAGCTAAAATACATGCAGAAGTAACTGTAAGTGAGAGCTGTGACTTAAAGAACAGCATCATTTTTGGTGATCTTAACACCCAAGACGTCTGGAACCTAACAAGTCTGATATTGTCTAGGGTAGGTTGGACCATTGCTGTGATTCATCCTGGCAATTCTCAGATGATTTTGTACATTGAATGGAGTTTCCCACTGAACAAGGGTAATTCTAAAAGGGTGCCTGTAAGTGAATTTCTGCATTTCAGAGTATTTTTGACCTCAACCCATTCGTGAAGATTGTGACTTTATCATTCTAAATGTGTGTCTTTGTTCCTCATTCACATTCCTTTTGCTCAGATCTGTGGGGGTACTGTACTGTACACAATGCGTGGGTGTGATGTCTTCATACTAGCGCAGTAGAGAGTTGAAATTCCACTAGAGCTGCTCCTAAAGTAATGCCTCCTATTTTATTATGTTGGCCCACAACGTCAGAGGCAGATGTTGGTGGTATGGCAGCAGCAGTTGAACCTTCCCACCAATATTCCATTCCATTTTGTTGCTGTGTGGCAGATGGTAGCAGAGAGGCAGTCTGACCAAATGGCGTCTGACACGGGAGCATGGATGAAGCAAAGGAGTGTCACAGAATTCCTCCATGGAGAAAAAACAGCACCCATTGACATTCATCAACACTTGCTGAATGTTTATGTAGACCAAACACTGGATGTGAGCACAGTGGGGGGTAGATGTTGTGTTTCAGCAGTGGCGACAGAGACATGGAAGACAAACCACGTTCTGCTTGGCCATGCAGATTTTTCGAGTGTGGCATGCAGGCTTTTGTTCATCACTGGAAAAAATGCATAACTAATAGTGGTGACTATGTTAAAAAAGTCTTTTGTAGCTGAGAATTTGCTCTATCAAATAGTGTTATTGTTCTCTTTGTATCTGTTGTAGTTTTCATGGAAATAAATAGGAGGCATTACTTTTGGAATGACATACATAGAAGCTGTTCCTTCTGTTTGTCATTACACAAATTTCTTCCGTTTTTCCAGAGTCCTTCCCTTTCTCCTAACATCATTTTTTTTTCTTCTAATCTTCCTTCTCTCCATCCCTTTACTTCAGGAATTACTCCTTCATATTATGCTTACTCTCACTTTTAATTCTACCTCATGGATTGAATCATATTGCTCTCAGCTCATATCCCTTTCGGTTATCTCTGTCTTCACGATACACTTTCCTGAATATTCATCCAGCTCCCTAACTTCTACATATTTTTCCAAACTTTTTGGTAATCATTGCTTTACCTCTGTCCACAACTTGTTTCCTTTTCTTCCTTCGATGAAAATACTCATCATCTGTGGCATTCATCTCTCAACTGTCACACAAGAAATGCAAAGAAAAATATTTCCACTTCCAACTGTTTTGCAGTTCTCTTAACATGGATGCATATTTCACAGACCACGTCTAATCTTTGTAAACTTTCAGAAGGCAGTTGATACTTGAAAGTCTGCAGGAGATGGAGTACTCCACAAAGAAAGGAAAAGAAACTCTGGGACTCTTATTATCAAAAAATACTAGAAGAAATTCTGAAACAAATTATGAGCACCTAGAAGAAAACAGGAGATAATCTATGGCCTGTATAGAACCATTAGAAACAAATTGTGTCAAGTAGTTTAACTCATGAAGAGGAACATATCTTTGTGCTAGGAAAGGTGCTTGATATTACATCCTGGTATCAATAATGCTTTTGACACTTTCTCACATGACATTGTCATGAGCAAATTGGAGAAAAATGGTCTAGATGAAATTGCTATAGAGTGGGTACAATGGTGGTTGGAAAACTGTTCTCACAGAGTCATTCATCACCAGAAGAGAAGGCTATAATGAGTGGGGTCTTAGTCGGCTTCTATTCACTATTTTCATCAGTATCTGTGAGGAAGGAATAGAGAATATGACTTTTACATTTGCAGATGACACCAAATACACTAGAAAGTGGAATCCAAAGTTCTCCTAATAAACTTGAGAGACAGTCTATCTGGAAAAGAAGGGTGCAATACAGTAAGAACAAATGTGAGGTTATGCCCTGAAAGTAAACCTTCTCATGCATTTAGTATGTACTTAGCATTTAGTGTGTATTTAGCAATCAGAGTAATATTTTCAGTGATGGGCACCATGTGTCATAAAGAACACAACATTTGGAGAAAATCCAGAAACGAACAGCAAGAGTGGTCCACATCTTAAAACGTCACTTACGATGAACGCTTGAATGACCTGGGGTTATTTAGTCAACAGAAGAGAAGAGGTAGCAGTTGGTCACAGTCTTGAAAAACTAATAGAAAGAGGAAAGAAATTATTTGTTCTCCGTGTCCTTTATAGACAGGACAGGATTAATAACTTTGAAGTCAGAGAAATTGACATTAACTGCTAGAGTTAAAAAAAATGACACAAAAAACCCAGATATTTTCCAGTAGGGCATGAACCTTAGGCACAAGCCTTGTAGAAAGCCACCATATATATATAGAAATATACCTATATATTTCTCTCTCCCTATATATATATGGAAAGCCATAGAAGATTTTTAAGAACAGCTGTTGCCTTAGTTGGCAAGGTACTGCCCTGACAGACTAGGAATCTCCCCCTAGATCCTGACTCTTGTCTCTTAGGTGGAAGCCCTGCTTCTGTTGCTTCCAGGTTTCCATGGAGCCTGGTCTCTGGCTTTGCAGCCCTTTGCCTCCACTGGCTCTCCTGAGGCACTGCCCCATGTGTGTGCTCTGCCCTCCCCATGGCACTGGTCTTCTACTCAACCATAGCAGCCCACAGGCCCACATCACACCCACCCTTGGCTCACTGGCCATCTGTGGCTGCAGCTGCCTGCCTCACATCTCATGCCATGTCCTTTCCCAGTTACTATGCCTGGTCTTGGTTTATGTCTTCTGAAAAAATGTCCCTGTTTTCCCACAGTACTTAAATAACTCTGAAGTGGGTGAACCCTTGCTGAACCCAGACCTCTGCGAGACATGAGGACAGACTGGTCTAGGAGGGGAGGCTCTAGCCCTGAGGGCTTGCAAAGGCCTGCCCACCCCCTGGGCTCCTTCAGCTGCCCAGGGCCCAGGACCCCAGGTCAGCCCCGGGGCTGTAAGCCCCTGTCCCAGCAAGGTCAAAGTGGGGCTGGCCTCCAGCTTCACACAGCCCTGCCCTGCCATGGCCCCTGCCCAGCCTTGGCTTAGGCCTGTCTGCAAGGAGGTGCCTGGTGTCCGGGGCTGGGGCTGCCTGGGTGTCCCCATCTGTCCTGCTCCTGGTTGGGGTGGTGGGATGAGACCTGGCTGACATGGGAGGACACCCAGCTCCAGGTCAGCATCCCCACACTGCTTGCCTCACTGACACCCATTTAGAAACAAACTTGAAGGATGGAAAGGGTGTCCTGAGATGCTCCACATGCTGTGAAAGTTGAATATTTCATAGCTTAAATAAGAATTGTGGATGACTATAAGGAAAATAATGATTTGTTTAGATGGGCAATACGCATATAATTTGGATTTACCTATTCAAAGTACAGACCTCTTAAGTGATCTTTTTATATGTCTTGTTTCATTAGCACAGTTTTGACCTCTCATCTGTGCCATACCAATCAACAGGGTGCTGAAGTATTTCACAGAATGAAAGGGGCAAAAAGGGTCAGATAGAATAATCTGTACAAAGACATTAACAGAGAGGATGTATTTTGATTATAAATTTCCCCATCAGGTTAGGCATTTTAAAAATGCTTTATTCTACAAATGACATCAGCTTGGAAATAACCTACAATTTCTCTGGATATAAGAGATTAACACAGACTCCTGACAGTATTATTAATCAGACTTTTCACTTCTGTTATGCATACACTTGGTAGTACAAACAAAGTGCAAAACTATTTGAACTACAAGAAAAAAAACAGGTTACATATGAAAAAGAGTCTTAAATTATAATTTTAAATTGTATGCATTAAATTCCTGAGGGAAAACAGAAAAACTGCAGACTGCAAATTCAGCAATGGAGTTATATTGTAATTTTAGTGTAGTCATTTCCAAAGCCCTTCTTCAGCTTGAAAGTATGTGCACAGTGTTTTTTACTCTTTAAATCTGATTTGTGCTGAGCTTAAAATAATGCACACTGACATCTATTAAAAAATGTAATGTTTATACAGTACTTTTTTTGAAAAATGCTTGGAGAAAGTGAGAACAGAAATTCTAAAGAAAACCCCTAGTTATACCCAAATGTTCCCCCTTCAGTCTTGGAAAATATTACTCAAGTTGTTTTCCTCTTCTTTATACTTTTTTTTTGCATTTTCATCCTCCTGACTGGAAAAGAAACTGAATACTCACATGAAATGATGACAAAAAGAAAAGCAACTTTAATATTTCTACTTCAAAGAATGAGGAAACAATGGAAAAGGTAGGAAAAAATCATGTCTTCAAGGGATTTCCAAACAAAGCTATATCAATTTTGGTCAAGAAAGAAACTGAATATTTGGATTTTTACGTACATTTTAGAGCCAAACTACTAATTAATGTATGTATATTGAGGTAGTATATTGAGGTTGTCTAGGAATGCCTGAAAGTGCAGAATTAAAAAACATCTGCCACTTGTAAGAGCTCTGCCTCCAGAGAAATCTGACATCTGGTGTCAATCGGTTAATTTACGATCCACTTATGATAATAGGTTGCAGATATTTTTTGATATCGGAGAAAGAATAAAACTATAAAATGTCATATAACCATGCAATATAGCCAGCAGAAGTGATTGTCAAGGGTATCATACTCATTATAGAATCATAGAACGATTTGGATTGGAAGGGACCTGAAAGATAATCTAGCTCCAACATTCCTGCCAAAGGCAGAGATACTAGACCAGGTTGCCCAAAGCCCCATCCAGCCTGGCTTTTAACACTTTCAGGGATAAGACATCCACAGCTTCTCTGTGCATCCTGTTACAGTGCCTCACAACATTCATAATGAAGAATTTATTCCTTATATCTAATCTAAATACAGTCTCTTTCAATTTAAAGCCATTATCCCTTGTCCTATCACTAGATTTCCTGATAAAGTCTCCCTCTCTAGCTTGCTGATAGGCCTCCTTTAGGTACTGGAAGGCCACTATAAGGTCTCCCAGAAGCCTTCTCTTTTCTAGGCTAAACTCCAACTCTCTCAGACTGTCTTCATAGGAGAGGTGCTCCAGCCCTCTGATCATCCTCATGACCCTCCTTTGGACTCATTCCAACAGATACGTGTCCTTCTTTTGCTTGGGGCCTCAGAGCTGAATACGGTACCCCAGATGGGGTCTCATGAGAGAGGAGCAGAGGGGGAAAATTGACTCCCTTTCCTTGCTAGTCACGCTTCTTTCAATGCAACTCAGGACACAGTTGGTTTTCTGGGCTGCTAGCACACATTGGCAGGTAATGTTGAGCTTCTCATCAACCAAAATTTCCAAGTCCTTGTTCTCATGCCTGCTCTCAATCCATTCTCCACTCAGCCTTTCTTTGTGCTTGAGATTGCCTTGACACAGGTGCAGCACTTCGCACTCGGCCTTGTTGAACTTCATGATGTTCACATGGACCCACTTCTCAAGCCTGTCAAGATCCCTCTGGATGACATTCATTCTCTCCAGTGTGTCAAATGCACTACACAGCTTGGCGTCACCCACTAACTTGCTGAGGGTGTGCTCAGTCCCACTGTCCACGTTGCCAGCGAAGTTGTTCAACAATGCCAGCCCCAATACCAACCCCTGAGGAACACCACTCGTCACTGATCTCCACTTAGACATCGAGTTGTTGACTACAGCTCTCTGAGTGTGACCATTCTGTCAATTTCTTATACACTGAGTGGCCCATCTGTTAAATCCATGTCTCTTCAATTCAGAGACAAGGATGTAATGTGGGACAGTGTCAAATACTTGGCACAAGTCTACGTAGATGATGTCAGTTGCTCTTGCGTTACCCACAAATGCTGTAACTCCATAGAATGCTACTAAATTTGTCAGGCATGATTTGCTCTTAGTGAAGTTCTGTTTTCTGTCACCAATCACCTCCTTATTTTCCGTATACCCTTGCATCCTCCAGGAGGATCTGCTCTATGATCTTGCTGGTCACATAAGTGAGATTAACTGGACAGTAGTTCCTTGGATCTTCCATTTTTCCCTTTTTAGAAATGGGCATTATGTTTCCCCCCAGAAGTTACCAGTGGGATCATGGCTGAACTGCCACAACTTCTCAAATATGATGGATAGTGTCTTAACAATTTCATGTGTCAGTTCCCTCAGAACCCATAGGTGCATGTCATCAGCTCCCATGCACTTAGGCATCTTCAAGTTCCTTAGATCATAGAATCCTTAGAGTTGAAAGGGACCTTTAAGGGTCATCTAGTCCATCTCCTCTGCAATGCACAGGGACACCTACAGCTAGGTCAGGGTGCTCAGAGCCCCATCCAGCCTGACCTTGAATGTCTCCAGGGATGAGGCTTCCACCACCTCTCTGGGCAACCTGTTCCAGTGCTTCACCACCCTGACTATGAAAAACTTATTCCTTATATCCAACCTAAATCTCCTCTCTTTCAGTTTGAAACCATTTCCCTTTGTCTTATAAATAGATGGTCTCAAGCTTGATCACTGAGTAACAGCAACAGAAAAATGGAAAAGTTCTGGCCAGTGAAGAAACAAGTTTTTACCAAGTGTGGATGCCTAAACAGAGATGGCTGGTTGCTCTACAATAATATGAACTATTTTACGTAATTTGTTATTGTGGAGTTTTTCTATAAATACTAGAGAAAGATAGGTCCTGTTAGTTGTTGATTCAAATTTACTTTCTTACTGACCTATTTTAAAATGGAATTAATTACTCTCTGAGTGTGCCTGTCTCCACTGCCTGTAGAAGTCTAGATGACTAAGTTTAACATTGGCATATATGCTTTCTTGCCTCTAGACTTTCTAGATAGAGCTAATGGACAAACATTCTAAATTTCTTTCTTCAGGGGGTAAATTTAGGTTTGTGGTCCAAATTGTTCTGCAAGTACTGCAGATTTTCTGTCTACAAATGCTCAGTGGCTTTTGAGGTGTCTATCACTAAACATTTTTTCATTTGCATTGCTTCCCTCTTTTTCTAAGAGAATAAAAAAAAATTGGTGCTATTCTTGCTTTCCATTTGGCAGCTTGAATAAGATAGCAGGCCATGCCGGAGTATGCTATCTCGTAGCAGCAGATATCACACAAATTATAGCTTCTTCAATGTAGTTTGCTGAAGTAGGCTTTTTGCATCTGCAAAATGAACTCTCAAAGCTCCCAGTGGGGGTTTCTGAATAACTTGCATCTTATACAATATGGTATGAGCAATAGCATATTGATCTGATAGATCCGTTCTGAACACATTTGACCAGTTGTTAGCTTTGGACTAAAGTAGAAGGCTGTCACTACTGAATGTCAGAGAAGTTCACAACTGACAGTGAAAATTCTGGATTCTATCAATCCTTTTTATAGCTGTCTCACTGAGTTCAAAGCTCTTCTAGCCATCTCTACGATGTCCATCTTATTTCCCTTTCACTCGGTACAGTTCATCTTCAGTGTCTTCTTCCTTGGTTTTCTAGAAAGCTCAGCAGCCTTTGCTGATTTCCTTTGATTTGTGTTTCTCCCTGTGTTTCCCAACTATATACATTACTGGCAATTGTGCAAATGCAACTAGCTAAATTTCTTTAAATTTTTTTTCTGAGCATAAACGTCTCTTGCAGAACTGCATGTATTCACAACCCCACTTCCTACACTAGAGAGGAATAATTCTGGAGATCTCTGATTAAAGTTTTTGAGAAGGAAGTTCTTTGCTGAAGTATTGACCACAGGTTGATAAGAGGATTGCCCACAGAACATAACTTTTCCAAAACCAGAATCTCCTTCTTCCTTGCCTTTGAAGGATCACTTTCCAAAGCCTCTTAGAATGCTTCTTTCTTCTGTGATTTATGTTCTTCCTCCTCACATCTGGGACTTCCACAGTACCTTTTCTTTCCAGGCCTAGTCTTCCTCTTTACTACCTGGCTGTCAAAATAGAATTGTCTCTCTCAGGCAATTCTCCCTTGAAAGTTACTGGTATGTGTTTTCCTCACAAGTTTTAAATGGGTTCGGTTTTGATGAATTTTCTCAATGTGCAATCCCTCAAATAGAAAAATACTGCTTTTTCCACAATTTAAAAAGGGACCTCCCTCTTAGCAAAGGTACCTTTCCTGTTGAAGGGAAAGATACTTTGTTCAGTATAAGTGATCACCTATTATTACTAAAGCCTCGTATTTTTTATTGTAAAACTTTTAGTTTCTTGTAGTTTTGCTAGTCAATATAACTGAAATTTTGCAAATCAGGCATATTTCTCCCAACAGTCTTTTAAAAAATATTCTTTTTTCTAATAAGTGGCCTTGAAGATTCACTGGTTGTATTCAAGGACACACTTATCATAGAATCATAGAATCATAGAATGGTTCAGGTTGGAAGGGACCTTAGAGATCATCTTGTTCCAACCCCCCTGCCATGGGCAAGGACACCTCCCACTAGACCAGGTTGCCCAAAGCCCCATCCAGCCTGGCTTTGAATACTTCCAGGGAGGGAGCATCAACGACTTCCCTGGGCAACCTGTTCCAGTGTCTCACCACCCTCACAGTGAAGAATTTCTTCCTTACATCCAGCCTAAATCTACCCTCTTCCAGTTTATAACCATTACCCCTTGTTCTGTCATTATCTATCCTTGTAAAAAGCCCCTCCCCAGCTTTCCTGTAGGCCCCCTTCAGGTACTGGAAGGCTGCTATCAGGTCCCCCCGCAGCCTTCTCTTCTCCAGGCTGAAGAGTCCTAACTCTCTCAGCCTGTCCTCGTAGGGGAGGTGCTCCAGCCCTCTGATCATCCTCGTGGCCCTCCTCTGGACCCGCTCCAACAGCTCCACTTTAGCAGCTTAATCTCTGATACTTAGGTGTGAAAGTTTTCATTTGGATTAGATGGCTAGGTTAATTTGGGAGTGAGATGAATATTTCTGCTTAGTCTGCAACTGTTCTCTTCAACGTTCAGTTATCAGTGTAGGAAGGATTTCCCCCGTAGTAATTAGTAATTTGAAAAAAGAGAAAGGTGGCTGAACCACAGAAGCAACTTTTTTAATACAATTTCACTTTAAATGTTAAACAGTCTGTACAGTAAGTAAGGGCTTAATCATAAGTAAAGTATCACTGAAAGACAGCTCAGCTAGCTGGATTGAAGTCAATCTGCCATAGACGAACATACTTCTGGTATATGAAAGACTATTTTTATACTTGACAGTCTTGCCTTTTTCATAAGCTGATAGAAATTCAGTTTCTAAAAAATCAACTTCTAATCTTATTAATGCTCAGAAGTTCCCTTTACTGCAAAGGTACAGGCTTTCTTTTTACTCAACAAGGCACAGACGTGTAAATACAAATTTGCACTTTTGGCTTATCTAGTGCCATTATCTTTGGATCTCATAGTGGTTATTTTTGTCTGTTCAAATGCACATTAACAACATGAAAATAAAACCATACACTTACTTTGTTGGCTGATTAATGTCAGTAGTCTAACCCACTGATAAGGCTATGAAAAGCAACAACCTTGTGCGACAAGAAATACAAAATCAAATGAAGTGATTTGTTTGGAACTCTTATGGTTAGCAAGTGTTGCTGATAAGCTGTAATTGTCAGTTTCTCCTACTTGAGAGCTGAACTAAAAAACAAATTCCAACTTGATTGCAGCTTAGCAGTATAAATACATTGACTACTGAAAAACTGTAGATTTTTTTCTGAATTTTTGATTCACTCCATGGCTAAATTGAATAGCATAACCAAAAATTTAAATAATAAAAATACAAAACATTTCTGCTGCAAAATCAAACCCCTCAAGCTTAAGAAATGCCAAAATTAAGGTTTTCTGTGATGCACAAACTTGTCACCAAACAAGCTTATTGTGTATATTTTCTTTTTGAGGTATTTGGTTTATTTTTGGTTGTTTCCAATTTATACTTACTCAATTAGAAGCTATTTTTTATATCATTTTAATATAATTGTGTGGTTCAATACAATGTTTACTCTAATTGTCCTTCCTTGAAAACAGAATACTAACTCACATGACATTGATTATTCCACCACAATAAATTTATTTACTTAATACTGCAACTTTAGAGATGTAAGGCATATTGGCTTTTTTTATACAAAGGGGAAGCTACAATGTTGAATAATTTAGATATAAAATATCTATGTTTTACATATCTACTTCAAGATGCCTTCAATTTTTATTTTTTATTTTTATTAGAACACTTAGTATTAGCAATTTTCAAGCTGCTTTTCAACTGAAGCTTTCGCAGACTTCAGTTTGTTCTGTGAGTTTTCAGCTTTGACCCCACAGCAGAATCTTCAACCAAACATTTAATGGGAAGCTCATAATTAGTAGTCACCTGAGAAGATATTTTAAAAGCTTTTCTGCTTAGCTGATGTGAATCTATGCAACACAGGCAGGGATGAAATGTAATTTGGTGGGGGTGGATTTTGCCTGTTTTGCTCAGAAGACCATCTTGTGTCCTATTTCAGTTTACATCTTCCAGTGTCAGTGACAAATGCAATAAAGGTGTTACAAGTGCTTCTTTCGGTGCAAATCACTGACTTTTTCCCAGGGATAATTCATGCTATACACTGAGAGAGGTAGAAATTCTCATAGCATGTGGTAATATAATTAAGACTGATACAATGCACTCATGCAGGGGTCAACTCTTTAGTCCTCATGTTACTTAATTTTGGAGTGATTAATTTTACAGTAGTCACATTAAAAATATATACATTTATGCATAATCTTTAAGGTCTAGAAACAAAAGACAGAAAGAAAAGAAAATGGAAATTAGGCCCTAAAGCAACACAATTTTCAGCAGGGTTGCTATCTTTTAATCAGTAACTCATACTTCTGTCATTGGAGATAAAGGAACAGATTATGACGACACTCATTCTCTGTGTGGACTGGCAATAAAGTTAAATTAAAACTTTTATGTGGCCAGAAGGTTGCACATGTTTTCTCTAATATCAGAGAAACCTCTTCTTGGAAATTTGATTCTCTGATTGGGAACACAGTCTGTTTTAATATACTTTCTTCTTCTTCTTCTTTTTTTCCCACTTACCTGTGTCAGAAAGTGTTTAATATTTCTTTCTGTTTTCTTTTGCCTTGCTCGTTGGTGCTAGTTCTCTGAGGCAGAGACAGTCTTCGTCTTGTGTAGATGATACTTAGCTCCATGGGATTCTGGTGTTGGTATATGCCGGTGCACAGGTGTAATTCTGGTATGCTCTATTGCAATATGGATAAATACATATATTTACACTTCATTCTGACAATTAGGCCTGGTCTTCTGCTAATAAAATACATTGGAACCTGGGATCTAGCACTGCGAATGTATGACCCAATTATTCAATTTTCAATTACCATAGCTCATCCAGTTCCAGCTTATCTGTAGGATGCATTTACTCCAGGTTTAACCTTTTCTTCCCCAGCAGTTTGGATGCTAAACAGATTCAAATAAATGTAAAAGGTTATTATTTTCTTATAACTGAAGAAGTTAGTTTGCTTTTACCAACTTGACACTTGAAATTGTTCATATTTTCTGCAAAAGTTTATGAAAAGGCGAAGGGCAGAGAGATTTCAGTTAGAAAAAAAATCTTCAGAGAGACAGTGACTGGAAACAAACCCTATAGAGGAAAACTTGTTATCAGTCTTTCTCAGAGCTCCAGAAAACTCTCACCTTCATTTGACCTTGTTATTACATATTAAATATTTTAAGTGAAATATTCTTTAGATACCTGAAGATATGTGATATTAACCATATGTATATTTTTGAACAATGCCTACATTTAAAACTGCATCCTTCTTCAGAAAATCATCAGTTGTTTTTTCTTCAGCATATACAAAACATGCTTTATAGAATTAATATCAAGATTCAAGATATAATTCTATCTGAACTAATATTAAAGAGGCAGGAAGGCTGCACAAAAGTTGTTTACACTCTAATTCCCCAGCTTCAGGATCATTAGACACCAAATGTGGTCTCTACAAGGATACACTAGCATATCCTTGTAGTCAGACTGGTGAAGTATGAATTGGATAGGTAGACTATCAGGTAGATGGAAAACTGGCTGCTATCCAGAAGAGACCTTGTCTGGATGGGCAAATAGACTCATGAGGCCTCCTGAATTTCAACAAAGGCACATGCAGAGACCTGAGCCATAACACCACCATGCTGGCAAGCAGGCTGGGGACAGACTGGTAAGAAGGGAGCTCAGGAGAACACAACACGGACAGGAGTGAGCAGTGTGCGCCTGCAGGAAAATGGCCAGCCTACGTTTTATTAGCAAAAATGTAGACAGCGGGTTGTGTCGAGTAACTATGATTATTCCCCTCTGATCAACATTTGTGCTGGACTACTGTGTCCAGTCTTGAGCTTGCTGAGCACAAGAAAGACATGGATATACTGGCGAAAGCTCAGTGGAGGGCATCTGAGACAATGAGTGAGCTGGAACACATGCTGTAGGAGTAGAGGGTGACAGCTGGTTTTGTTCTGTGTCAGGAAAAGAAGACTGGGAGACAGGATTTTATTGCTGCTTTCAGTTACTAACGAGAACTTGTAAGGAGGACGGAGCTAGACTCTTCTTGCAGTTGAACAGTGAAGGGGTGAGAGCTGAAGGACACAAACAGTAACACAGGAAATTCCAATTAGAGATTTGATTTCTTTTTCCCCCACAATAAGGGTGTTAAAAACCGAGCAGGTGGCCTAAAGAGGTTGTGAGATCTTCATGCTTGGAGATGTTTGTAAGTTAGATAAGCGACTTGTTCTAAGTTCACCCTGCTTTGAGCTGAGGGATGGACCAGATGACCTCTGTTCAAGAATGGTCCCCAAGAATCTGACTGCCCATTGCTCTCTTTCTGATTTCTTTCTGTTTTTGTGAGAAGATGTTAGCACGATAGCAGTGCTGTCAGATGAACTCTGTAAACCCTTCTCTTGTATGGTCAGACTTGAAGTGCTCAGGACAGAGAAGCAGTGCCAATTTCTGTTGTTGGGATCCAAAGTTGAGATGAAGAAGGTCAAGAGTTTCTGTTTATACTCATCAATTGGCTAGTGGCTTTTGGTTGGATCTAATTAAGGCTTTCTGTGGCAAACCGTATTTAGTCACAAGGAATAGAACAAAACCAAGTCTGCAAAACTGAAATTTTAAGTTCCTTCAGTGGTAGAGTTTAAATTCTGCTGCAATGTTTTGCTTTCCAGTTGGGAAATCTGGAGCTTAATATTTCATTTCAGATTGAATCTACCTGAATGGAAATGTGACGATTTGTTGATGTGAGCTGAATGGTTTAAATTCAGATCATATTGAGTTGATACGCTAGCTCCTGGAAGATGCAGTTGTGAAGAAATAAATCACGTTTGATTATCTTAGGAAGAGGTGAAAGTGAAATAAGAAAGACCGATCATGTGCTTTGTCTATTGAAAACTTTAGATCCAATTTAGAAACATGGATATTTTAAAAGCATACATTTAAAATGGTGTCTTTGTGTGCATGTGTGTGTACATGTAGATGTATGCATTTCCAGGAGAAATACATATTAAATATACACTTACATATCAATAAGTTCATATATTTATTATATATGTATCTCTATATACGTAATATATATATTTTTTTCTCTGGGTAAACATGGCCAGAGCTCAGAGGAGGATAAAACAACGTCTACAAACAAAATGTCTTTCTCTTTCTAGATGTTTTGTTGTGGTACATACTGCTTTTATTTCAACACATGATCAGGCCTTGTCTGAGCAGCTCATGTGTATATGACTATTATTGACAGTACAATGCCACAGGTAGGCACACGGAGAATTGTTAGTGAAACAGTTCAAATATATGTGAGTTCATGTTCATAGGACTGTGTTCAGAAGAGCCACAAGATGGCAGAAGCACCACACACCAGTTTATTTTCATAGCTTTTTGATTCTATTTTTCCTACTTTTCTCGTACTGCATTGCAATTTACATAGTTTTGATGGTTTTAAAAGCCAATTCAGTTCAACAGCAAGTCACTTTAAAGGTTTTAGGTCTCTTATTATGTATGCCAGAATCCAGAGTAAATGCAGTAGCAACATTAAATTTAAAGTGTTCTACTAGTGGAAGAATGAACCACTTTTAACATCCAACTCCATAATCATTTCCTTATTTAGAAAATAAATATGTCTCCATCATATTTTCAGCTGTTTAGAAAATGATTTTTTTTCTTCTTTGATCAAGTTCATAATGTTAAAAAGTACTAATGGACTGGCAAAACTCTCCCAATTTATTCTTC